>LR749495.1:5436252-5528461 GCA_902729485.2 Mus minutoides | reverse complement strand
GCTCTCATTCTGCTCCTTAGCTTTGACATTTCTTTAACCCTACAATTGGGTGTGTGGAATGTCTAGACTATTACCTGGTGTGATGGCTATTCTTGGTTGCCAACTTGACTGCATCTGGAATGATCTGAAATCCAAGTGGTTAGGTACACTGTGGTGGAATTTTTAAATTAAATCATTTAAAATGGGAAGGCCCACTTTTGATCCAGATCTTTAAGGTGGGAATATAAACATTTAATTCAGATCTTTTGAGGTGGGACTATCCATCTTTAATCTGGACCACACCTTCTGCTGGCAGCCACTGTGGGCAACACCATTCTCTAGGCCAAGGTCTTGGACCATAAAAGTGGAAAGACGAGCACACATTCACTTCACTCTGCTTTGGACTGTAGATGTGACAGCTGTCTCGGGTTCCTGCCTTGGTTTCCCCTCGGTGACAGTCTATAACCTTAGGATGGTAAGCTAAAATGAACCCTTTCTCCCTACTCTGATTTCTGTCAGGGCATCTTATCACAGCAACAGAAGTGATACTAAGAAAACTGCATTGGAACTCATATAATGGAGGCCTGAGGGTGGCTGCTAGGGAAACTCCTGAAAGGGAAGTGATCACAGCCCGTGACCACAGCATGTGCACTGTATCTCTACTGGCCGAGCTACTGCATTCTGAAAGCCAGCTTCCAACAGAAGAAGTCACAGGAAAGTCACAGATGTTTCCTGAGTAGAAAATACAAAGCATCACGTGTTATGTCAGCCAAAGGAAATTATGGGAGTGAAGGAGAAATGTCAGATCAAAAGCAAGTTCAGCCATTATGAGGACCATGAGTCTGCAGCATCCAGAGTTTAAATCCACATACTCAACCAGCCACAGACCAGACATGGAGGGAAGAAATCTGTACAAAGCTCATTGGTTTTTCTCACCAAACAAGGCCATATAACAATGGTTGAAAAAAACGTATACATTCTATCAGGTATAGGAAGTAATGCAGAGGTGATCACAAGCATGCAGAGGGTATGTGTAAACTATATGCAAATCCTCCTGGGCTCACATTCACCTCCTCAGAGGCACTGTAACCATTCACACACCCTGAAGGTAATGAGCTGCAAATGTAATACTGTCCGATGGGCAGAAAATTACCACTGCCCAGCTCTGGATTCAGAAATGGTGTTCAGCTCTGTATTTATAGAGAGCTTTATTATGATATCTGAAAATTCACCCTCTTCGAGTTCTTGTGTCTAAGGACAGCTCAGTCCTCAACAGGAAGTGGCAAAGTTGTATCTCCCAACCCACCAAGAACCACAGTGAAAGCCCAAGACATATTAGAGGTGTTTCATGAAACAGGAAGACAGCCCGGTGCTGTGGGTTGATGCCATGATTGCTTCTTTGAACTGGGAAGATGATTTCCCTAAGGGAATCACTATTTCTCATCTGGGAAGTGTTGGTTCCCTGTCTGCTGCAGCCAAAAAGGAGTCTATAGAGACTAGATCCAAGGTAAGATATTCCTATACTCCCTATTTAGTTTCTAGAAAATATCTCAAATGCAAAGCAAAAATGCCCTATCACCTGTCATAATTGTACAAAACCAACAAAAAAAAAATGAGCAGGCAGCAAAGGTTTCAACATCAAAAGAATCAGAAAAAGCATTTGTGTTTTGCCCTAGTGCATAAAAACAATCTAAGCATAAAGGTCCAACCCATCTCATTTCATGCTCTCTTCCCTTTGAGGAAGATTTTAGCAGACTGAGTACATCTACTCCAAGGCCTGAGTAGCACGATGTCCTGTGACTCACCTCTCCTAGAAAGCTGTTAGCAGGAAGCAATTACCCCAAATGGTCCTGTGTACCTGGGAAAATCTCTGGAGCTCATTTGCTGCCAGTATTTTAGAAACACGGAAGCAACTCTGACTCTTCAGAGGCCAGTGTCTGTACCCAGTTTCTTAACTGATGCCTCCCGGGCCAGATGAAAGATCAGAAGTGGCATGATGCATTGCCAAGTCATTACCAGGAGACATCTCCATTCATCCTGGAGGAAATGAGGCAGTTTCAAGACTCTCTGGGCCTTTGGCCAATAAATAGATCATTTGGAAGAGCTGTAGACTAAAGGAATGATGCCCATCAACACAGGAAGACCAACACATTTCTCAAGCTCTAGAAGGGTTTTAGGTTTGTGTTTGTTATTGTTGTTTAGATAAGGCTTTAGGGGCAGTAAAGATGACCCAGCAGCTCAGAGCACTTTCAGCTCTTGCTGAGGACACAGACTTAGTTTCCCAACACTAGTTTAGGTGGCTCACAACTACCTGTAATGCCAGCTCCAGGAAGTCTGATGCCCCCTTCTGGACTCCATGGGTACTGCACTCATGTGCACAAACCCACACACAGACATATAATTTTAAAGAAAATAAATAAATAAATAAAGTATCTTTTAAGGAAAGCCTCTCAGTAACTCCTAGGAAACATTTCATTTTCATACCTATGTAGTGCTGTGTTAGTACTGCTAAATCTCTAACTGAAAAGGGAAAAAAAGACAAAACACATCTATCAATATAACCCATGACACCAAAGTGCTAAAACTCGAGAGAATGCATAACCAAATAAGACAACGATTGAAGAATGTTCAAATGTTTATTTCCATGTTAAAAATGAAGAGTTACCCTGTGGTTAGAATATACCTTTATGCTGAAAAATGAAGTCATTTTATTTCTGAAATATTTCCATTGTGGGGTGGGAGGAGGGAGGAAAACAATCAGAAAGTAATGAGGAGTAAGATCAAAATGTTCTGGAAGATTCCATCGACAATCCCAGCATGAGAGCCACAATGTCCTTCCAGGTCAGAATTCCTAACTTGGTGTATTGTTCGACATCAGGCCCCAACCCTTTTCCCATCATCTGTTTAAATATTGTTGAGCTGGATGTCTGTACACTTAAGAGCTACATTTTCACATGCTTTTATTTTTAAATGTATGTATTCCAATACACCGTTCACAGCTTCGTTATATTGCCTATATTACATACAAAAATAGCTGCTGTTCTGTAATTCAGCAAAACTCTGTCCCACCATCCACCCTCTCTGTGACAGGTGGGATGCATTGCATTATACAAATAGGGTTTTGATGAAGGAGAAAGGAACAGTTTATAAACCATCCATGGTGTCATTTACAGCGACCTGAATTGAGAAATGTGACCCTCTTTAAGTGACCAGAGTAAAAAACCCAATGGGCTAAAGATAGGATTCAGAAACACTGCCTGTGGTCACTGCTGGGGACTGGGGATTCCTCACTGATGGGCACAGCTTCAATGTGGTCCCACTCACTGGAAACCTCATTCATTTTAATTCTCTCTCTCTCTCTCTCTCTCTCTCTCTGTGTGTGTGTGTGTGTGTGTGTGTGTGTTTTGAGACAGGACCTCTGACTTGAACCTGGAACTTGCCAATTAGGCTGACTAGGAATGAAGTCTCAGGTGTCTGCCTGTCTCTGATTCCCCGTGTGCTAGGATTATAAGCATACACCACCCACCGCGCCTGGATTTTTATGTGGATACTGAGAATCAAATTGCAGTCCTTGGGCTTATGCAGCAAATTTTACTAACTGAGCTCTCTCTCTCTCTCTCCTCTCCAGCCCCCAAAAGAATGAAAAAAACAAACAAAAATGTTGATCTGAACACCCAAAGGTGGCTTCCTAAACCTTAAATGAGGTGCAAATTACTTCAGTCCATAGGTGTGTCCAAGAGAGTAAAATAGAATCAATGCATGTATTGGCCATATTCATGTCTGTAAGTAGAAACTTCCTGCCTAGACAGTTAAGAATTGCCAGGGTCTGGGAAAACCATGCAAATGGCCAGTGTGCTAGGTGGATAGTTTTCTGGCATTGTTTACATGTTGTTCTTCTGGCCAAATATCCCACTGTATTTGAGTCTCTTAAGTCCAACACACCTATCACCCAGCTCCAGTCCTTTCGTGTGGCACCTACCTCCAAAGTCCCTATACCTTAACCCCAAAAGCATCACATACAAATCCTGAAGACGGTGACTGCATTGTCTCTGAATGTCCCAGGTCACACAACCTTTGCCCATCTCATGCATCAACCTCCCTCTGTGTGGCCAAAGAGCTCACAACCTGTTGCCCTCTCCTAACTCCCCCAGGAAGAATCTATTCTCACAAGCATCATTCTCATGGCAGAGGAAAGGATTCGATAATGTGCATCTGAATCAGATTATTTATCAAGAAATATAATTTAGATATCTCAACCATGAAAACTGAAATCCAGGCAAATTCAGGGACCTGGAAAATTTGATTTTAAGGCTTGGTAGTTTATGCCATCTCCCTCATTCTAGTCCATGTATTTCAGAGGCTAACACAGAAATCATAGCTTGCTTGATGAAAAAAATCAAGTAAGCCACATAATCTGAGATAGCCACAGTTTATAACCTACAAGGGACAGTTAGGGCTTAAGATGCTTCTATGACGCTGTGATGCTGAGTCCTTCCCAAACTGTGTCTGAGAATGACTGGCAGGCTTTTTTGATTCCCAGCAAATGACTGAGTCTGTGACGCCTTGGAATCCACACGCACAGATGTGGGTACACGTGCATATCTGTGTCTGTATATGTGTATATGCATATATGTTAAAAAAAAAAGGACTTTCCATCAGAACCTGCCACTCAACTTTGATTTAAACTGATGGTGTCCTAACACAACACTGTGAATGTGCACAGAAGCTAATTCACCGAGTATGTCTAAGAGGGACATGGAGACATCTTCAGGACCATGGTCAGCTCCTCGGCCCTCTGCGACTGCCACCCCCATTGAAAGCCTGTCATAACTTGTACCACCCATGGTAATTTCCTACTAAATTACAGGCTAACCCAAGGCCCCACCTAAACCAAGAGGAGGCAGTCTGCTTTGTGTGTCCTTGCTTCCAGGGAGGGACCTCACTTTCAGAAATGAGTTCCCATTATTTGTGATGGAAGATCGGACTTTAAATGGGTCGTGAAAGGATCTGAAACTTATCCGTAAATCTGCTGCTCTGCACGGGTGTTTTGGGACTACCAGCCCTGCTCCAACCTTCCCAGAAACAGCCAGCTAACCAGAGAGCTCTTGGCAGTCGCAGAGGTCAGCCAAGTTCATGCGATGCCTGCATCTCCCGGCTTCCTTCTTTAGTCAGTACCTTCCATTCCTAGGAGCCATTCTAAACACAAAATCAAGTGAACATACTTCTGGGGGATATAGCATAGGACCTGCATGCCCAGCCCTGTTTGTAAGCACATTGCAGTGCTGGTGGTGGGAGATGCAGGGAGAACATCTTAGCTGTCCTGTCGTGACTACCGGAGGCTGCCACGTTTCCAGCCTGGACATGTATAAAATGGGAGCAGAGGAATAAGAAAAAGTCTCCTTGAGAAGTTCAGAGGTCAGCCCTTTGACATCAATGACCTCCTGCATGTGCTTCCACATTCGGGCCTTTAAAAATCCCATTTTCTGAGAGCTGACAATGGCTCAGTTAGTTCGCCATGAGGCATACTAGTCTATTATCTGCTTTTCTAGTTACATCATTATGATAAACAAAAAATGTCACATTTGGCTAAGCCAAAAATCTCTGTCTTTCTCGAGGCTATTCATGATGCTTATAAACAGCACTTTTATTGGAAATTATGCAAAAATCTTTTTAATTCCATGCTTTGTTTGTAAAAGGTGATCCTTGGGCTCTGGGACAGTCGTTGATAGTTATGAACTTGGGGAAACCATCGCTTTCTCTATGAAAAGATGTTTGAGATGGTTTCTTCTCTATCTGAATGACAACTGAGATTTTTTTCAGTCATTATATGGATGACTTCTCTATATTGCTAATTTGAAACATTATTTTTTTAAAAAACTTCATCTGCAAAGTGGAAAGTTTAATACGAAGACATCTCTTCATATCTTTGTTGTATAAATGAATCCTGATTTTTGAAAGATCTGTTTGTTTGCTTTTTTAAAGTTATGTGAATGTGTGTCTGTATATTTGCACACGAGTGTAGTACCCACAGAGGCCAGAAGAGAGCATCAGATCCCATGGAGCTGGAGTTAACAGAAGGCTGTGAGTCACCATGTGGGTGCTATGATCTGAACTCTGGGTCATCTACAAGAGCAGCAAGTGCTCTCAACCACCAAGCCATCTCTCCAGCCCCTCAGTCCTGTTTTTTATTTGTTTGAATTAATACATTGCATTGAGCACAGAGGACTTATATCCGTATTGTGGTAGTGGAGCCTCTCTTCCCTCAGAACTGTACTCTCCAGGAGATTCACAAATAACTAACAAGCAGACGACACAAAACATGTTTGTGACAGAACTTTTCTCTAAATCTGTTAAATTTCATGTGGAAAAATAAAAAAACAAAAAAACCTCTCCTGGGTCTCCAGTCAGACCCCTGTTCCCAAGATAGATGAGAAATACCAATGTCAAGAAGGAGGAACAAAACACTGTCCCCAGCAACAAAGTTAAAAATATATATATATATATGATATCCTGTATGGAGACCCCGTATGGAAAGACACAATGAGCACAAGGAACATCAAACAAGCTCTTCTTTAAGTGCTTCCGAAAACAACCCCTCCCCTTCAAAAAAATGTAAGGTCAAAAGAACAGGTGCAAGTCCAGATGGGTATAAAAATAATGATCCTCACTCCTGACAGCTAAGGAAGCTACATTCACTCATCTTCCACCACGGAGATTTGAACTCAGGCCACGCGCAATGAGTGTCCACTGTGCTTTAAAAGGGCTAGAAATAGAGAAAAAAATCACCATCCGGAACACTCCTAATTACACATGGCCATTGGTCACGAGGTGACTAACAGTGTCTGTGGGGTCGTGTCTACCGCCAGGCTACTGCCTCTGAATGTCTCCCATCCCCAGGAGCCAGTGTTACAGACATCACCTAGCTTGAGCCTGAGCCCTCCAGGCTGCTGATACCCACTTAAGAGAGGGATCCCTCCAGACCCCCACTCTGACACTTTATTGAGTCACCCCCTATTGCTGATCAGACCCACTGTTCCATCGCTCAGAAAACAGAAGGCATAAAGGTGAATACAAACTTAAGAAAGGACTTTACATCTGGTCCTGTAGTCTTTCCATGTAGTCTCTGAAGTCCTGCGAGTCCCCCAGCCCCATATCCTGGCAGACCCACTTGATGCTGTCATCACTGTCAAACAGGATGGAGTTGGTGTATGGGCCCCCATCCTCGGGGAGGATGGTAGTGTAGGAAGTAAACTTGACTCTCTTCCTCTTTGGGCCGGAGGAACCCATAGGTTCGTTTTTCAGCTCTTTTTCATACACATAGTCAGGGGGTCTAAGCAGCTGACTATGAAAAGTCTTCTGGGAGCTGCCATTCAGCAGGAAGTTCCTCTCCTCGAACTGCAGACCCCTGTCAATCATGGTTGTGCACTCCTCGGAGGGGAGAGTGATGTCCACAGGGTTCTCCAGGAGCTCTACCTCATTCCCGAGCCACACCCAGTCGTGAGAATGGGGGATGTTGCCTTGCTCGCTCACCGCGAACCTTTTGTGCCTATACTTCCAAGCAAAGGCCACACAGTTGATCAGGAAGACCAAGATGGCCAGGCAGAAGACACAGAGCAGGGCGTACATTCCGATCTCCAAATCTGTTAACCCCCTGGAGGTCATTGTGAGGTCACTGGGGTTACTGGATTCCGGTAACTTCCCTTGGGTGGGGAAGCTGGTGAAGGCATCCGCTCCCCCTTTGAGGAGTTTTCCTCCCATGGGAGACTGTGGGGTTGTGCTCTTGTTGGTCCTGTCCTCGTGGCCAACCGGGGTGCCGTGCTGGAACCACTCCTGGGCTGCTCGCTCCTGGCTTCCCTCTCGCTCAATGGAATTGCTGAGGTGGCCTTTGTACTCCCGGTTGATGCCCCCAATGTCATTGCTACCTCCTTGCTGCTCGTGCATCCCAGGTTCAAACCTGACCTTGACGTTTCCTTTGCCCACGGCGAGGGTGCTCTTCCTCTTGTTCTTCTGACAGGACTCGCTGATGGACATTTCCAGCTTGATCAGGGGCCCTTGTCCTTCACCCTCGGCAACCACGATTGGCCATCTGGTCTGAAGGTTTGGCTGGACGGACACCACCATCTCATCCAATGAGGAAACGGTCACCGAGAAATCCTTGAGATCATAAATGTCTAAAGGTGTCACAGAGCCATCGCTGAACAAAATCCAGGAACTGACTATGGCTTCCTAAGGAAAACGAAACCAGAGAACACTGTTACAACTGGGTTCCTTCAAACTTACAAACACGACCTCCCTCTGGGTGTTCCTGGAATCTACAGATAGAAGTCACTTTCCAGATGTGATGGTCTTAGCTCTTGTTATGCCTTGACCTTGTATCATTAACATACTAGAGCCCCACTGACAGTGAGGTGCCAGGAATGCACATCAGTAGATACATTAAAGTGTAAATCAATTTGTTGCATGCCTTCCCGAAGAGTGTGACTTTGACCTTTGTGGAGACACTCAGATGTGGGTGATTTATCTGAATCAATTTCAGATATAACTACTAGGTTAATGTTCAAGACGATGCCACTTGGAACACCCTCTTACCACGAAGTCGGTGTGGACACAGCAAAATCCTGTGGAGGAACCTCCTGGGGGAAGTGCTTGTAAATGAGGTGGTGTGGGGCTGGCTCTCTTGAATAGCACCACATTCCTGTCTCTTTATAAAATTTTGCATATGTTTTAAGATATAGAGAAGCTTTGGAGTTGACAATCCCTGCTATCAACAGGACAATCAGGTACCAATTGGCCATTCTTGTAGCTGAAATAAAGTCTCTGAGCTTTAAAAAACTGCTTTGACTGTTTGGCAGGAACAAGAACAGGGCATCCTTCAACCATGGTCTAGTATCAATCTCGTACCACACCTACCACATCAACCCATGGGAAAGCATAGGGCATGGGAAGATATAGCTAAGCCCTGGGTGCTTTTCTCAGAGACAAAGAGAAACTGGATTAGAAGGAGGTCCAAGAGCTGCCAGGTCTGGCTATGGCACTGGCACTCTGCTGGCCTCCTGTGCAAGGAGCTGTAAGGGAGGATAGAGATGATGTCATGCACAGAACACAGGCCCCTGGGAGTCTCACCTGCTGTGGGGCTTGGAGAACATCCTGAGCAGCCACGGTGGAGACGATGGCCCTCTTGTCTGCCCTGTGAGGCTGCAGGGAAAGGGACAGGCCAGCCACCAGTTGTACACCCAGCTCTGTGATGGTGACCCGGTCATCCAGGACAATAACTGTCTTCTCTGCAAGGATGGAGTCAGAGAGAGGCGAGAGGACCTGAAAAGCAAGGGAAATACTTGTGACTTTGTCCTGCAGGTCCACCTTTAACTCCCGAGCAAACAGGGCCATCAGGAACCCGACCCATGTTCTGGCAAAGGAACACAGTGGCAGGTGTTTAGGTGGGTCTGTGGTCATTTACATCATTTTCTGATACTATATGATAATAACTAGAATATATTCTAAGAGAAAAGTGGGGCTCAGGTTAGGAGTCCTCGCTGAAGTTTTGTACCTTAGTGATGGTATGGAAGAAGTGGAGATTTTTCAACAACCATTAAGCAGTGTGTGAACATGGGTCAGTGGCAGAGTCTCTAGATGAAGTGGTACTCAGCCCTGTTCCTTGTGCACATCTCTGACACCCATAATCACTGTACAGGTAACTGGGTCATCACTGGATAAACCAGTTGGGTGGCATTTCCTAAATCTATCTCTCCTAGTAAACCAACCTGTATACAGCTGGGGGTTAGGGGCTAAATCTCATAGATAATGCCTGGCAAGTGGAATTATCTCTAGAATATTCCCCCCAAAGTCATCCTGCCCTCACTCATCCCTGGCATGTGTGTGTGGGGGGGGGGAATGAAAGCTTATTCCATGACTCTTCAGTGTCACACAACACAGCTGCCAGACAGGGCTGCATCACAGAGGGCACCCAGTATGGTCACCAGAACCCGGTCAAGCCCACCTTGTGTTCCAGCTGACAGAGGCACCACTGCGGAAATGAGTGCCACATAAGATGTAAATCTGTGGTGTCTGTGAGGTGGAAACAGAAGACAAATGCAGAATATAACACACTCTGGCCAAGTGCACCAAAAAATTAACTTTGGAAGCACCAAAAAAAAAAAAAAAGACAAGAAAAAGAAAACATGACTTAATGATGTTTTACTATACAGAATACTATATAGATAGTATTCTGGACTGGTATAAAAATTCTGCATAATTATCCTACCACAACTTGCCATAAAAGGTTGTTGTTAGGAAGTCATAGAGACCATTCAACCATGGGTCTTTATCTCTTGTGAAATGTGCAGTTTTACATTTCATTTTGTCTACTATTCTGAGTGTGGCACGGGCAATGGCTACTCCGCAAAGCTGGAGGTAGGTTTAGCTTTTAGGATGTTTACTGCTATCTACTCTGCTGTGTAAAATGTAAAGGACTGTGGGACAGCAAGACAGCTCAGTGGGTAAAGGCACTTGCTATGCAAGCCTCATGACCTGAGTTTGAACCTCAGAACCTACAGAAATGCAGAACAGATGAATCAACTCCACAAAGGTGTCCCCTGACCTCCAAATACCCACACCCTGTAGCACATGCAGCCACATACATACAATCTTTTTTTAAAAAAAATTTTTAAAGCTCTCATTTAGAAGAAACTTATTTCTGGTAGTGTATATTTAATTTACCTTCCTCTGGCAAAGGAGATCTTTTTTTCTATACTCTAAAATGCAGAAGAATTTTTAAAACTGTCTAAGTAAGCTTCTGATAATTCCATACAATGTGTATCTTGATTTTATCCACCCCTTCCCCATCCTCCCAAACCCACCCCCTTCCCCCACCTAACCCAATCTTGTGCCCTAGCCCACTTGCTCCATGCTGTGATTTTGTCTGGCTTGAGCTTGCCCAGGTCTGTGCTGTCATAACCACTGAGGTCATATTTACATCTGCCCTGCTGCGTCTGGAAAATACTGTCTCTTTGTTGCCCGTGTTCTCTGAGTTTTGAGCTGTAAAACTGGTGAATAAATTCCTGTACACAGGCTGAAAATGTGTAAAATGATACATACTGATTGTGATATGCATGCATACCATACATGTACAGAGCTGTAAGGCATCAGTTAACTGGAGAAATGACTGAGGGGGGGATTGGGGAAAGTGGCAAAGACCCCCCAATACCCACCTCACCCCGCAATACCTGCACAGTGGTGATGCCCGGCTCCCGTCCTGCCAGGATCCTGCCATCCTGTAACTGGGCAATTTTCGGCTCCTCCACCTTCACAAACTCTGTTACCAGGTCGGTGATGTCAAACTGCCAATCAGGGCCCAGCATGTAGGTCAGCTGACCCAGGTCAGGTGACTCAGATACAAACTGAGTGAGGACACGCACCAGGGCATGCTGGTACTGCAGGGTACACCCTCGCCCCTTCTTCTCCTCATCCTCCTCGTCATCACTCTCCCGGGTAGGCCTGGAGAGCAAAGGAAGCAAAACGGATTAAGGTTCCTCATTGGTGGGAAGCCTTGGCTGCCCTCGACTCAGCCCGACTGTCAGAGGAAATACAGGGGCTTTTTTCCTGTTAGGCATCCACTGATTCATTCGTTCATCCAATGAACGAATTCATTCATCCATTCATGCATGTCTCTCTCTATTCCTCCTCCCCTGCTTCCATTTTCCACTGACCCCTAATTGTCAACAGCCCCTCCCCCCAGGAAAAAAATCCTCTCTGTCTCCTCCATTCTAGAACCTTCCCTTTGAGTAGAACTTCCCCCGTGACCTCCCAGGGGAGGGTTTTGCTGGCTGCTCTGTGGACAGAGACCATGTCAGAGAGGGCAAAGCAGCATCCACAACAACTCCTACAAGAAGAGTAAGACCACAGCCCATTCTTCCAGAGTGCCGGCTGACATCCTGTGCATTGAGTTGGGCTGCCTTAAGCTCTGCCTCCTGTGACGAACAGACGGACACCGCAGTGGCCACACATAATTAACTCATTGAACCTTTGAAGAACCTAGAAGCTGAGGTTTAACTCTTGTTCCAATCTTACTGATAAGGAGCAAGATGGGAGAGTAGAGGCCCCTCAATCAAGGCCACATAACCGGCCATCTGCAGAGGCAAGGCCAAGGCCAAGGCCATGATAACTGCCCCACTGAGCGTTCTCTTCCCTTCTGTGTCCATCCCATCCTTTCTCACCGTGGCTGTGGGCAAAGCAAGCTTCCCAGAATTCACCAAGTGGCCCAGCAGCCCAGTGCTAACTACAGATCTGAGCCCCAAGTGTCTTTGATTTCTGAATTGGCTGTCTCCCTTCAGGTCTGAGAACAAAGTAGGAAGGCATATAAAAAAAAAAAACTCTCCAGCGCAGCCATAGGGAAATGTTAGATTCCCAGAGAGAAGGCAAGTCATCGTCATTGATGAGGAAAACAAATCAGAGTGACTGAATGTCAAATGTCCCACACAGGCTTGTGTGTCAGGGTCCTCAGCAGCTTTGGCAAGGTTGTGAAACCTTTGGGCCCCCGAATTTAGCTGGAAGAGTGGGGTTCCAAGATTTAGGGTTTCCAGAACAACCTTGTTGTCCATCCTTACCTGTTCCTCATTTCCCTAGATGTGAATAAGCAGCCTCGGTGCCCAGGGCCACGCCTTCCCCATCGTGAATGAAAATCAACCCCTCTTCACTAAGGCTGCTTTCTTCACACATGTGGTTGCAGCAACAAGAAAAGTAGCTAATAAGTGATAAAAGCCTCTTCTCTTTTTCTTTTTAGTCCTTCAGAATGCATCACAGAAACGGTATCTGTTTGGTACATCCTGAGTGTCCCTGGCGATTTCCACACACCTCTCTTATAGAAGAAACCCACACACAACCCCCAAACAACATCGGCAGCATTCAATCACACGCCCACACTCTTTATACTAAATGTATTTTACAACAGAGGATGCTGGTTGGTCATCTGTGTGAGTGATGTGAAATTTCCCCTTAACCAAATGGGAGTGGCTATCTTAAATGCGCCAGAGATTCTCACTATGACAGTTTCTGACAATCATCATTGTGAGCCTCTGGTTTGGTTAAAATTCCCCCTTTGCCTTTAAATCTCAGAAATGTCACCGTGAGGTATTGTCATGCACATTTCAATGCTTGCCTCTGAATACTTGCATATTTTACCAAGTTTGGTTCGTTGTCATCATGCATTGTCACCCCACCCCCCACTTACACTGTCCGCTCCGCTCCACAGATTCTACTTCCAGGAACTTCAGACATCTTGTCACTGTCCCACACATCCCAGCTGATTTTCTGTGTTAGTCAGGCTGAGGCTTATAGTCCATCCCTGACTTCATTGGCCTGATTCTGCCATCCTCCCTGTGCTGATGAGACTATCCACTGAGGGTTTTCTCCAGTTCCTTCTCCTTGCTGATATTACCTAAGTTCTCAATGGTGTTGAGACTACTTAAGATTCCATAGCAAATATCTCCCTCAAGATAACAGGTTATTTCAACATTACAATCCACATGTCTTAGATATCATGATTTTTAAAAACACAGAGAAAGCTAGGAATCCACTTCTGTTAACTCTCTTCTGGCGTGGCACACAGGCTCTGGTTTCAGTGGTGTTTGGGGGGTCAGAGGTCATGAGTAGTGCTAAAGGCTCAGCGGTGCTCCCCTGACATCATGACTCCTGTTCTGTCCATGATGCTTTGTCTCTAAGGGTGATGTCTACCTCCTTATTCAAGGGTGGAAGATGTCAACCCCTCAGACAGCATCAGTTCACTGTGCTAACATTTCATGTTTCAGAGGAACTTGGGAGTCTAGTCCTGGACTGTTGTGGTATCCTGAGCCTGTGTTTCAGAGCGTGTCTGAGTTTTCCCATGGCTCAGCATCTGGGCAAGCTGATTGTTTCAACACCACTGGGTACCTGCTCCCTCCAGTTTAACAGCCATTCGCCTCCCTTTTTCTCTCCTCTAGCATTTAACTGTAAAAAGCTAGGCACACACACTCAACACTTTGCCTGGGAATCACACCTTCACAGCCAGTTTCATTTGCTTTCCATGTAACTTCAGGGCACAGCACACTAGCATTCTGTAGCAGTCAAATGAGAATCCATGTTCCCCACACCCTCTGAATATTTTCCAAGTGCACTCTTATCCAGGATGACTGCTATTTCCACCTAGGTGATGGGAGCTTCCCAGCAACATCTCATGCCTCAGGCTCATTGTCAACACCATCACCTCCCATGAGTCTACAAAGAGTCTGCCAAAGGCCACTATGTTCCTTCAGAGACTTCCACCCTCCGCCTACTGTCTACTTGCAAAGATTCCCTCCATGGAGTGTTACAGCTTCACTCCAACAGTGGGTAACAATTTCTGGGTTACTTTCTTCCTTTGTGGTGTAACAAATGTCTACAAACCTCACAGTTTAAAAAAAAATCATTTGCTCGCTGCGGTTCTATGAGTCAGGGTACAAGGAGGCTCCAATGAGAAGTTCTGCATCAAGACTCTGAAGCTGAAGTCAAGATGTCAGCCAGGCTCTCACCTGAAGCTGTTGGGGCAGACAGTAAGGATGGTATCAACAGTTAGACTGGGTGCCACTGGCCTGTGTTCATCAGGAGGAGGCTCATGGATCCTAAAGGCTCCACCCACTTTCCATGGCACATGGTTCAATCCATCTTCAAAGCCAGCATCACCCTGTCAAGGGGTCCTCGCCCTTCTGCTACTAGCTGGAGGGGATGCTCTGCTTTCAAGGGTCTCATCTGATGTGTCTGGCCCTCCATTCTTAGGATGTAGATCATCTCTACATCCTAAGATAGATTGCTTTGGCTGTAATTGCATCTGTGAAGTCTCCTTGGCACAGTGCCAGGTTAGTGCTTGATTGGACTTTCTAGTTTCATTTCTGTTGCTGTGATAAAATAATAGCCCATAAGGAAGCAACTTAGGGAGGAGAGGGTTAATCTTAGCTCACAGTTCCAGTGGGATATCATTTATCATGGTTAGGAAGGCCCGACAGCACATGTAATAATAATAATAATAATGTCTGCCCAGATTATACACATACTCAGGAAACAGAGAGAAAGAACAGGAAGTGGGGTGCACTCTCAAAGCCCACCCACCTCCAGTGATATACTTCCTCTACCAAAGCTCTTCCTCCTAAAGGTTCTATAACCTCCCCCTGAACAGCACCACCTACTGGGGACCTGGTGATGAAATATCTGAGCCTGTGGGGGACATTTCTGCTACACCTGAATAGGCAGCAGATGGGGATCCTGGAGAAGAGTTTGACTTTGGGACCTCCCCCTGCAGAACACATCACTTCATTGGATTCTTGGGACCTCTTGTAATACTATTTAGAAACTGAAGAATACGTAGGTGATGTCATGAGGTCACATGGCTGTACATGGCAGAAACCAAAGTTGAAATTCAGGCAATCTCGTTTTCAACCATGCGGTGTTCACCACAGGACACCTCACTCCATGGCTGACAGTCTGGAAGGAGAGAATGACTGAGGAAGTAGTGGGTAGTAGTGGATGGACGGCAGGAAGCAGTTATATTCTGAAGGCCAAGCTCTGTGTAGGTGCTTCTTAGATCTCACCTCACCTTCCTGCATCCTAGAGTCTGTTCTACAAGGCTGTCTGTATCACCGCTGTTATTGTTAACATTGTCTTTGATGTAATTTTCTCATGTCCAACTGTTAGTAATCATCCAAGTCAGATCCACAGGAACCCAAGTCCAGAGCACCGCCATGCAGTGCTGGAAGCCAAATCCAGACCATGGCAATACACTTCAGACATCGTTTCCTGGGAACCAACTTGCCTCCCACAGACACCTACCTGAGCCCCAGCAGCCTCTAACCCACAGACGGGGCTCCGGTTCCTCACCTCCTATTGGATGCCACCGGAATCCTCCAGCCCTTGATCTGGCTCAGCTCCGTATCAGAGATCTCAATCTGCAGCGGCAGGCGGGGCACCCAGACGGTGATCTCCACCTGGGAAGTGAAGTGCTGGTGGGTGAAGTTGACAATCGTGCCCACTTTGCTCTTCATCTCCTTCCCGTTCACAAAGATAGAATCACAGGTGTTGGAGACCTTGGGGAGGGAGAGGCAAGAACACGAGACACATCAGTGAGAGACACGCACATCTTGACATCTGTAGAAGTTCATGAACCACGACAGCTCTGATTTATAAGGCACCAGAATAACAGGACAGGTACAAAGAGTAATTTGTAGGCACTAATTAATGACAAATAGCTGATAGATAGACTCCAGGAAAGCCGTTTTTGTGTTACACAATACTGACAAGTTAAACCGTAAACATAATTTAATGGAGTTGCATAACCTCAGCCGCCTTTTGGGAGGGCTGCTGTTTTCTTTATCTTACCTTCTCTTATGTGCTCAAACCACCACTAATCAAGCCCCAGGTGAATCTTATTCCACTCTGGTGCCGCATTTGAAGACGCATAAAAGGTTTTAATGTTACTAAGAAAAGGCTTTGTTCCGGCCATAAAGCAGAGCGTCTGAAGGAAATTCAAGAGGGCTCTGCACTAGATTAAAATCCTGGTAGGCTAAGTGTTCGTGGGACGCACTGGAAACACAGATGGGATTAATCCTGCAAACAGTGAGATGCAGCTTTGAAAACTGGAGAAAAAGAAGCATTGCCTCACGGTAGTCTCTGACTCAGCACCTGGGGGGGGGGGGGGGTTAGCTTACCCCCTGCCGTGGGGTCCTGCCAAACACATCAGCTTCCTGCTTCACTTCCCTGGCTGAGCATATGAAATGCTGTGGTCTTGTTCTCCATTGTGAAGGTGCCTTCGTGTCAAGATCAAGGGAGGGGATGAGGGATGAAGGCTGGGAGCCAGTAGGAAGCACAAACGATGGGGAACCTGTGATTTCATTTTAGAGATGGGAGGACTGGAGCTGGGACGTGGCAAGGTTGACTGGAAGTGCACACTACTTCTGTGTGTGTGTGTGTGTGTGTGTGTGTGTGTGTGTGTGTGTACACATATAGAGAGAGACTAGAGGTCAACTTGAAGTGTCATTCTTCAGGTACCATTCACTTTGGCAAGGCTGTCTAGCCGGTGAGCCCCTGGGAGCTTCCTGTCTCTGCCTCCCCAGACTTTGGCTCACAAGTGTATACCACACACCTGGCTTTCTGTATGGATGCTGAGGACTGATCTCAGGTCCTGTGCTTATGGGGTAAACATTTTTACTGACTCAAGCATCTCCCAAACTCTATTTTCAAATTACTAATCTGTCAAAGGAATGGTATCTAGAATAAACAGGAACTTAAAAATTCATCTGTCATTAATGCCCCCTAAAGAGCTATTCATGGCAGGAGGTCATGAACAGAAGGGGACTCTAGATGGCTAAGGTCCGACTGAGCAGTAGTGCCTGGCTTCAGTGACTCGGGGACGGAGATGATGGAAGCTTAGACACTGTGTGCCTGAACACACAAGAATGTGATCATCAAACATCATTTTGTGCAGAACAGCTTAAGTACTATGGTTCTAATAATCTATTATATATTTTATGAGTTTACAAAAGGGGGAAACTTTCAGGCTCTAACCACAGAGCAATGATAAGAAGATACAAATGGAGTTATCTGATTTGTATTGGGGTAACATACATCACACTTCTACCAACAAACACACATACCAACACACACACACACACACACACACACACACACACACAAAACCATTATGTGTGAATTAACTTTTTAAACATTTAAGGTGGTGGAAATGCCTTTAACCGTTACACACTGCCCACAAGAGTGGAAGTATCATACACTTACCCACAAATCTATACAACTAAAAGAATAACGTTCTTAAAAGACAGCAATGATGGTGGTAGCTGATGTCTCTCGACATTGTAATCCCAGCGAGGGGTTGAAAAGGGGTTATTTCTTTTAGCTTCTCAACTTTAGTTTAAAAAAAAAAAAAAGGCATACTCTTTTCCAGCCTTCTCTTTGCTTTTTAACAAAGTGGGCAATACAACAAGCCAAGAAGAGCTGTCTTTCAGGGAATGTGGGAGGGACTTAAGCTTGTGTTATTGAGCCTGGAATCCTGAAGGGAGACATCAGAAGGAGGCAGGACACAGGGCTGAAGACTGTGTTCTTATACTCCATGGTGCACACAGTGAAGAATCTGACTTCCATCCATATGATTCTCAGGAAAAAATCAAAGCCTGCCAGAGAAAAGCTCTCCCCTTCTGAATGAGCAGTGCTGGGACATGTTGAGTTTCATGTGGCCACGACGTCCCCTGGACTCGGCTCACTCTACCCCAGAGAACATGGTGTCCTAGCTGAAGTCAAGCCAAAGTCACCTTCTTCCTGGCTTAAAGAATGGTCAGCCATTTCTTGAACATTCTTGATACCCCTTCCTGGAATTCAGACCTCAAATTCCCTACATTTGTGAGGATCCTTGACCTTCCTTGTCAGCTGCCACCCACCCACACCAAATCCCACCTCAACTCTGATTATAGCCAACTGTCAGGGACACACTGGCTCTGGGAATTTTTTTATTAAGAACTTAAATCACTTGGCTGAGGAGATGGGTCGGTCAGGAAAAGTGCTTGTCTTAGAAGAGCAAAGACCCAAGATCTATTCCCAGGACTTATGTCTTACAACATGAAAAGACAGGCTAAAGAGATGACTCAGTGGTTGATCCCTCTGGCTGCTCTTGCAGAGGACCCAGGTGCAGTTCCCAGCACCCATTCAGAGGCTCACAACCATCCGTAACCCAAATCTAAGGAATCTGATACCTTCTTCTGGCCTTGGTGGACGCTGCACACACAGGGTACACATACATACATACATGCAGGCAAAATATACATACACATAAAATTAAATATAAATAAAGTTTTAAAAAGAGGAGAAAAGAAAAACGTTAGGTGTGGTTGCAGGTACTTGCCATCTCAGAGCCGTGGAGGGAGAGAAAGGTAGATTCCTAAGCCTTCCTGACTAGCCAGACAAGCCTACTTGCAAGAGGCAGGCCAGTGTAAGATTCTGTCTCAAAACTGGGGGGGGGGGGTGTGAAGGGGGGTTCCAAGCCAGTAAGAGACTCAAAATACAAGTTAGACAGCACCTACGAAATGATGTACATGCACGTATACCGGCACACACAACAATCACATACATACACACACATATACAACATATACACATATACACATACATGTACAGATATACACATACATAAACACACATACTACATACATACATATAAATATATACACATATACACATACATATACACATAACATGCACAAACACACATATACAAACATGCATACATATACATATACACATATACAACATATACACATGCATGCACATATATATAACATGCAACATGAACACACATACATTACCACATACAACACACACATATAAATATATACACACAACATACACATATATACATATACATACATACATACACACACATACACACACACATGCACACATATATACTAAAAATAAATGGGATTCAGTCCATATATGCTGGATGGAAAGAGACCAGGGAAAAATACAGAGCTTGAAGCATGGGGACCCAAAGAAAAATGTATGTGACCTTGGAATCCCTGTGTGCAGTCTGACCTTTTGAGTAGAAACTGAGATTACAACATGGAATAAGAGCTCATTAGGCAGAGAAGACATAACCATGTAAAAACCAACTTCCCACTCTCATCATTCATCTAAAAAAAAATTATGGTATGAGTGTTTCTTCTGCAAGTATGGGGGTGCACCACATGTGTACAGTATCTGCAGAGGCCAGAAGAGGACATCAGATCCCCTGGTACTTGATTTACAGATGGTTGTAAGCTGCTATGTGGGTGCTGCAAACTGAATTCAAGTCCTCTACAAGAGCAGCAAGTGCTCTTAACCACTCAGCTATCTCTCCAGCCCTCATCATTCATCTAAATGATGCTTGAAGGGATCTCTGAGCCCCAAGAGGAGCATAGAAAACCAAATGCTATCCATCCTCGTGTAAGAAGAGCAGAGGCCAGAAGTGCGGAGCTCTGAAAAAGACTAAGCTGTGTCATGTTCATCTTCCAGTGTGTGTATAACAGCTTATAAAATGTCATATTGCGGAAGCTGCCTTTAGAGGTTAACATTTTTACTGTCAAGTTGTTATACTTCTGCAACTCCATTATCCCAGGATAAAAGACACAAAGAGGGGCTTTGAGATGTGGGGATGACTCCTGGGGGATCTTAGAAGATGTTCATTTCACTCTCCATTAGGAACAGCAGAAACAATGTATCCTGGGTCAGCAGAAATAATGTATCCTGCGTCTGCCATCCTGTGTGTGTCCTCATCAGGCAGTGAACAGTTTTGGGTCTGCTGTGACCTTTCCCAGCCCAAAGACTGCCTACACTACAGAATCAGAGGGAGCACGTCTCACGAATATTCACAGAAAAATCCAAAGATTCCCAGATTCAAGCAGTCAGAGGATCAGTTGTCATAGGAACAAAACACTTTGCAGATCTTACTGCATGTTGCAAAAGGCACTAAGACACAGCAGGGATGTGGATGGTGTCTATTTCTTTATTTCTTCTTAATTTTTAAGTTATTTTTAATGTGTAAGTGACACACATACACACACACACATTGAGGTCAAAGGACAACTTATGAGGGTCAGCTCTCTTCTTCTACCACGTGGGTCCTGGGCATTAAACTCAGGTTGTCAGACTTGGGCCAAGCATATTCAAACCATGACAGTGCCTTTACCATTATAGGCTAGCTTTTGCTTCCTAGGATTCACACATGGAATCAGGATATGTGTTCTTGTCCCTGCTTTCTTCTTTCATTATGTCAAGCTCAGTTCTTGCTTCTGCCTGGCTGTAGGTGGCCCTGGACTTTCATGTGGCTACTTCCAGGCAGAGTCACAGAGGAGGATCAATAGCAGTTAATCAGCATTTTCTATAAGTTACTGTATTAGCACAGGTTCCCAGGGCAAGGTCCAGCAAGGCAGAACAATAACCAGGGCTGCTCACGTCCCCCAAGGTACGCTAGCTTTTACTTGCTCCCAAGAGTTTATTTAAAGATTCTGTTCTAACCAGTCTGGTCTACATAACAAGTTCCAGGCCAGCATAAGCTATATTGTAAGACCGCTCAAAAGTAAAAGTACAACAAAATACAGCAAATACAATAAAATTTAATAAATACAATAAAAGTAAAATCTTATAGCTATAACCGTAGAAAGGTTATTTGTCCTCAACATTTACTCTTGAATGTCAGAAGAGGATTCGATGTATAATGGATTGTCTTACATTCTTTCAGGCAACCCTCACATCCATGGAGAGGCTGCTGTGAGCAGATTCACACCACAGACGGAGGCACAGCTACCTAAGTATGAGCTGTTCTCACTGTGCTGAACGTGTTGCCTTTCAGTCTCCGGGGCTAAGACCTTGCGTGAACAACCCTAGGAAACCTAGGCTCTCCTACTCTGTCTTCAACTCACAAAGTCTCTTAGAAACCAAGTCAAGAATCCCAGGGTGTTCTGTTACCATATAACCTTTCTCTACCTGAGGCATCTCTTCTATAAAATAAGAATTAAAAAAGCCTCTTTGTTTAACAAACATTTGATGCTGCTGAGACCGGGAGCTATCCTAGGTGCTGAACACAGAGTGAGGTCAGACACAGGTGCTGAACACAGAGTGAGACCAGACATAGCCTTCTGTGCACAGGAGATTTAGAAGCTGATCTGGGAGAGATACATAATTAATACAATCATATAGTTATATAATAAAGACCTCAGTAGTGGAAAGGCTTTAAAGAAAAAAATTTTAAAAAGGAAAATAACAGAGAATGAAAACAGAAGGCACTATTGTGGTTAGACTGTAAATCACTCCCACTACAAAACAGGCAGGATGGCACAAGTTCCCTTCTAAAATAAATAACTGTTAAATTCCAATTCTTTGCTCAGAGAAAAAAAAGTCTATTAAAGATAAAACTTTTAAAAAGATTTTTTTCCAGACAAAACCTAATGGAATTGTTAGCTAATTGGACTAATTGAAGAAATGTTAAAGAGGACCACAGAGATGACACAGTGATTAAGAATGCAAACTGCTTTTACAGAAGACTTGAGTTTGGATCCAGGCTCCCATGTCCTGTGACAACCACCTGTAATTACAGCTCCAGGGGATCTGTCCCCACCTACTGGCATTCTTGGACATTGTACTCATATGTGCATATACACATGGACACACACACACATACATAAAGGTAATTAAAATTAAAAAGTAGACTTTGAAAAAGAATGTTAAAGAAGAATCATTTAAGGAGAAGAAATAATGAGTCAGAAATTCAAATCCACACACAGAAATAAGAGCACAAGGAATGGAGTGATTTAAAGAAGACTAAAATTAACATTTTCAGTCATGATTGCTCTGTAGCATGAAATAATAGCAGTATATGTTCACATCGGAAGTAAATATAAAATAGAAGGCAAACTAGAGCAGATGGAAAGGAGCAGTTGGAAATACAAGATTTCGTGGGCTATATCAATACAACTAAAAAAGTTAAAGAAGTATTTAGCTAAAGGTGAGTTTGGATTCTTTGACACGTATTGCAAATAGCAGCTGTTGTGGAAACACAGAAAACAAGTGTTTTAATTTTTTTATTTTTACACATCTTGTTACTGAGGACAGAACCCAGATTTGTGCACATGCAGAGAGTGCATCCTGCCACAGTACTGCACTCTCAGCATAAATATTTTATTTATGAAAAGACAAAAAAATGGTAAGTTAATAAATTAAGACAGAATGTTCAATTGGCCAGACGGGCAGCAGAAATGAGGGAGGGAAGCACAGAGCAGATGGAAAAATAAATTAACAGCAGGATGGCACCTTCCGGTCTAATTCTAAATATGAATGATTTACTTGCGTAAATTAATACACCGGTCTCCAATTCATTTTCTACAACCAGGGTCCAAGCACAGAGTCTGTACAAGGAACTCATTATAAGCACAAAAGCTTGGGGACACTAGAGATAGATGTGGAAGGAAAGATCTGTCATGGAGACCTAATGAAGTTGAAATAGAGAGCCTGTGTGAAGCCCCAACCAGGAGGCTATCGCAGGAATGATTGCTAGAGATAAGGAGAGATGCCACATGGAGAAAGGGACTTGGGAGATGGCTGGGTGAGTAAAGTACCTCCCACAGAAGCATGAAGGACTGCGTTCAAATCCCCAGACCCTCATAGGAGCATGACACATTTGTGAGGTCAGCACTGAGATCAGCTGGATAGCCAGTCAGGCTGGATTAATGAGCTTCAGGCTTAGTGAGAGACCCTGCCTCAGAAAAATACAGTGTAGAACTACTGAAGAAGGCACCTGATACTGGCCTCTGGTTTCCACATGCATGCACATAGACTGATATGCATATGTGCACACACCCACATGAAACATATAAACACCACACACACATGCACACAAACATGATGAATTATACATATACATATGTATGCACACTCACATGAAATATCTAAATACCACACAGACACACAGACATACACGCAAACATGATTAAATTTTTCCAAATGTATGTATGGGCTTGCATGTACAGGAGACTAGAGCTAATTTAGCTGAAGTAGCCAGTACAAACAGTTACATCACTGACTGACATTTAACACACTTCTCTCAGTAGTGAAAATTACTAAGGTCAGAAATGGTTCTGACCAGCAGCATCCACCCATGTGAACCCATCAGCCTTTGTAGAGAAGCAGGTTGTACACTCTGCTCCACTGACCACAGAGCGAGTATTCAACAAGAAAGCCTTGATTTTAGACAGTAGGCCGTAAAATCCAAGGCTAAGAATCCCCACAGCATGTCAGCTGCCACTGCCCCCTGCCCCCTGCCCAGACCACCTACAGGAGTTCCTCTTTGTCTCTGTGATTTGGGCTATTTTCTTTTTAAATGCTTCTTTAGTCCCATTATTTGGGCTTACACACATGCACACACACACACACAAATAAAAATGAAAATAAATCTTCTTTAAAATCAAGATCATTGCTGTTGTGCATTACATGGGTAATATTCCTATTTTATTCTCTTTCTTATGACTTTAATCCCTGCTAAAATTACCCATCTGCTCATTTATGTTGTCAGTCATTTCCAGTCTAGCCGTTAACATATCAATCACAGTTATCCTAAATTCTAGCCTGGAAGTTCCACAATCAGAGTGAGAGCTAGTCTGATTATGAATCACTAATACCCTCCTCGGGGGTATGTCTGCGTATCAATTTTTCCCATGCTCTGTGCTTTCTCATTTAAGGATAGATGTGTTCAAGCCCATACAAAGGGTGCTGAGAGGAACTGTTTCTGTGGTCAGCAATGGGCATGCCCATCCTTCAAGGCCTTTGGTGATGGGTTTACTGATCTATCCAAGTTTGGGATTGGTCTGAAGTGTTTGTCAGGGTCATGTTCAGGGTCAACCAAGGGCTGCAGAGTCCTCGCCCCTCCCTCACGATTAAAAGATGAGATTGTCTCCCAGAGCTTATTTCTTGATCTTCTCCTTCTTGGCTTTGGATCATCGCACTGTTATCCAGAGAGGCTGCCTCTATGGCTCTCCCAGCTACAGCCACCACGGTTTCCTCTTATGCTGCTTTCTTTAGTGGAAGCCTAGCGCTGCATCCTCTGCATCAGAATCGGGTTTGTACCCACAGTGCGGAGAATGTGCACAGAGAGGATGAGCCCAGATCCGTTGCCGCGATGAAATATCCTGCAGGAGAAATGGTTTATTCCAGCTCACAATTTCAGGCTACAGACCATTACTGTGCATAGGTCACAGTGGCTGGAGCCCAAGATGGGTCCTATCACGTTATATCACAGAAGAGCAGAGAGAAGGGAATACATGTGTGTTTGCTTGCTTCACTCTCTCATACAGCTCAGAGGCCAAAGCTTGAAACAGTGATGCCACTCAGCTTCCACTGGAGCAGGGTGGGGGTGAGGTTGTCAATTAAGACAACCCCAACAGATGTGCTCACAAGATCTAGACACTCTCTCTCTCACAGAGACGCTCTTCATAGGTGATTCTAGTTTGTGTCAGGTTGACAGTTGAAGCTAACCGTGACACCGCCATAGAGGCATGGGGAATTCATAACATATCTGAAGCTAAAACCTAGGGACCAGAATCACGGATGCTCTGAGAAGGCCTCTAGAGACAGAGCAAGTCAGGAAGCTTGCATTCTTGAGGAGGTCCAGCTGAGCTGTAAGGGTACCCAGTGTAATGACACACGGTGCCCAAGGGCATGGGCCTCTCTGGCTACATCCGTTCCAAATGAAAAACAAGATGGAGTTGCTTCTCACAGTGACTTGAGATGTTCAAGACACCATCCCAAGAGGACGTGGAGCTCCTGCCTCTACTAAAGTTATTTCCATCAGTTACCTGTAGGTAGCTGTCTACATCCCAATAAGCAAGGTTCAAACCCTGCACTACACAAAAGCATGATTCAAATTCTGCTGTCCCTTATGAGGACTCCGTGAGGTCCAGACCTGTGACCCCATGCAAAGTGCTTGTCCATGAGATAATATCATTTGTGCATTCCATCCCAAGGAAATTGAGATAATAAGGAGATTTGAAAAGCCTTAGCACTTAAGAACACAGGATGAGATCCAAACCCTTCTTACTCATCAAAGGATGCCCAGGGAAAGGAAGTGTCTCCTTCCTGAGAGCCCAGCATGAGGTCCTGCCCAGCTTCCTGTCGCAGGTTTTCTCAGACCTGAGCCTGCTGGGAGAAGCTTGCTGAGCAGGTGCCCACAGCATAAGCACGGGGTCAGGAAGCTAAGGTGCTTGGGGTGTGTGTGCATAAATTAGCCACATAAAAGGAAAGTATTTGTGCAGGTTAAGCATCTTGTAAAGGGATGGTGGCGAGTCAGACCAAGCCAAGATTTTTGCAGAGGCCCTGAGGAGATGACAAAGGGAACTTTACTTCTCAGTCTTTGTCCAGGACCAGACATGGCAAAGCCACATACACAAACACATGCAATCACGCACAGACTTGAGGATGAACTCAGTGCTTTGAAGCAGTTAAGGTTGTGCTTTCTGGGGGGGGCCCAACTCTTCCTCTGGGACAGTCCTTTGGCAGCTGTGTCTGAGGTATCCTATGTTCTCTTTGTCTGACTTAGCTCTCTGCTGAGCTTGGTCATCCCTTCCTCCTGCCCCCTGACCCCACAAATAGTATACATGATGGTGCGCTTCTTAATAAACTTGCTTGGCATAAGTCAACAATATATTCAAGCCGGGTCCCAGCTATTGCTTTTGTTTTCTTCATTTATCATCCTCCGTCCTCCCCTTGACACCTTGACATTTGGGGACCCCTCTTCCTGTGGGTTCAGGTGAAGGGACAGAGGACTGGGTCAGGCATGTAGCACATGCCTATAATTCCCTGCACTTAGGAAACTGGGGAAGAAGTGTTGCCACAATTGTGAAGGCAGCCTGGGAAACACAGTGAGTCATTAGAGAGTGAGGCTGTGAACAGAGGGGAGGAGAGAGGGAGGGAGGGAAGGAAGGAGAGGGAGAAAAGGAAGGAGAGGAGAGGAGAGGAGAGGAGAGGAGAGGAGAGGAGAAAGAGGGAAGGAGAGAGAGGGAGGGAGGGAAGGAGAGAGAGTAAAGGAAGTAGAAAAGGAGAGAGAAAGAGAAGGAGAAAGAGGGAGGGAAGGAAGGAGGGGGGTAAAGAAGAGAGAGAAGGAGAGGAGAGAGAGGGAAGGAGAGGGCAGAGAGGATAGAAGAGAGGAGAGAGGGAGGGAAGGAGAAAGGGAGAGAGAGTAAAGGGGAGAGAGAGAGAGAGAGAGAGAGAGAGAACTCTTTTCATTTAAAAACTACTTCTGGCTTTAGTTACTGTTTGTTTTTAAGAAAGGAAACTTTGGGGCCAGATAAATGTCTATTAGATTGGTAATTTGCTTGCATAAAAGCATGAGGATGTAAGCCAAATCCCCAGCACCCATTTTTTTAAAAGCCGCATGCATCAGCATACACATATAATCCCAGCACTGGAGAAGTGGAAACAGGCAAATCCCAGGCCTCTCTGCTCGGTTAGCCTAACTGGAATCAGGAAGTTCCAGGATCGGTGAGAGACTTTGTCTCAAAAACAGACAAACAAAACACAAGGTCTTCTTAGTACCTGTGGAAGAATACCACCTGAGGTTGTCCTCTGACCCCCATACACACTTATACACATATGCAGTGTGCCTTCACGCACATGATCATGCACCTGCATGCACAAAGAACAGAAAAAGACTTTTGCCAAAAAAAAATACTGTGAACTCTGAACATAAGGGGTCAGCCTCAAGGGCCGAGAGTTTCCCTCCAGACAGGAAAGGAGAAAGTCGACACAAATGCCAGCCTTCTAGCCACCTGCTTCAGAGCACAGAAAGGCCCCAGCTGAGAGACCCACCCGGCACAGCCAAGTTTGTCCACTGCTGCCAAGGGGTGGCTGGATGCCCAGGCTCATGTCATGGGGGAAGATTTCCAACGAGATCCTTGGCTTAATTTTCTGTTTCCAGCCCCTGCTGCACATTTATGCTATTCCCAAATATTACCACCATTTGACCCTCTGCCCTTCCATGTATGTGCATGGACACAAAAACACACTCTAGGCTGGCTTGTGAGCCCCCCAGGGACCTGCCTGTCTCTACCTTCTGCACAGTAGGGTCACAAGCCTGAGCAACCATGCTGGTTTCCTTACAGGGGCTCTAGGGATAGAACTCAGGTCCTTTTGCTTGCAAGGCAAACACTTTACCAAGTAAGCCGTCTCCCCAGCCCACTTAGGCCTCTTTAGCTACAAAGTAGAGAACTTCAACAAGGAGAAGACAGCTTTTTCGTACTGGATTCTGCTCAAGAAACAGGCTTGAACCAGTACCTGGAAACAAAAGGGTCTGTACCCTTGCCTTGGCTCTGTCTTCTCCAATTTCTTCCCCCGACTTTGTACAATGGTTAATTCTACTGTCCCCACTCAGGCACACACACCCTGCGATGGGCACTTCACCCATTAACAGTTTTGACCACTACTCACTGATCTCGAACCCTCCAAGAATCGGATTAGCCAGCCTTAGCTGGCTCCAAGTGTAAACATGGCTGCCAGCGGCCCACTCACATGCATGAGGAGAAGTGAGAGGAGATTCAATTATCAGAGAGAAAGAAAAATCAGAAAAAGTGAGAATAATTATCCCAACCTGGGAAGGCAGCCCACAAGGTGTCCACCGTGTTGATATAATTAAGTGAGTGAGGGTTTCAAACCAGCTGCTTCCTCATTAGTGGAGGCTGACACCATGTTCCCTGGGAGCCAAGAGTCACCGTACTGCATTTCCTTATTTTGGTTCCCATTATCCAAATTTCTACTCTTCTCAGTTAATAATCACTGCATCTCCTGTCCAAACCCTGCTATGCACAAACTCACCTTTTATTGTGAAGCGAAGGGGGATCAGATGGGCTGTGGTTCTATAGGTCATCTGCTAGAGCCACTACTGCTGGCCCTGACTATGAACTTATGTTCTGCTAACCTCCCTAGCCCTGGTTTGGGATCCGTCTGAATTGGCCCCATGATGTCCTAGACATCACATATTGAAGTTCTCCTCCCTGTACTTAAGTGATGATCTATAAAGTGTTTCTCCTTTAGATAGATGCAAAAGGATGGATTCTGATGCCTAGCACATTACAGGGGCACCCGGCCTCCTGTCCCATGAGCATCTGCCCAAATGCTTCAATGTGGGTTTACACCGTGTCCCTTCGTGTGACAAAGTGGATCATGAAGAGAACAATCTTTAAACACCAAATACTAGATTATCCCTTTTTCCACACTGAACATGGTGATCATTCACTTGGTGCTGCATTAAAAACTTATCAAGGAGTAAACAGGCAAAAGGATGCCTGCTCATCCATCCATCCATCTATCCATCCATCTATCCATCCATCTATCCATCCATCTATCCGTCCATCTATCCATCCATCCATCCATCTATCTATCCATCCATCTATCTATCCATCCATCTATCATCCATCCATCCATCCATCCATCCATCCATCCATCCATCTATCCATCCATCCATCCATCCATCCATCCATCTATCCATCTATCCATCCATCCATCTATCTATCCATCTATCCATCCATCCATCCATCCATCCATCCATCCATTCTTCCAGAGTTAATGAGATGCTGTGGGTGGGAAGATCAGTGATGGAAATGGAATTCCCACCTTCATCAGCTCGTTCTACTGTAAGAGACTGAAATGCACATGAACAGCCAGAGGCCAGCGGGTAAGTATGTCATTATCAGATGGTGGCAGTGGGCACAAATGACGATAAGGACATGCAGAGAAGATGGGTGTGGCCCATTCAGACCTCTCCTGTGGGCTTCCCTTAATTTCCCAGTGGTTTTTGGCTTTGATGAGGTGGGAGGTGGGTTCTCTCTAATCTACCCCTCACACTTGACAAAAATCACATTCCTGCCCAGTTAATGTCTTCAGTTTTTCACTCAAGAATGCCTCCCAGTAATGGAAGGAGAGAACCAACTGACCACCATGGTCAAGCCCCAACCTGTCCTTCCTACCTCACCCTGACACACCTCTTCCTCCCAGTGCCCTCAGCCAGGAGGCTGAGTTTTGCTGGCTTCTCCACACACATGGAGGACACTCCTTAGCTCTATCTCTGCGGTGAGCTGCACCATAGCTATCGGCCAGTCACAGTCATTAAGTTGCCCCAGCTCAGCTAACAGATCCTGGCAGTGGCTCATGCTTTCTCCCTTCACCTGCCTTGCAGAGGAAAGCCCAGGCAATCACAAACAAGGCCTCTCTTTCCAGTCCTCCAAGACTCTGTGGTTAACTTAAAACACATTAACATCTCTGACACCCAAGGCAAGTGTTGGTATCAGGACCTCAGGAACCTGTGACATCACATATAGGCAACAGTGCAACCCCCACACTGTTGCCAAGGCAACAGCCACCATATTCCCAGAATCCACTTGGCTCACCTGCCACCTTTACCTGTGATTATGTCATCATCCATATATAAAAGGAAGGCCCCTCTGATCTCTCTCTCTCTCTTCCCCCGCTTCTCTTTCTGCTGCCACCTTACCATTTTCCTTCTCAATAAACCTCACGTGGAACTGTTTGGCCTGATGTGGTCTTTCTGGAGCCACTGGAGCGATGATCACAACAGCAAGAACCTTCCCAAGGAGGATTTTGTTACATTGGTTTGTCTGTCAAGTTTTGATCTTTCTTTGTTTTAAATCCTTCCAGTTTCCACAGCAAACACCAAATCACTCACCCTCCCCTGCCCATCCCATCCCTGAGGCCCACAGGCTCTCCCTCAATAAATAAAGAAAATGGGTAAGATTCCTCGCTTCCATCCTCATGAGGACATGCATCTCTGGAAGAAGAAAGGAGGAAGTTGGTGAGAGGCCATGAGAAGAGAAGATGACAGCATCCCATCCCGGCACAGACACCTGTCCTCCAGCTCCTGGCACCCCCCACCTCAGCCTTCCTACAGTGGGTTTCTAAAAACAGCATCCTCCCTTGTATCCAGGGAGGATTTGAGGGTCCCAAACCCAAACCAGGAGACCTGGAGAACACAGCTCTGCCTCAGGCTTCTGAGGCCCGGGGCTCATGGGAAATAAGCCTGTGAACCAGTCCAAAAGCCAAGCCCGAAAGTTAGCCTTTACAGATGAACAAAACCTTATTGTGTGGGGGCTTTAGATGTGGCTCAAAGGTAAAACACTTGCCTGAACTATGCACTGTCCTGAGTTGAATATCCAACACCAGAGCATCTCCATTGCGTGTACCTCCACAATACATTTTTTTTAACCTTTTGACTGTTAATGGATATCCAGGCTGATTCGACACCCATCTCCTGAGCACTCAAACTCAGGTGTGGACCACTGTGCCTATTGTGGTGTTGAAGATCTGATCCCAAGGTTTCATTCATGATAGGCAAGTGCTCGGCCAACTAAACCACAGTGAGGATAGATGAGCACCTGTCTCTGTGCTATGCTGGTGTAGATTCCCTTGGATGTACACCCACAAGTTGCCTCTCTGGGTTTATCTGGGCTCCCTCAAGGCCCATCAGCCTTTACTGTATTATCTCTGACAAAAGCTCACACTGCAGATGTGGGCCTGACAGGGCCTTCACCAGGCAGAGGATCCTTTCCAGTTGCTGTTCGCTCTCTCTGTCATCTGACAGGACTGGTCCCTGAGCTCTTGTGGATGGAGTCAGCTCACTGATTCTTCAACAAATCCACAGTCTGTGCTTCAATGGACAGGCATCACCACCTTGGACTTCAACTAAAAGATGCTGATGTTAGTAATAAAATGTCGTTTCTCCAGGTTGTGTTCTGATTTGGTTTGGTTTTTTGTTGCTGTTGTTTGTTTTTTGTTTTTTTTTGTTTTTTGTTTGTTTGTTTGTTTGTTTGAGGCAAGGTCCCAAGTATTCCAGTCTGGCCTCAAACTCCCTAGGTAGCTGAGAATGTCCTTGAACTTGTGGTCTTCCTGCCTTCACTTCCTGAGTTCTGAGATAGCGGGCACACACCACCATGCCTGGTTTATGTGGTGCTGGGGATGGAACCCAGGGCCCCAGGCATGCCAAGCAAGCACTCTACCAACTGAGCTCCATCCCTACTCCTTCAACCATGTTGTTCTGTGTGCTCACTTCATCCTTTACAGGATTGCAACGTCATGACTGCCCCAAGATAACTCCACTGTGCGCTCTCTGCCATCTGCTCGGCATGCTCACTGCTGCCGATGCTCCTAGAAGGCCAGTTTCCTTCTAGAGCTCCAACTACCCACAGTGTTCTTCATCACAATGCTCACTGGCCTTACCTGTGTGTGTGTGATGGTTCGTACCCTTGATACCTACCCATCCTCCCATAGCCTGCACGCCACAGATACCCTCCCCCCCCCCCCCCCGTGGTTATAAATCCTCAAGTTTTATCAATGTCCTCTAAACTCCACAGGTCACATTTACAGAGGAAGCACACAAGCTTCCCCGAGTCACCTAATCCCTCCGGGGACCGTGTGCACATTATCGTTCTGGACCTCGGTCTCCCCCACTCTGCAGTGAGCATGACCTTGCTGCTGTTCGAAGGGATGGTGTGAAGCTCAGGTGAAGGAGCCAATGCAAGGGCCCAGGCAAAGAGCGATAGACAGATGAAGGTTCTTCATTCCTGCCTTTTATGGTGGTGCCGATTTAAATAGACTCTTTATGAGTATGTTTCTAAGGGGAGGGAGGTGCAGTATTGGTGGATTCAGTAAGTAGTTCTGAAACGGGGGGCAGGGGGTGCCCAGTGTTTTCCTGGTGATGCTGAGAGGCTGTGGCATGATTCACAGGTTTGGAGAGGCCGGATGCCTCCTTGGAGTCCCAAGACATTCGGAAATCAGGAAGGGCAGCCTGCCCCTCCCCCATGCATCTCTGAGAGACAAGCCACCCAAAGCCAGACTTGCAACCCTTTAGAAACAACTTGAAAATCTGCAAGGCAGGGGCCTGGAGCAGCCTTAGGGGAATGCACAGGCCTAGGCTCTGGTTCAAACTCTTTTTTTTTTTTTGACCTTCAGTTGGAACCATGATACACTGTATATTAAAATGGCCAGAAGACAGTTTGTGGCTAAAGAGAAACAGTAACAGTATCTGCAATTATCAGCTGCATATTCTGTGCCAGATTCTGGACCCAGTGCTTCATTTAAAAAAGTATTTTTAAGAGGGGGGGGGGAAGAGAGGGAGAAGGAGAGGGAGAGGGAGAGGAAGAAGAAGAGGAAGAGAAAGAGGAAAAGGGAACAGTACCCCTGGAGGCCAGAGAAAGGACATCAGATCCTCTTGGGCTGGAGTGTGGGTGCTGGGAACCCAACTCAGGTCCCCTGCATGAGCAGCCAGTGCTCATAACATCTTTCCAGCCCCTCTACTAAGATATAAATATGAGTCTTATTTATACGGTATTATCATTTGTGTTTGGTTGGAGTTTTTGTTTGTTTGAAAGGAGGCATCAAGTAGCCCAAATCGGCCTTGTACTCTCTGTAGGATGGACCTGTGATGCAAGTGGAGCATAGCATCTGAGGACACTTGACTCTGTTCCCAGGCCATGGTCAGTCATATTTGGCTCCAGAGTAAACTATCTTGACCCTGGGGTCAAAACTATGTTTCTACACCATCACCTTGAACTTCTGACTCTCCAGAACCCACCTCCTGAGTGCTGGGATAGCAGACAGGATAGCAGACAGAGGGATGTGTTATTATTCCCAGTGGGTGCTGTGCTGAAGATCAAACCTAGAGCTCCATGCATGCTAGAGGAGCCCTCTACCAGCTGAGCCTCATTCCCCAACCCTGTATTGTACTATCTTTACTAAAGCACTTTCCCCAGTAAACCAGGTTGACCCCACCCCACCCCCAACAAAGCTCTGAAGTCAGAGCTAATAAATTCTGTAGGTCCCTCAGCACTGGGGTAGGTCAACAAAAGCACATGTAAGTCCACCATCCCTCTCTGGCCTTTAAACGTAGCCACCTCAGCATGAAGTTATCCCCCTCTATACCCATGGAGAAATAAGCCAGACTGGCATCTGTGTGTTAACTAAGGGTTAGACAGACACTGGGCTGCCGGGAAGACTCTGATAAATTTATCAGCTTGCATGATCTCAGGTGCGTATGCCATCGGGAATGATACTTTTGAAAACTGAAGACAGAAAGTGCTTTCCAAATTAAACCATCTGAGGTGACTCTCATCAGGGAAGTCACTTTGGGGCCGGCTCCATGAGTCCTTTTTGTCTTCAAAAGGGCTTGGTGGATCCAACAAGATGGCTCTCTGGATAAAGATGCTGGCTGCCAAGCCTGAATGCTTGAGTTTGATCCCCAGGACCCACAGGGTGGAAGGAATGAACAAACTCCTGCAAGCTGTCCTTTGACCTCCATATGTGCATCAGGGCACACACACACACATACACACACACACACACACACACACACACACACACACACGAAAACCAAAGATGCAAAGATGGACAGCACCTAAAAAAAGACACCTGAAGTTGACTTCTGGCTTCTATCATGCAAACATGCAGGCATGTACAAGCACAATCCTAAACACACACACACACACACACACACACACACACACACACACACACACACACAAAAACCAAAGATGCGAAGATGGACGGCACCTAAAAAAAGACACCTGAAGTTGACTTCTGGTTTCTATCATGCAAACATGCAGTCATGTATAAGCACAATCCTAAACACACACACACACACACACACACAAGAATATATAAGCTGATAATGAAAACACATGAGTATCAACTTGACCAGGTGACGGCAGAGAGCAGTGCTGTCTCCCTAGTGGGAGGTGGCAGAACCCACCCCTCTGCTCCCAGAAGGCTCTCATCCGGGACGCTCTCAGCTGAAACAGAATTTACATTCCTACCAGCTGCACGAGGCAGCATTCGTTTCTAAAATCCGTATCAGTCTGCTGATATGCATCAATAAGGCACTGAGTTGCCGGCAGTGAATCCCCTGAGTGTCTGGGGGAGACATGAGAGTCTCACTGTCTCCTTTTTAAGTCATCACCTCTTGTGCAGGAAGAGCTCCTGTCAGGCACTGCTTCCTAACATCTTTGGTTGCCCCGTCGACGTTGAGATATTTCAGAGAAGAGGGACACATTTTCATCTGTGAAAGACAGTGTAACCTCTCAGGGTAAGCTTGGCAGAAGTCGGTTTGAGGACAGTTCAAGAGTAGAGGGATTTTTTTTTTAAAGCCCCAAATCAGTGTCGCAAGCCTTTGCAGGGACTGCATGCCCTATGAAACTGGGACACTCTTTTAATACAGTGGTCAGAGCTCCAGGACTCAAATCCCAGCCCGGCACCTCATAGCTGCCCTCTGTGGCTTCTCATCAGTAGAGAGTAGAGTTTAACAGCCAACCCCTGGGGGGCTTGAAATACTGCAGGACTTGGTAGATGTAGAGAGTCTGGGTACACAATAAATAGTATTTATCTCATACAAAGTTGGTGCCTAAGAGGCTAAGATGAAACCTCAGTAGGTAGGTAACATGTCTGCTGCTGTGAGCACTCTACTTCTGATCCCCCAGACACCCACATAAACTTGGGTGTGGTGGATAGACAGTCACATTTGCTTGTGTGCAGTCATGGGAGAGAAGCAGAGAAGAAGATGATGAATCCAAGGCAGACCCTGCCACCCCGCAGTCCTTCTGGGCCTCTCTGCTCTCTCTGGCAATGTCCTAGCATTTACTTGAGAACTCTGAGCTTGCAAGTCGGCTACCATGGGAGGTGCTGGGACTGGAGGGTGACAATTGAGACTTGTCTGGGGTCCTCAGGGAACTCATCCATCATTCCAAAAGAGTCGTCAGATGGAACATTTTGTCCTAGATACTGTGAAATCACCAGAGTCAGCTCAGATTTCAGCTGCAGCTGATATACAAAGAAAAAAAAACAAAACAAAAAAAAAAAACACCTGCCTTGTGGATGGGGCTGATCTGATGAGAATCTGACGTTTTAGCTGCTTGGTACCCCTGTCTCCCTAACAATCCCCTTAGTAATTCTTAGGAGCTAACCCCACCATGTCCTGCAAACGACATCTCCTTTAAACTAACACTTCAAAGCTTGAAATCCTCCAATGAGGTATGCTTGGCTAACACAGCCATTCTATTCCAGACACCACCTACATTCTAGAGAGTTCTTCTCCCACAAGAAGAATAAAGGGATTAAGGGAGAATAGAAACCCGCCTCTGTCTCTTGGGGTATTACTGGTAGATATTTCTGAAGTTTTGTTCCTTCAACAAATACTTAAAAGAGCCTTCTGTCTACCAGGTCTGCCTAAGTGAGTTAAAAATGCAGCATTGGGGAAAATAGACAGGAGAATCCACCCTCCCACAGGCCCCTCCCACAGGAGCCAGTGTAACATATCATCTAAGTGCTGCCAAGGCCTGACACCAACTTCTGACTCTTCCCTGTATGAACTTAGTGACTGTCTGTGACATCAGGACAGATGAAGGATGAGCATAGCTCTATGCTCACTCCAAAACCAGACAAACACCTCTGTGGATTGAATAAAAGTCAGTGAAGCTCAGCAGAGTGAGACACTACCAAGGGAAAGAGGCTCACCTCTTCCCATTGTAATGTTCCCGACAGACTTTGTACTGGCATCAGAACAGGCTCAAGGGAAGGAGCCACACACCTGCTTCCCTGCTATACCAGAGAACGTATTTTTACATTTGAGACTCCCTCAACTGTTGACTCAAGTACAGAAGCAATCTGTATGCACTGTTTAAGGATTTTCTTTAAGATACCAGCAACCCCTGTAGCAGAAAGCACGGTGGATGCCACTTACTGGCTTACTTGCAGCCTCATGCTCAGTTGGCTTTTATACCTAGCCCAGGACCACTTGGCAAGGGAATGATGCCACCCACAGTAGGCCCTCTCATGTTGGGTAACAAACAGTCAAGACAATCCCTCACAGAGAAACCTGTTGAGGCATTTCCCCAATTGAGACTCTTTTATGGGGTGCGTCTAAGCTGGATCAGGGTTGGCAGTCAAAGCTACCTATGACAGTAATGAATATTAACTTAGATAACAACCAATACATTGATATAAGACCAATATCATGACATAAAATCTATCAGGTTTTCTATTTAAAGATGTAAATTTCATGGTATGTCAAGCACAGCTTTCAAAAGTTGTTAAGGAAAAACAGACAGAGACTGACAATAACCTTTCCACATAACCCTTGTACCTAGATCCACCCCTATCTGCAGCTGGATCTTACATTTGTGTGACCGGACCTGGTTGAACTCAGAATTTGTTTCAATCATCCAGGTTTCTGGGGATGCCAGTGAATCACAGACCCTCCATCTAGGCTATACTCAGGACTACAAGCACCCAAAGACATTGTTTCCTTCCTTCCTTCCTTCCCAGGGAATGCTGAGAAAGCAAATACCTAGGAGATAATAAACATAGCCACAAAAGTCATAGGTACCAGCAACCGTAATCTGCCCAGGTCTCTGTCTACGGAAGGAGAACGGTAGGTATTCAAGGGCTAGACCACACAGGAAGAAGCACAGGTGCTCACCTCCTGGCAGAGGCTGGGAGGTGAGCAGGTTCGAGTTGGCTCACTCCAAGATCTCCCAGAATTCTGCAGAAGTGATTTCCAGGATGTTTGGTTCTTAATTAGAGATGCCAAAGACAGAAAGGAACAAACGCTCTAATTGATATTGGAAGCGTAATGAAGCTGACAGAACAAAAGGTTGAGAATACAGCAGTGTGTAGCCCCGGCCAGCAAGAAATACATGACACATCTCCAACAATAAAAGTCCAAATTACTAGCATAAAGAAGGACAGAATTAGGCAGTAACAGCCAAACTGCCTGACAACTTATTCTTAGCTGCATGGCTCCTGGCAATGGGGGGAAGAAAGGAAATTCACGCCCAGAAATAGACTAACAGCGGGGCTTTTTTATATGGAATTTGTGTGTGTGTGTGTGTGTGTGTGTGTGTGTGTGTGTGTGTGTGTGTGAAGCATTGCAAGGGGATAGAAATGGCTTTAAATCTCTTTTGATTTTTTTTCTTTTCTCCATGTTCTTTCAAGTAAAATTCGCATCAGTCTGAGGCAGGTGGATTTGGGTTTCTATGACTTGAAACAACAAGGAAAATAATAGTTGCTCTTGCAGGAATTCATCCTCCTCCTGCCAAATCTCTTCTACCCACCCCTGTCTGTCACACCTGGCCAGCTCCCGCTGTCTGAAGGGTGATGTCAACTCAAGTGTGTCTCCCTAAGGAGCCCGCTCAGAACAAGCCTGCCTTCCATTTAATCTGCTCTGTAAGCCCAGCTACGTAGGGAAACTTTGATCACACAGCCTGCTGTGAGTGACACACCCTGACCCAGGTAAGCCGCTACCATGGAGCTTGCTGTCATTTCTCACGGGCTTCAGTGACCAGCTCCCCACACAGCTCAGCAAGTCACAGAACATTTTATCCGGTTCTCTGACATTCACCTCCTCGCCTCTTCCTCTCCCACAGACCAACTTCTTCAGAAGCAAGAACCTTCCCTGGGGTAGAGAAGGCTTTAAAATGTTAATGCTTTTTGATTAGCCTTTTAAGGTCTCATTATTGTGAATCCACCTGATACCCGTAGACTGGGAATGTATTTATGGCAGCGGAAAGTTAACAGGAGCCATCTTCAAGACCGGAATGCATTTATATTTATCTCTTTGTGAGTGTGAGAATCTGTCTACTGTGGATGATAGGTTTCTCTGGTTGGCTCAGAAAGACACTGGCATAGAATGTGTTGTGGTTTGAATGAGAAATGTCCCCCACAGGCTCACATCTTTGAACACTTTATCCCCGGCAGGTGGCGATGTTTGAAGACATTGTTAAACCTTTAGGAGGTAGAGATTTGCTGGAGGAAGTTTGTCACTGGAGGTGGGCTTAATAATCTATAGGCTTGACCCATCCGCAGCTCTCTCTCTCTGCTTCCTGACTGCTGATGCGACATAACCAGCCAGCCTCATGTTTCTGTCGCCATGACTTCCTTGCCCTATCCCTATAAAACAGTGAGAGGAAAAAAAAACAAAAAAAAACCTTTCTCCCTTAAGTTGCTTTTGTTGTGATGTTTTATCACAGGAATTGGAAAGAAACTAAGATGTTATACAACCACCACTAGTTAAATGATTAAATGCCCGATGATCAAATCATAACTATGATATGGAAGCTGCATTTCACTCCCAGTCTCTGAAGACCTTAAACAAAGGAAAAAGAAAGCACACAGAGTAGCCTGAAGAGCAGGGCCATTTCCCAAGTAACCCAACCTCTGCCCCTCTACATACATGCATACACATGTATGTATATACACACATACATACACATATATACACACGTACACACTCATACCCCTACACCTTTCTAGGCCAGACATGGCTCTATGGTTGCCTCTATGTTGCTCTACAGTGAACCACAGATGCTCTGTCATGTACCTATGGAATACCAGCAGCCAGAGTTGCTATCCATAGGTCAAGGCATCTCACAGACACACACATACACACACACACACACATACACAGAGAGAGAGAGAGAGAGAGAGTCATTCACAGACACACAGAGACACATGTAGGCAGACACAGAGAAAAAGACATGTAGAAACAGACACATATAAACAGACACATGCAAACACACATAGATACACATTAATACCTACACAGACACACTTAGACACACAGTTACAAATATAAGGCTGTCTCCTGCTTTCTTCAGTTTGTGTTAGCTCCTCCATTCTCGCCAGATGCAGAAGGCATCTGGCCCTTTCCAGCTGTTTATACCCCCAGACTCTGTTCTGTGAAAGTCACAAGGTCACAGAAGTGAGCCTGTTTGTCTCCACGCGTCCCATCTCTCCAGACTCCACACTTGACTCAATGATCCTCTAAGTCCCAGACCTGATGTGCAGAAATGGCTCAGAGTCAGACACACAAATCGCTCCAGAGAGTGCTAATGACTCTGTCGGTGTCACAGCAACCCCTGGGGTGACACTGTGCCCCCGCCCCGCAGACACTCCATCCATCCTCAAGCCTTACAAACACTGACAGAGAAGCCATAGCAAATGCATCGGAGCCACTTAATTAAATCCCAGGGTTGCCAGCAAAGCCTGTCTGAATGCAGCCCTGGGCTTGGTGATCTAACAACTCACTCCATTTGGCTCCACTCTTTAGAGGACCCCGACGGGGGAAAAACACAAAACAAAAAACAACAACAACAACAAAAAAAAGACTGTCACCTTCCAAAATATATCCTTCAGGAAGGGCAGAGAGTTAGCTCATTTCTATGCAATGGGAACAACTACAAAGCTAACAACAATAGGATACGTGAATTTGGACAGTTTTCTGTAGCAGACTTCTCCAGAGCAATGACCAAGAATTTTATCCTGCAGGGCTCCACAAGGCTCCTGGGAGGAACCTAAAGGCTCAGGGGAAACAGAGCAAGTCATTTGTTTGAGCCCACGTCAACATAATCATTCAGACGCCGCCTGCCTAAGATACCATCCACATCTCCTTTTTCTTGAATGATGTGGAGACAGACATACCAGGCTGGAGTAATGTACTTACAGCGTGGTTATAAGGACCTGAGTTCCAATCCCCAAGGCCAACGTAAATAACCATAACCAAGTGTGTGCTGTGGGCTTGTGAGTCAAGCTCAGGAAAGTGGAGACAGGAGGATTCCCTGGGGCTTGCTGGCCAGCTGGTCTAGACAAATCTGGAAGTGTCTGGTTCAGTCAGGTACCAGTGTCAAAAATAAGATGAAGCTACATATACACTCTCAGGTGTACACACAGCTCATGTGTGTGTGTGTGTGTGTGTGTGTGTGTGTGTGTGTGTTGTCAGACTCAGGTCTCTCTAGACACTTAATGTGGAAGACCTGAGGTTTGTTTTCAGTCTGGCTTGCCCACAGAACACAAGGATTGCCAGGAGTCCTGGGGAGAGGCCATATTGCAGGTTTTAAACTAGTCTGCCTTTGTCTTTGGGGAATAATTCACATCCCATGCCCATGAAACAAACTATGCCATGCTGGAGGCTCCGGCAGCTTCACAACTGTTCAATTAGACTTTATGGCTCCATCCTTCTTCATCAGATAGACTTTGGACCAAAACATGGTCCCGTGCAGGCCACAGAGAGAAAGCATCAACCTATTCCAGACTTTCCCTTGCTAGCCACCAGAGCGTGCCTAAGACTGACACCAAGGGCTGTTGAGGTGTCAACATCAGGTAAGGCTCCTACCTCCTAACATCATGACCAGAGCTCAAGTCCAAGAATCCACATGGTGGGAAGGAGAGGGAAGTCTTCAGAAAGCTGTCCTCTGACCTCGGCAAGCATGCTGCTTGCATATGCATACACTCAGACACTAAATTAACTAATGTAAGACTGAACATGCTAAGCCTAGTCCCGTTTCACCTCTGAACAGAAGCAGACTCTCTGGGAAGGACAGGACTCGGGCGTCTTGGATTTCCCTAAAATTTCTTAGCAGATTGGAACCGGGAACTCTTTTAGAGACTCAGGGACAGACTCCTTTCTCTCTGTGATCTATGCTGCAAAAGCAATGGGCAGCCAACGTGCTAAGGAGGGAGAAACCCAACAACAGAAACACTAAATCTTAACATTTCCATACAAACAGCAAGGACAATTAAATTCCCGGCAGATTCTGGAAGAATCTGGAGCCAAAATATTCACTGATCAGCAATGATAAAGAGCCCAGCAAAATTACTCCATGTCCAGATTTCTCCACAAGCCGCATCCCTTTGGTAGTATTCAAATTAAGTTGGGAGGTACGTGATGAGGATTTTATTATTATTTTAATAGCCATTTACTTTAATGTATATTAACAAAATTTTAACACATCAAGCTCATGGGTTTTATTATCTTATAATGACCCTAAATTCGTTTTTAAGCTTGAGAAAGGAGGCGCTTATTAGCAGCAGACTCCAACCAGCTGAGCCAAACAGCTGCTCCAGGAGAGCAGGACATGTGAAGAAAATCTACTCACTAAATAACAATTGGGCAGAGGCTGTTGGTAAAAATTGAAATGATGTATGGATTGCCAGAAGAAAGGAAATAGCATGCTTGTGGTAAAGGCAGCAAGGAAGGGAGACGAGGCAGGGTCGGGGGAGGGTGACCATGAGAACAGCTTTTCCACTTGAGACCAAGAACCAGAGAAGGAAATAGCAGGCTTCTGCTGACCCTGGCCTTCAACCATCTCCTAAGTGAGGTCATTCTCCCTCCCTTTAAATAGAGGAACATTCAGACAGAATGTGCTAGAAATTAAAGGAGAGAGAGAGAGAGAGAGAGAGGTGAACTTGTATGAGCATGGTCATCAACTGTCTCCAGTACCTTCACAACATCTTCATCGGCAGACCTGCATTCCACAGACTCCAACACATCCACCACAGATCCATCTTCTTGAACCCCCACGACCTTGACGGGAACTGAGACGGGCTTCCCGGTGAGAATGGCGGTGTTCAAAATTTCTGTGTCCTGAACAAAGGAGAAGAGGGCACAGGTGAGCAAACAGGTGAAGGGCAGAGTCACAGGTGAGCAAACAGGTGAAGGGCAGAGTCACAGGTGAGCAAACAGGTGAAGGGCAGAGTCACAGGTGAGCAAAAAGGTGAAGGGCTGAGTCACACACAGGTGAGCAAACAGGTGAAGGGCAGAGTCACAGGTGAGCAAACAAACAGGTGCAGGGTTGAGGCACAAGGGAGGGGTGACTGTCTGACAGCCACCTGCCACCTGGACTTCTGTTAGAAATACAAAATATCCACAATGGGTTTTTTCACACACTTGAACATTTGGTCCCTATTAGGATGTGGGCCTGCTCCTTTAAGATGGTGGTCATTGTTGGGCAGTCCCTGATTTATTGTCCTAGCAAGTACTGTGTCTCGAACAAAGAAAAGACAAACATACACTGATAGAGAAGCTGAGATCAGGCAGACTGGGCTCTCTAATGGAGTCGCCACAGCACCCTGGAAGCTCATCATGTTTATTATATACAATTGAACATGGAGTTGGGGTCACTGCATAGAGCTGAATGAAGAAGTGAATTGAACTCATCTTGATGGTAGCCATCTCCTTAGGAGAGCCATCTTCAGACCATAAGAGAGAGCGATGGTGGACATTTTCAGCACACACTGTGAACATCTGCACTCAGACCAGATGAAAGCTTTGCCTCTCCTCCCACACACAACCCCCCAAGCCTCACTGGAGAAAGGTTTTGTGGTCCCCATGAAACTGATGCACTAGTCTCCTTGACTGTGGCTGTACCGGTGCCAAAAACTCACATTTGCTCAGGACTTCCCTCACTCCCTACAAACCTGACAAATGCTTCTTGCCACTAAACCATGTGATATGAAATATCCTGCAACCCCCAAAATCTTATAGAAGCCTGATATCCATTCTGTTATTAGAATTTGCTCCTCTGGCCTCCCCTCATCACTCCTCTCATAGCAGTGCTCTCTTTCTCTCTCTCTCTCTCTCTCTCTCTCTCTCTCTCTCTATATCTGTCTGTCTTTGCTCTCTAGTTCTCAAAGGGCTGACTCTGACTTACAACCCCATTACAAGCAGCTTAGTAGCCATGTTTCCACATTGACTCTTTCATGAGCGCCTTAGATTTCTGCACTATCCGCCCCGTTACCCGTGGACAGCCTCTCCCACACTTCCAAAGGTCATCTGCCCAGCCCTCAGCACCACTGAACGATAAATCACCATGTTCAGCACCACAGCAACATCGTAAGGCACAGCATCAGCATCTGTCCAGAGACGTGCACCTCAGCTCCCAGTTGTGGAAGGAAGGTTTAGACTTTACATTAAAGTATATGTATGCCTTCTCAGGAAAGCATTTCCTTCAGTGAGACAGGAGAAAATAATGGCAGTATAAGACCAGCGGAAGAGCCTCTGCTCCATAAAAGCAACAAGGGAGCCAACGAATACCATCAAAATCAACTACAGAGAGATAGAAATGATGATGATGATGATGATGATAGAGTGGTGATAGATAGATAGATAGATAGATAAGATGATAGATAAAACTTGTCTATAAGAAAATAGACAACAGTTGATAGAATTATAGATAGATGATAGATAGATAGATAGATAGATAGATGATAGATAGACTCGTAGAGAGAATTATAGATAGATAAATAGATAGATAGACTGATAGAACAATAAACAGAATAATAGAAACATAGATAATAGATAATAGAAATTTAGAATGGTAGGTATATAGATAAATCACAGATACAGAGATAAACCGAGATGATAGATTGACAGAGGGATAGATAGGTAGTTAGCAGATAGATGTAGGTAGATTAGATAGATAGATAAGATAGATAGATGACAGATGGATAAATAGAGAAGTGATTAATAAATGACTGAAGGATGAGAGGGAGACTAATCCCCCTGTCAGCAAGGCCCCAGGGAGAGGACAGGGAAGAGCCCTGCATCTGCCCTGTACTTGACATGCAGCATGAACAAGGCTCTGCCAGTACACAAAGCTGTTACCAGTGGTTGCAGTAACTTCCTGACACACTGACTATATAACCTCTCGGAGTAAAAGATTCGAAAGTGATGCAAACACACACTGAAGCCTGATTAACGATGTCTTCCACAGCCTGGCAAACAGGTTAGCCCCTGAAACCACTTCGGCGCACTGGGTAACGAGAGCCATGGTTCCTACCGCTAGAAAGGTGAGTCTTAACGTGGAATGGGAACCCTGAGTATGAAGTAGATTGAAGAGAACTGATAAGAATTCAAGTGCCGGACTGGATGTATATTTATGTGTATACAGTAGGGGGTCTGTAAGTGTGTGTGTGTGTGTGTGTGTGTGTGTGTGTATACAATGAGGCTTTTCCCCACTTCAGTTCTCCAAGAGGCCTAAGATGCAAACACCAGACTCATTCAGCAATCAACACACCAAGTGCTGGGGTTTAAGCTCTAAATACCATCCTCTGAAATAAAAAGATAACAGCGCTCCGTGGAGAAAAGGTGGATTGATAGGCAGAGGGAAGCAGAGAGCAGAAGCTTAAAATATCTCCAGCAGTCAGGAAGTAACTAAGTGCTCAAACAACAGAAATGTCAAAAGGGACACAAGAGACACCATGAAGTGTTGTCTGTAGCCGACCTGGGACAATTTAGCATCCCGGTAAACAATCATAGCAGCCAATTATAATCTATGGAATAAAACTGGTTCCTGAATCCACACCACTATGATTAAACAAACAGTGGAGAAGGAAGCTGGGTCCTTGGGGTGGCATGCCAACTCATAAATGCAAAAGGAACCATGAAATTAGAACCCCTACCACCTGGCAGCCAGTATTTATATGCCTTAATTGTCCCAGGTGAGAATCATTAATGGATTCTGTGTCTGACTCGAAAGTGTAAGAAACTGGTTGTTTACAAAGTATCACCATATCTCTGTGCAGGAGAAGTAATGGTGTCCGAAGGAAACCACAGCGGCTAAGCGGTGCAGACCCTGGAACACCTCACCTTATCCTGGTGATCAAAGATGCCATCACGCATGAGGGACTAGACGCTGGCTCTTGAAAGGGACACAGTGCTACTTTTAAGTATAAAATGAACCCAGAATGGAGGGAGATGTGTGAGATAAAGCCAGCCTGGAGGCATCAGACGGAGCGAGTGGACTTTACAAGTGTGTCACAAAGATAAAAGCTGGGAGAGAGCCATCAATTAAGGGCAGGACACAGGCAGAGCATCCTGGACTAGGACCTCAGACTGGAAAAATAATTTGGCTTCAACGGCCACAAGCAGGCAAATGACAAAATGTGGAGAAAGCTTGGAGATGGATCACTGTGCATTGAAATAGCTCTTTGTGCTCGCAAGAACTCCGGGGAAACCCTGAGTATGAGTTAACTTTTTGTTGTTATGATAAAACACCCTAACAGAAAGCAGCCTAAGAGAAAAAAGGGTTTATTTTGGCTTATAGTATGAGAGAGGAAGGAATGGCACCAGGAAAGTCAGGCAGGAGGGCAGCCATTAATTCCAGCTTCAGAAGGCAGAGACAGAGGTCCCAGAGCAAGCTAGTGCTCTCGTTTGATTGACAGATCTGTGCCCATCAAGGCTCCACCTCCCCAAACCTCCTCAAACACCGCCACCTGCTGGTGGCCAAGTGTTTAAATGTGAAGAGCCTTGTGGGAGCCATTTCGCATTTAAAACACCATAACCTCATCAAAGTATCTACAGAAAAGGGGCCATTGTGTATGTGACTCACTCTTAAAGAGTTCAAAATAAAGGGTTTTTGACAGGTGTGATGGCATAGGCCTTTAATCTCAGCACCCAGGAGGTAAAAGCAGGCATATCTCTGTGAGTTCAAGACCAGCCTGGTCTATATAATTCCAGACAAACCAGTGCTACAAAGTGAGACCCTATCTCAATAATAATAACAATAATAATAATAATAACAATAATAGTAGTCATAGTAATAATAATAATAATAATAACAATAACAATATAGCATATGTTTGTGTTCAGAGAGAGAACACAAGCACCTTGGGGTCTCTAAAGGAGGAATTTTAGAAAGATGTTTCTTAAGGCTCATGGGTCTAGTCAGAAGACCAAAAGAACACAGCAAGGAAAAATAAATAAATAATTATACATGTAGAACATTCATTTGCCTAATAAATATAACTACACATAGTTAATACTTTTCTTAAATATTACATAAGAACTAGGCACTGCGACAAATGGTTTCTGTCCTTTATAGAAATCATTTCCTATCATTTATTTCATTAACATGTTATTTAATCCTGAGATAACCCCACTGGTGGGTGACTATCTGTGTCCCCATTGGACAAATGATGAAATGGAAGCTAAGAAGAGTCAGTGATTTGGCTGGAATCATAGTGTTGCTAAGCAACAGGGCGAGGATGGGGACAGAAGCTCTCGGGTGCCCCGGCTCCCATCCTGGGTGCTAAGCTGGTCTTCACAGCACACCTGCACAATGGACCCTCTCTCTGCCTCATCCCATCTCCTAACTCCAAATGAAGCTTTACGGATTAAAGCTAGATTTATAGCATCATTGGTTTTCAAATCCCTCACAAATATGTTATGTAGGGGCCAGGGAGATGGTTCAGTGATCAAAGCTGATTACTGTACAAGTGTAAAGACTGGAGGGCAGCACCCCAGAGCTACATACAAATGCTAGGTGGGCACGGAGGGCAGCCATTAATTCTGGCCTCAGAAGGCAGAGATGAGGGTCCCCAGAGCCAGCTGGCTAGTGAGACTAGTCCTACTACTGAGCTCTTGTTTGAGTGACAGATCTCTGCCTCCTTGAATAAGTCAGGAAAGTGATGGGGGATGATCCCCAGACATCAGCCTCCATTCAGCCTGCACATGCGTGTCCTCACATGCACACGTGATGTGTCCTCACACATGTAAAAACATGCTCATGCATGTATGAACAGACAACATCTACATGACAAGTGGAAAAGTTAAACGTTACATATTCACCAATCAGAATTGTATAAAAAGCTCTGAGTAGTCTCAGAGCTGCAGGTGATGGTCATCTGCGGCTTCTGGAGTACTTCATCCTAGCTTCTACCCCTGCCCATGAGGCTTTAGATCACCATGCTGAGACCTGGCCTCCTACATATCTGGTCCCTGGATTCTGAATAAGAACCTAATTCTAACCATATTTTGCTCCCAGACAGCATGGTTTCTCACTTTTAAAGCCACAGGGCAGTTGTAAACTTCGCTCAGAAACCAGCAAGGACATGGGCTCTAATTTAGATAACAACATTCAAGCCAGTGTTGTGTGCTATATAACTCTGAAATCAGCCCCCCCCCATTCTCTGTGGCTATTTTTAGACTGTGGTGATGTGCTGTCCACAAGGCACGAAAGAATGTCAGAAGTCAGCACCTTGCCAGTTCTTGAACAACACAAACAGGATCGTTTCAAACAGGTCAGGCCTCAGAGATGAGGCCTTAAAGCTGCCTCCCACTGAAGGGCTGGGCTGGCATTCCCAGGACAAGTGCCCAAGGATAAGAGGAAATGTTTAAAGTAGGAGCCATCTCCATCCAGTGTCCAGGACAGGATCTTCATACAAGAAGCCCAGAGTAGTAAAATGACATTAACTGACCAAGGAAACTAAAGGTTACCCATGGGGAAGCTGGAGGTCTACCCCAGCAAGAGACAAAGCAGGGAATGCAATCAGCTCCCCACACATGCAGATGGTCTACAGAGAATAAGAACTGTGCTGTGAAAAGCCACGGAAGCAGAATCCACGGTCCCATCTTTGCCACGACTTCCCATACTGCCTAGAGTATATTAAGATCTCAAAGAGACTGTGGAGTAGTGGGAAAGCCATCCAATATGATGTAAGGAACAACTGTGGAGACCTTCCTCTTCTGCTCCCTGTCGCCATGGCAACAGTGACAAGGAACCCAGTCAGCATTTTTATAGTCAGCGGTGACTGGTGTAGATGTGAGCAGTGGTCCTTGCTGAGCCAACGAGCTGTCTCCTGGAAAACAATTTAGAAGCAGGGTTAAGAGACTCTAACCTCTGCGCAGCTTGTTTCCAGAAAGGAGAAATCGGAACAAAGAAGCAGTTACTGGGCATTTCTGCCAGCAGAGTGCCAAGGAGGGAGCGGCAGGGATGAGGGATGGAGGCTTCCTGCAGAGCTCCAGTCATTACTTATATGTCACGCCTTCCTCTTCCTCATAGCCCATGGACGTGTGAAGAATCCCCACGCTGGGCTCCCACTGGTGCTGGTGGGTTTCTGTTACTTGCTGCTTGTTGTGGATTAGCTTCAGCTGTCACCTAGACATAAACCTAGAGTCACCTGGATAAAGGGGAACCTCAATTCAGAAAATGTCTTCCATGAGATTGGACTGTGGTGTATCTGTAGGGCTGTTGTTGTTGTTGTTAATTGATATAGGAGGTTGCAGCCCACTATGGGCTAGGTACCATCCCTAGATTAGCCTGGGCTCTATAAGAAAGGTAGCTGAACATGATCCTGAAAGCAAGCCAGAAAGCAGTATTCCTCCCTGGCCTCTGTTTCAGGTCCTGCCTCCAGGCTCCTATCTTGAGTTCCTTCCATGATTTCCCTTCATAATGGACTATAAGCTATAAACAAACAAACAAATAAAAAACTACTTTTATCCCCAACTTGCTTTTGGCTAATATTTTATCATAGCAACAGAAAAGCAAACCAGGACACAACCAAAGGAGGTATGCCCAAAGAGTCCTAAGGACACCAATGTCCTTGGTATCTTGGGTGCTATAGGAAGGATCTTCACTTTTCGTGTGCGTGTGCGTGTGCGTGTGCATGTGCGTGCGTGCGTGTGTGTGTGTGTGTTTTCACATGCCCATGTGTACATATGTGTGTGGAAGCCAGAGAGTAAACCTTGTGTGTCTTACACCTTGTTTGTGAAGATGGAATCTCTCATAGGACTAAAGATCACTGAGCCAGTGAGCCACAGGGATTTCCAAATATCTGTCTGCTCACTACCAGGACAACAAGCACGTACTATCATGGCTGGCTTTCTTACATCTGTTCCAGGGATCAAACACAGGTCCTCCTGCTTGTGCAGCCAACACGTAACTGAGGCTGAGCCATCACCTCGGCCTCTGCTTTTCAAAGTAACGCCAAAGCAGCAGACATGCTCACTCTATTAATGAGATCTGAATGGAAGCCTGGATTCTTCCCTGCACAGTCCCTATACCTAAGTGGTAGGTGGGTGGAACAGACCAATACGAAAGACCCTGAACCAAGAGTCAAGAGACCTGGCTGCTGTCACCACCTTCTTTAGTGACCACTGCCAACAATAATCTCTTCTGCAGAGCTAAGGAATAAGATCCAACCTCTCAGCTTCCCACGGATCAGGAGATACCTGTGTAAAAGGCACGCACATTAAAGGATGTGATAGGATCAGGAGATACCTGTGTAAAAGGCACACACATTAAAGGATGTGATAGGATCAGGAGATACCTGTGTAAAAGGCACGCACATTAAAGGATGTGATTGTGGCAATGCTGAGCAGACAAGGATGGGAGCAACCTCAGTAGAAAAAGAATTAGATGGCCAGGCCTGGGGGTGCACACCATTAACCCAGCACTTGAGAAGCAGAGGCAGAGGCAGGCGGATCTCTGTGAATTTGAAGCCAGCCTGGTCTATAGAGTGAGTTCTAAGCCAACCATGATTACATACTGTCTCAAGAGGAAGAAGGAAGGAAGAAAGAAAGGGGGAAGGGAGGGAGAGAGAGGAAGGGAGAGGGAGAGGGAGGGAGGGTGGGAAGGAGGGAGGAAGGAAAAAGAGGAAAAGAAAGAAGGAAGGAAGGAGGGAGGGAGGAAGAAAGGAAGGAGGGAAGGAAAGAAGGAAGGAAGGAAGGAAGGAAGAAAGAAAGAAAGAAAGAAAGAAAGAAAGAAAGAAAGAAAGAAAGAAAGAAAGAGGGAAGGAGGGAGGTGAGGAGAGGAAAGAACACTGGCATTCCCATAAAATCCAGATGTTTAAAAACAGAGCATCCCATATGGACATCAAAACAAGAATAATCCCCAGTAGAGAATACCAGTAGGACATCTATTCCAAAGACAGGCAATGGCTTTCCCAAAGTCACCACTAGGCAGGTCACTGAGGGGAAACCTGATCACTCCTGTGCTTCTTACCCATGCTGCAGGTGTGTAATAGGAAGCTGACATCAGAGGAGGAGAAACTAGAGGCAGAGTGATGATCATTAACCTGCCAGTGTCTGGGTAGTTAGGCCATGACACAGAAGAACACAGGACACTTCCATCAATGCTACTCATAGCTCCATATTTGGTAGAGAAAAAGAAAAAAAAGCTCCATCACACTGTGATGTGTTGTTGGCACCCAGGGCTTTCTGCTGTCCCCTCAAGAGGCTGGTGGGGTGAAAATTTGAGAACAGGAGTCTATAAAATACCACTTGGGGTTCTGAGCCTGGGGTATGGATCTGAAGATCCAAGGGACATGGTCCTTCTCATGACAGGATTCAGACAGAGCTGGGTACTGGTTGACAGAAAAGAGCAGGGTTCATGGGAAAAATGGGCCCAGGATAAGGGAAACACATAGGTTTAAAGAAAGCCCCAGAAGTTAGAAGCAGCAAAGTGAACTCTAAACCTTAGATCAGAGCCACAGGAGGTTTGAGCCAGCCTGGTTTCCAGGAAAGTCCCTCTCCTATGCTCCGTATACAGGGGGTGGGAGGAAGGCTGTTTTAGCTACACAGCAGGCTCCTACAGTGTGTAATAATTACATGATTTTCTCTAATCCCCTTTCTACCCTTTAGCACTCCCTTAATTACAACTGCAACCTCTTAAGAGTGTTTCTTCATTGTCTTGGGTGGAGGGGAAACTCATCCTGTTTGAGCTAAATTAAAATCTAACACAACTTCCAGTTGCCACAGAACTAGCAAGCAAAGGCATCGGTGTGATTAAAATCTAAAACAGGCTGATAGCACTGGGGACAACACGACTGAGACCTGAGCCCTCAATGACAACTTCATTTAAACATGAATACACCTTCTGGGATAGTTACTGTAAACTGCCTGATGCTCGATGCTCAGTGACCACATTGAGTGTGAGATGGGGTACCTGCTGGCCAGCTCTGCATTAAGGCCACTGGATGGAGGGATGGACAGGGAAATGGATGGATGGATATGTGATAAGAAAGATGAGCAGATAGGTGGATGAATGGATGTACAATAGATAGATGGGTAGAAAGTTGATGGATGGATGAAGAATAGATATGATTATGTCAGTGGTGGATGGATGGATAGAGAAATGAATGGATGGGTAGAGAGATGATAGACAAATCAATGAACAGATAGATGAAGGGATGATGGGTACATTGAGAGTTGGACAAACATGTTTGGATGAGTAGATGTATGGATGAACAGACAGATGGGTAGGCTGATGGAGAATGGATAGATAGATAGATAGATAGATAGATAGATAGATAGATGATAGATGGATCAATCAGTCAATTAATGGATTGATGGATCAATAGATGAATGGACAAATGAAAAGATGGGTATATGAATAGACAGAAAATGGATGGATGGGTGGATGGATGGATGGACAGATGACAAATGGTTGAACAGATAATGAACGAATGAACAAGAAATGAATGGGTAGATGGATGATGGAAAGACAGATGAATGGATAAACAGATAGCCGAGTGAACAGGTGGATAGTTGGATGGATGCACACACTATCTCACAGACATGTGCACATATCCTTTCTCACACATCTGTACATACCCCTCACACACATGTACATACAAACCCTCACCCATATGTGCATTCATCCCCGACACATGCACAAACTAAGTCACCTCAGAAGGATTCACCAAGAAACTTTTATTTAAAAAAAAAATCTGTCTGTAAAGAAGAGGAAGTTGAACCTTTCTAAGCAAACCTGAGAGAAAGTATTTGAGAACTTACATCTTGAGATGCTAAAAGAAGGTAGCAGGAAGCAGGATTCTGGAAATTACATCCTAGTCTGTTGTTTTGTGGGACTTCTTTTTCTTTCCCGTAGTGAACCTGCCAAGACCAAATGTGTGGTGTCGGAACTGAAGCCCTCCTTCCTAGTCTGCTTAATGCAGCATCCTCCCTTCCTAGACATGAGTGATGAGACTAATACAGACCATAAACAATTTAGTCCACTACTGTCACTCAGAGTAAGGGCTGTGTTCCTTATGAAACGTGTTTCAATACCAGGTGGAAGAAAGTGCTGGCTGCAAACCTCATCCCTGTCTTCACAACTTCCTTACAACAGACTTCAGCATATCCTTTCCCTGCCTAGGCGTGAAGGGCATGAGAGAGCTCAGACAAGCTCCACAGGGCTGCCATGACAAACTACCATAAAACCTAATGGCTTAAAATGAACAGAAACTTATTCAGAGTACTTGAAGGCAGAAGTCTGAGATCTGGTCAGGCCATACTCTGTCAGGAGACCATAAGGGAGAAAGGGTTGCATCTCACAGTGTCTGACACCTCCAGGTGTCACTTGCCTCATGGGAGCATCCTTCTCCTCTTCACATGGACCCCTGCTCTGCTTGTCTTCTGTGTGCCATAAGGTTTCCTTTTTTCATAAGAACAGTGGTTGGTGGGTTAAGGCACCACCCTAGGTTCCAGGAGGACTCTATCAAAGTATTTGATTCCTACATAAAGGCTCTGTTTCTAAGTAAAAGTTTCATATCCACAGATACTAGCAGTTTAGAAACTGAATAAGTATTTCTTAAAGTCAGGACTTATTTCTATGTTTTTAAGATTTGTTTTATTTTTATCTGGGCGAGTGGGTGCACAGGAGCCCCGAGATGAGGGCTCCCTATGGTAATTGGAGTTACAAGCAGTTATCATCTGCCTGGCATGGTTGCTAGAAACAAACTCAGGTCCACTACAAGAGAAGTAACTGCTGTAAGCCACTGAGCCATCCCTCTAAGGACTTGACACTTGTGACCTGGGGTTGTGGTTATGTGTCTCTAGTCTATAAAGCTGGGGCTGGAGGTCAGACTGAAGATAGTGGATTCCAGGGAGCCCTCCAGGCAAGACAGCAACCAACCTGCTTTCCTCGGGCTCAGAAATGACTTTTTTAAAGGGACTGGGCTTAACTCAGTTATTGCCTAAGCAAAGTGGAAATCTCACTCAAGACTTTCTGAGACATGCCCCACTCCCTAAGCTCAAAGAAAGAAGCTCCAAGCTCCACAATTTAGCTGTTTCTGTAGCTGAGCCCATAAGAAGACTTTAAGGTTAAATAAGATCATCAAGTTGGGCCCTGGAAAGACACTTAACAACAAAAATAACAGAAAGCAACAATTACTTTTCTTTAATTTCTCTTAACATCAAAGGACTCAATTCTCCAATAAAAAGACATAGACTAATAGACTGGCTACACAAACAGGACCCAACATTTTGATCCTTACAGGAAACCCACCTCAGGGAAAAAGACAGACACCATCTCAGAGTGAAAGGCTGGAAAACAATTTTCCAAGCAAGCAGTCCCAAGAAACAAGCTGGAGTAGCCATTCTAATATCGAATAAAATTGGCTTTCAACCCAAAGTTATCAAAAAAAAAAAAAGAAAAGGAGGGGCACTTCATACTCATCAAAGGTAAAATCAACCAAGATGAACTCTCAATTCTAAATATCTATTCAGGATAGTCCTTCTTCTCAGCACCACATGGTACCTCCTCCAAAATTGAAGATATAATCGGTAACAAAACAGGCCTCAACAGATGCAAAAATATTGAAATTATCCCATGCATACTATCAGATCACCACAGACTAAGGCTGATCTTCAATAACAGCATAAATAATAGAAAGCCAACATTCACATGGAAACTGAACAACACTCTACTCAATGATACCTTGGTCAAGGATGAAATAAAGAAAGAAATTAAAGACTTTTTACAGTTTAATGAAAATGAAGCCACAACATACCCAAACTTATGGGACACAATGAAGGCAGTCATAAGAGGAAAACACATAGCCCTGAGTGCCTCCAAAAAGAAACTAGAGAGAGCATACACTAACAGCCTGACAGCACACCTAGAAGCTCTACAACTAAAGGAAGCAAATTCACCCAAGAGGAGTAGACAGCAGAAAATAATCAAACTCAGGGCTGTAATCAACCAAGTGGAAACAAAAAGGGCTATTCAAAGAATCAACCAAACCAGGAGCTAGTTCTTTGAGAAAATCAACAAGATAGATAAACCCTTAGCCAGACTAACTAGAGGGTACAGGGACAGTATGCTAATTAACAAAATCAGAAATGAAAAAGGAGACATAACAACAGAACCTGAGGAAATACAAAACATCGTCAGATCCTACTACAAAAGGCTACACTCAACAAAACTGAAAAACCTGGATGAAATGGACAACTTCTTAGACAGATACCAGGTACCAAAGTTAAAACAGGATCAGATTAACGATCTAAACAATCCCATTTCCCCTAAAGAAATAGGAGCAGTCATCAATAGTCTCCCAACCAAAAATAGCCCAGGACCAGATGGGTTTAGTGCAGAGTTCTATCAGACCTTCAAAGAAGACCTAATTCCAACTCTCCTCAAACTATTCCACAAAATAGAAACAGAAGGTACTCTATGCAATTCATTCTATGAAGCCACAATTACTCTGATACCTATACCACACAAAGATCCAACAAAGAAAGAGAACTTCAGACAAATTTCCCTTATGAATATCAATGCAAAAATACTCAATAAAATACTCGCAAACCAAATCCAAGAGCACATCAAAACGATCATCCATCATGACCAAGTAGGCTTCATCCCAGGGATTCAGGGATGGTTTAATATATGGAAATCCATCAACGTAATCCACTATATAAACAAACTCAAAGACAAAAACCACATAATCATCTCGTTAGATGCTGAGAAAGCATTTGACAAAATCCAACACCCATTCATGATAAAAAAAAGTCTTGGAAAGATCAGGAATTCAAGGCCCATACCTAAGCATAATAAAAGCAATATACAGCAAACCAGTAGCCAACATCAAATTAAATGGAGAGCAACTCAAAACAATCCCACTAAAATCGGGGACTAGACAAGGCTGCCCACTTTCTCCCTACCTATTCAAAATAGGACTTGAAGTCCTAGCCAGAGCAATTGGACAACAAAAGGATATCAAGGGTATACAAATTGGAAAGGAAGATGTCAAAATATCACTGTTTGCAGATGATATGATAGTATATATAAGGGACCCTAAAAATTTCACCAGAGAACCCCTAAACCTGATAAACAGCTACAGTGCAGTAGCTGGATATAAAATTAACTCAAACAAATCAATGGCCTTTCTCTACACAAAGGATAAATGGGCTGAGAAAGAAATAAGGGGAACAACACACTTCACAATAGTCACAAATAATATAAAATACCTTGATGTGACTCTAACTAAGGAAATGAAAAATCTGTATGTTAAGAACTTCAACTCTCTGAAGAAAGAAATTGAAGACATTCTCAGAAGATGGAAAGATCTCCCATGCTCATGGATTGGTAGTATCAATATAGTCAAAATGGCTATCCTGCCGAAAGCAATCTACAGATTCAATGCAATTCCCATCAAAATTCCAACTCAATTCTTCACTGAGTTAGAAAGGGCAATTTGCAAATGCATCCTGGAATAATAAAAAATCCTAGGATAGCAAAAACTATTCTCAACAATAAAAGAACCACTGGGGAAATCACCATGCCTGACCTCAAGCTGTACTACAGAGTAATTGTGATAAAAAAAAATTTTTTTTTAAACTGCATGGTACTGGTACAGCGACAGACAGGTAGATCAATGGAATAGAATTGAAGACCCAGAAATGAATCCACACACCTATGGTCACTTGATCTTTGACAAGGGAGCTAAAACCATCCAGTGGAAAAAAAGACAGCATATTCAACAAATGGTGCTAGCACAATTGGCGGTTATCATGTAGAAGAATGTGAATTGATCAATTCTTATCTCCTTGTACAAAGCTCAAGTCTAAGTGGATTAAAGAACTCCACATAAAACCAGAAACACTGAAATTTATAGAGGAGAAAGTGGGGAAAAGCCTCAAAGATATAGGCACAGGGGAAAAATTCCTAAACCGAATAGCAATGGCTTGTGCTGGAAGATCAAGAATCGACAAATGGGACCTCATAAAATTGCAAAGCTTCTGTAAGGCAAAAGACACTGTCAATAAGACAAAAAAAAAAAAAACCACCAACAGATTGGGAAAGGATTTTTACCAATCCTAAATCTGATAGGGGACTAGTATCCAATATATACAAAGAGCTCAAGAAGCTGGACTCCAGAAATTCAAATAATCCCATTTTTTAAAAATGGGGTACAGAGCTAAACAAAGAATTCTCAACTGAGGAATACCAAAGGGCTGAGAAGCACCTGAAAAAATGTTCAACATCCTTAATCATCAGGGAAATGCAAATCAAAACAACCTTGAGATTCTACCTCACATAAGTCAGAATGGCTAAGATCAAAAATTCAAGTGACAGCAGACGCTGGCGAGAATGTGGAGAAAGAGGAACACTCCTCCATTGTTGGTGGGATTGCCAGCTTGTGCAACCAATCTGGAGTCTGGCGGTTCCTCAGAAAATTGGACATAGTGCTACTGGAAGATCCAGCAATACCTCTACTGGGCATATACCTAGAAGATGTTCCAACTGGTAATAAGGACACATGCTCTACTCTGTTCATAGCAGCCTTATTTATAATAGCCAGAAGCTGGAAAGAACCCAGATTTCTCTCAACAGAGGAATGGATACAGAAAATGTGATATATTTACACAATGGTGTACTACTCAGCTAGTAAAAATAATGAATTTATGAAATTCTTGAGCAAATGGATGTATCTGGAGGATATCATCCTGAGTGAGGTAACCCAATCACAAAAGAAGTCACTTTATATGCACTCACTGATAAGTGAATATTAGCCCAGAAACTTAGAAAACCCAAGATACAATTTGCAAAACACAAGAAAATCAAGAATAAGGAAAACCAACGTGTGGATACTTCATTCCTCCTTAGAATAGGGAACAAAATACCCATGGAAGGAGTTACAGAGACAATGTTTGGAGCTAAGATAAAAGGATGGACCATCCAGAGACTACCCCACCCAGGGATCCATCCCATTAATCAGCCACCAAACCCAGACACTATTGCATATGCCAGCAAAATTTTGCTGAAAAGGACCCTGATATAGTTGTCTCATGTGAGGCTATGCCAGTGCCTGGCAAATACAGAAGTGGATGCTCACAGTCATCTATAGGATGGAACACAGGGCCCCCAATGGAGGAGCTAGAGAAAGTACCCAAGGAGCTGAAGGGGTCTGCAACCCTATAGGTGGAACAACAATATGAATTATCCAGTACCCCACGAGTTCTGCAGCCCAGAAATGTAAAGAAAGGCTGGTGGGCACCTTGCAACATCATCCACCAGGTAAGAGAAGAACCATCAGAAAAATGCATTTCGCCAGTGCCTTGGTCTTGGACTTCTCATCCTTCAGAAAGGTGAGGGGTAAAATCCTGTTGCTTAAGCTCCCTGGCCTGTGGTCTTTTGTTACTGCCTAATACAAGATGTCAGTCTCAATTATAGATAAACCCAAGGCTCCCAGCCATAACAGAACCCTGGGGCCACCACATCTGTTTGCAAAACGGATGGTAATCATTTCCTCTCCTAATTACACCTGCCAGCACCTGCTCTCTTAGCCCTCAGCTGGATGTGGCTAGATGTAACTGTGATTTCGTTTGCGAAGTAACACCACGCCATTCCTTCCTGCCTGTCAACATCTTCAAGGCATCCCTGGCAGGCAAGGCAGGAAAGGAATGACTGCTCCCGTCACCCAGAGGAAGACGTTGTGACTCGAGGGCATCCTGCTTGCTCAAGGTCACAGATCTGCTTATAAATATTCCCTGGGGAAAGAGCCTACATCGCCCATCTACTGAATAAATATTGCTATGGGAACATATTCATTATTACTTATTTTAATGAGAGGCTGGGTGTACTTTCTACTCAAATTCTGCTCCTTGAAGTATGCATTGTAGAAGAGATTTTTAAAAATAATATAAAAAGACTCTGGATCATTCTTGACCCAAAATGTCCTGAGTCTTTTCCTAAGCAAGTGGACAAGGGTAGGGGACAGACTTTCTCAAAGACTCAACCTTATCATTAAAACTATGATTGAGGGCCAGTGAGATGGTTCAGCCTGAAAAGGGGCTTGCTGTCAAACCTAAGGACCTGAGTTCAATCCCTGGATCCATATGATATAAAGAGAGAATTATGGGTCATCCTCTGACCTCTACACATACACTGTAGCATTTACAACAACATCCACCAACACACCTTCCCCCTGCCAAAAAAAAAAAAAAAGCAAATGAATAAATGTAAAAGCAGGATTTTTATTCTTACAGTCCCTCCTGTATGAGACATTAGTAAGGCAGGCAAATTATTGTCTAGTTCCTTTTGCCTCTGTCTCAGAATAAAATGATGCTAGACAAAGATGTGGTGAGTGGAAGGGTAGATGTATTCACGGCTTGAGTAATAAGCCATCTGATTGGACTCTTCTTGATTTATAATGCCTGGGAGCTAACCCCAGTGTCTTCTCTGCTGATATCCTCCGCAGCTGAGTGCTGGCTCTCCTAAGCACTGGTCTTGTAAGCACTTTAATGTGGTTTTGTTTTGTTTTGTTTTGTTTTACATTATTTTATTTATTTCATTCCAGGCAGTATCCCCCTTCCAGTCCCCCCTCCCAGTTCCTCATCCCGTTCCTCTTCCCCTTTGCCTCCTCTCAGGGATCAATGGGGGTGGCGTTAGCCAAAATGCCCAACATTGTAGAGAGGGAACTGGAAGTTTCTACCTCCAGTAGATAGACAGGGCCTCAAGTGGAGGGATGGGGTTACTAACACACAATCAAAATTTCTGACGCAGAATTGTTCCTGCCTAAAAGAACTTTGGGGACAAAAAGGGAGAAGAGACTAAAGGGAAGGTGGTCCAAATGACCAGCCCAACTTGAGATCCATCTCATGGTGGGGGTAGGGAGGTGCACCAAGGCCTGACACTATTACTGATGCCGAGCCTGGCATGGCTCTCCTCTGAGAGGCTCTACCAGCAGCTGACTGAGACAGACGCAGATACTTAACACCCAAGCATTGACTCCTATGGTTGAATTAGGGGAAGAACTGAAGAAGCTGAAGGAGAGGGCAACCCCCCTAAGAAGACCAGCAGTTCCAATTAACTTGGACCCCAGGGAGCTCCCAGAGACTGAGCCACCAACCAGGAGCATACAAGGACCAATCCAAGTCCCCTGGCACATATGTAGCAGAGGTCTGCTTGGTCTGACGTCAGTGGGAGAAGATGCATTTTTATGTGTTTTAAAGCCTTTTGTGAAATCAGAGACTATGATCTGCATTCTTTGAGATTTAGACCGTGTTGCTACCATTTCCTTTGCCCTAAGTGTCTAAATTGAAGAAATTCACCCATTCCAAGAATCCCAATCAGCCACGAGGTCATAGGAATCCCCGGACTTTGGCTCCCAACCTTCCTATCCTGGTTTTCCCTAGTCTTTCCAGACTTCCTGGTAAGAGTTAGCAAACGCTCTGTAAAAATATAAATCATACTGAGGGTATGAATATCTAATTTACCTCTTTAATGCTCTGGGTTTTTCCTTCCACTCTATGGGTTTCTTACGCAAACCCTGTGAGATTGGATTTAAGGTCTGCTCCCCAGGATGGAAGTCATTCCTGGCAGTGTTAGCAGAGCCAAGAACCCATGGCTAACTAGGTCATGTGCCTTACACATAGTAGCACATTATGTAATTATTAGTAACATAGTAGCACATTATATAACTATTAGTAGCATAGTAGAACATTATGTAACTATTAGCAACATAATAGCACATTATGTAGTAGGACAGAACCTACTCCTATTATTCCGCTAAGTGGATGTAGTATTAAACAGCCCCCCCCCCTATGTTCTCAGCTTCATACCCACAGATCAATTCATCTCTCCACCCTCATCAGACAAGCTTCCTTTTGTAGACAGAGAGTGAGTAACCCAGAGACCCAAAACTGGTCGATGATCTGACAATCAGTGACTGGTGAGTTGCTCAGCCATAATGAGTCATCTATGTAACGTTCCCTCCTGCAAGGATCAGGGGTCATGGTGGAGCAGGAGACATCCAAACTGTAAGGGCCAGAGGCACTGGGTGAGTACAGTGAACTGGTATTCTCCTGCTGCACAGATCAACTAACTCAGTGGCTAAGAAAGCACATGCAAGATCTGTGCAAGCTCACCCCAGACGAAATCCCAGGATGTATGGAGGAGGGGGAGGAGGAGGGGAGCAACGAGGTCTCATTGCTCGCTGAGGAGCTGTTGGCAGATCTCTGACTGTTAAGGGAAGATGAACCAGTTCCCTTCAGGCATGCAGCCCATGTTCCAATAGATGGTCCCACACCCATGCACACAGGACAAATACTAAAGCAGACTTAGTGTTGTTTAGATGGGGGTGGGGAGGAGACATGAAGGAGAGAGCGAAAAGGAGAGAGAGAGTGAGGGAGAGTTGGAGGGAAGGAGATGGACTTAATCAAACCACATTCTATGCATGTATGAAATTCTCAAAACATGAAAAAAAAATAAGACGTCTGTGAGTTTTCTAATATAGACTATCTTGTCTAGCTCCTGCCTGGGTGACAGAGAGGACAGTGCTGACCACTGATCACACTGAGAGAAGAGCAGAGTAAATCAACGTCAAGGACAATCCCCATATCACCAAGCAGGTCCACACATCCTCGACATGCAGAGGTAAGAGGATGTAATGTATGAAGATAAATACAGGTACCTATGTGTGTGCATCAAGGTAAATGTCTATGGCTAAAACCAAATACATGTGTGCCTGTGGAAAAATAAAGTGTGTCCCAGCCACTGTCCTAAGAAGCTAATGCATAATGTACTTAAATCAACTCTGAAGATTCATTTTATTATGTGTATATACGTCTGTGTATACCATACGCATGCAATGCCCAAACTTGCCAGAAGTGGGAGACAGATCCCCCTTGAGTTGGAGTAACAGGCAGTTATAAGCTGGCCAGTGCAGTGCTGGGAATTGAACCTGGGTCCTCTGAGGGAGCAGCAAGCACTCCTAACCACTGGGGTATCCATCCAGTTCCCCTGAGTCAACTCTTGATAAAGACAAGGCCCTTATCCTTTTGGCTTTCTTCCATCCAGGGAAAGAGATGAACATCTAGAAACACAACAGCCCTTCTGTGATTATGAGACTATGCAAATAAAGAAAGGGCCCAGAGCATCCTGAGGGGGTGGCCTCAGTGAAATAAAGCCACTGAAGCAAGGCCAGCAGATGCTGTCACCAGGAGGGACCTCCAATTAACTGCTTGGTTTTGATTGCCAAAACACTGAAAAAATGGTAAATACTAGCTAGCTACAAACTCTGCAAAGCTTAGGTTGGAATGATAAAAAGAATTTAGGGCCAATGAGACATTAGCACCTGAAACGGACACAAGCTAAAGAATGGCAGGATAGGGAATAGAGACACAGAGCACCGGAAGACCCTGAGGGACAACGGGCACCATGGACATGACAGGAACGTCAACTTGAAGTTTCTGAACTGGCAGCTTCTTTATACCAAAATGGAATTTCTTTAATGAACAAAACGCGTGTTAGACTCCATCTTCCGATTCGGCAAGGATACAGCCGTATTCTGACAGCAGACATCCGCTGCACTCCCCTGTTGTGTCTGTAAACGCTCCCAACTTCCAAAGTCTGGTGACAGCTTCTCTTCTTGGTGGGTCCCCTGTCAGTTTTAACCACCCACTCAAAGAAGCACATCCTCTCTAGAGTTCCTTCTATTGAAGGAACCGAGCATCAGAGGCTCCAGTGTCTTACCTTCTGCCTTCGAAATCATCCCTCTGCTGCAGATCTGCCTGCTTGAGAGCCAGCATGAGAGGCTACATCTGTCTCCCACCTGTACCTCTGCTGACCTCCATCTCTACAAAGACATCCTTGGGAAAAAATGGCATGCTTTTGTTTTTGTGTCCTTCTCCTAAGATGAAAGGATGGCTTTTCAATAGCCATAGACTCCTGCAGTGTTTTATGAGAATACTTAGGATTGTGGACAGCCTTGTTCATGGGTTCCTAAAGTATGGCTCCTGGTCCCCATGGCAGGAGGAGGCAATCACATAACCGAAGGGGGATGGAGCAAAACCTCTGACAAGTTTTTTTAAATAGCTCAGCAATTAGTCCAAAAGTAAATGTATAGTGAACAGAGGTGTTCGTAGCTGACAGTGCTCGCCCGTGTTGTGTCTTGACACGTCACTGAAGCCTTGCACATACATACACACACACACACACACACACACACACACACACACACACACACACACGTGCACATTTTGCGCGACGCATGCAACGCCAACACCTGCTGTTTGGAACACCTCAGCTCACATTCCAGAATATTTTATGTTATGACTGACAGGGTTTTCAACTGCACATACCAAGTTTTCTGCTCTTGTAGGAACAAATGGTTTGATGACAGAGAACAAAGGCTTTTAACACTTTCCTACTGCCGTTCCTTAGCGTCTGACCACAGAGTTAGCTGACCATTGGATTGGCTTGTGCTAGGATGTATGAGTTCAAAATCTGCTTTTTGAGTTACTTCCTAGGATACTAAGTGGTTTTTTTTAGCTTGGAATTAAGATGAAATCTCTGACAATTCCTAAAAATGACTTTTGAACATTGTGCACGAAGCGTTGACAGGAAGCATGTTCTCGGCATTAACAATTATAAAATCAAAATATTGATCAAGTCTGAAAAGCACTGAAGATGCTCTTTATCCTTCAGTGTCAAAGACTCGGCCAAGATTTAATTCTGTATGTGTGTGCACGTGCCTACGCACGGGTGCCCACGTGCTCATGTGTGCTGGAGCCAGAGACCATATTTTTTGTCTTCCTCTATAATTATTTAATTTTGGGGACAGGTCTCTCATTGAATATAGAATTTACTAATTCTGCCTGACAAGCTGACCAGTGAACTCCAGGAATCCCCCTGTCTCCACCTCCTCAGTGCTAGAACTGAAAGTATGCCCCACCACATCTATCTTTTCCTTGGGCACTGGGAGTGAAAAGTCCTCATGCCTGCACATCGGACACTTTACCCATGAGACAGCTCCCCCAAACCTAATTCTTTATTTGAAAATAAACAATCACATCCTAGATTTACCTTCATCTTTAATAAATTGTAAAGTTACATACATGCCAAAGAACTGTTGCAAGATAAATCTCTTTGATGGATTATTTTTTCTTTTCAGTAAACGTTTGATTGGCAGACCTCTCTTACAGAGCCATATACCTGGGGTCACATAAAGGTTTCTTGGGCCAAAGAGGTCGCAAGTGAGAAAAATTTAAGCAGCCTCGGCTAGAACCACTTTGTCAGCCTTTTGCCTCCAACCAAAATGTCATATCCACTATTTTGCCATCACCCCTTTCTGGGGATAATTTGCATATAAAAGACGTTCCTTTTTTACAGATGGCATCGGCTTAATGCTTTTTAATGGGTACAGGCCCCCAGGTAAGGACTAGGACACCTGAATGGTGGACACAGTTGGCCCAATGTTTCTATGGTTTCTGTGTCCCCAGATCTGGATCTAGCCAGTCATGGATTTAAAAAAAAAAATCAATTAATTGCCAAGCCAAGCATGACGTCACATACCTCTTTTGAAAGGTGGTGTCAGGCAGATTTCTGTAAGTTCCAAACCAGTCTGGTCTATGCAGCAAGTTCCAAGCTGGCCAGGACTACACGGTAAGACAAAAAAAAAAAAAAAAAAAAAAAAAAAAAAAAAAAAAAAAAAAAAAAAAAAAAAAAAAAAAAAAAAAAAAAAAAAAAAAAAAAAAAAAAAAAAAAAAAAAAAAAAAAAAAAAAAAAAAAAAAAAAAAAAGCCAAGCCTGTCATCTCGGCCACCGGGGAGCTGAAGCAGGAGGATCACAAATTTGAGCACTGACTGGATTACAAAGTTAAGACCAAAACCAGCCTTGGCAACGTGGTGAGATCCTGCCTCAAAATAGGACTGGAAACAAAACTCAATAAATAATAAATAAAAATGCACCTATATCAAACATGCACAGAGCTTTCTCTTGTGGTTGAATCGCCCTGGGCCAGGCCTGAATTGATGCCTATGAGATGTTTGTCCAACATTTGTTAAGTGTTGTTGAATGGCTACTCCACAGTTGAGGGAAAACAGCGAGTTCCCTAAAGAGCATTCAGTGTACGGATGCTGCCACTGGCCCTAGAGGAGCCCCACGAAAATTTTAAGATGGTGCCTCTTCCAGTCCTGGAAAATTGGCTATAATTTTTTTTTGTTTTTTTTGTTTTGTTTTGTTTTGTTTTTTAAGAGAACAAGGTCCTTGTGTCTACAATACAGCTGGCCTAGTAAATCCCCAAATCAATGTCAAGAGTGTGGTTGGCATTGCCCACAGCACAACCTACTCAGCCTTACAGGCACCCCTGAGCATGTTCAAGCCCCAGTAGGCTGAAAGACCACTCAACAGGAACACAGCCTGAGTCTGCCATGACCAGGCTGAATCTGAATACACACTCCCCTCCCCCAGACTCTCACATGAGGACCTGCCCATCATTGCCTGTCTTAGGGTTACTATTGTTGTGATAAAACACTCTTACCAAAAAAAACTTTAAGAAGAAGAGCTTTGGCTTATATATACTGACTCACAGTCTACAGAAGGATGCAAAGGCAGGAACTCAAACCGAACAGGAACCTGGAGGCAGGAGCTGATATAGAGGCAATGGAAGGGTGCTGCTTACTGTCTTGATCCCCATGGCTTGTTCAGCCTGCTTCCTTCTAGAACTCATGACCACCAGCCCAGGGCTGGCACTACCCACAATGCCCTTGGCCCTCCCCCATCAAACACTAATTAAGAAAATACCCTAGATATTTGCCTCCAGCATTTTCTCATCTGAAGCTCCCTCCTCTCAGATGACACTACCTTGTGTCAAGTTGGCATAAGAACTAGCCAGGACAGTAGCCCTGCAGTCTATGACACCTCTGTACACTCAGATTCTGATACCAAATGTGAAATGCCAATCAGAGTAACTGACAAGACAGCTGATGAAGGATGTGTCTACTCCAGGGTCAAACCATTATCCCAACATCAAGGCAATCAACCCTATAGAGAAATGAGATGATGGCATCAGGGGGAAGTGAGCTGAGTGTGGGCGGGGCTCTAGTGAAGAGCAGGGCATGCTGGGAGGCCGGGGAGGACAGCTGAGATGTCCTTTAATGGCTGGCTTTGGTTTTCCATCAACAGACTGCAACACACCAGCCCACTCAGTGCAGAGGGCACAACTGGGTCTGAATTCCAGCTTCACCACCACCAGGTGTAGCGGTATTTGGCTAAACCACCTTGTGCTCCCGGCGGGTGGTGCTCCTAGCCACCCACCAGAGCCCTTTGGGTTCGCAATTGAAAGCCGCACACACGCACACATGCCAGTTAATTTTCATATGCCTTGACTAGCTGAAAGGCTGGGCAGTTCTTATCCTTCCCGCTACTAACAAACACTCCCTTCTGGTACTTCTATATTTCATCTCTGCTACCCCAAGCACAGTGGGGGAAGTGGCTCTCACATGTCAGCCGGCCTTTAGGTCTGGTTTTTCTTCTTCCCCAGTCAGTTCCTAGCCCATGCAAAATCTCAAAGTCCCACCTCAGTCTACCTGCCCAGCCATTGGCCGTTGGCTCTTTATTGATCGCTCAAAAACCAATTGGGGAAAAGAACTTTCATTGTCTGGACAAACCTATTCCCAATTTGGGGGGCCAATTTAATTCAAAGCATTAGAACCAATCCACAATAACCAGGGAGTGGGAAGATTGGAGTGAGGGTACAGAAAGACCCACCCTTCCCCTCACCCACTGTCAGAGCCCAGGCTGCTCTCTGTCCATTTCTACAGAGAAAAACTATTTGTTCACGGTGACCAGTGAACTTCCAGAACCAGGAGAATGTACCCTGGTTCACTTGGCCATCTGTAATTCTGTGGGATACAGATCTGCTCTACATTTTCTAAGTTCTAAGCCAGCAGGGCCAGCATCTAATAACACCATACATAAACATACATACATACATACATACATACACACCTAAATACATATGTACGTATATAGCACATGTGTATTATACATATGTATATATAATGTTACTAGGTATCACTATACGAGATATATATATATATATATATATATATGATATAATAATTCCAAGGTTAAGAGCTTCCTGAGCTACCTGGTAAACTCAAAGCTAACAGCACAACTTAGTGGGTCTTGTTTCAAAATAAAAACTAAAAAAAGAAAGAAAAGAAAAGAAAAAAACCCTGAAGGAACAGCACAATGGTGGATACTCAGCCAGCATTAGTGAGGCCCCAACTTCAATCTCTAGGAGAGAGAGAGAGAGAGAGAGAGAGAAGGAGAAATAGGTTAAAAGGCAATCTACAACCCTCATCTTGCTCAAAACAAGCCAGATGCATAGAAAAGCTCAGAAATAGACGTGTCAAAACTTGTCTCTTGGCGGTAGAAGGAAAGATTATTTTTATTTTCTATTTTTTGAGAGGCTATGTATAACAACCCTTCTAGAACAAGAAGATGTTTTGAAAAAAATTAAATTATCTGCCTGTCTCTGTTTCCTCATCGCCTGTATAAAAGAAACAGAAAAGAAGGGGGGAGACATTACTGTGTGCAGGAGAATCTTTAGGGTCTCGTGGGAGGAAAGGGGAGGTTTGTGTTTGATGTCCGTCCCCACAAACACCTGATGTGCCTGCAAGAGATTTCTTGGAGGCACGGGGAGCGAAATGAGGCTGAAGGACCTGGCACGGCTGCTTTGCACATCTCGTGGGGAGAATGTACAGAGAGACCACTTCCTGGTGAATTCCATCATGGTGATCCCCAAGAAAACAGACGCACACTTACTTCAGAAACTCGGGAGGGTTTGCTAAGTGGTTGACACCTCCTTCCAGAGCAATGTGTGAAACTTTCAAGGGAGAAGAATAAAGCAGCCGAAGTTCAACCACGTGCCTGGGTGTCACACAGCCAATTAGGAATGACAGGAAAATCAAGTCTCCATCCCGGGCAGAGCGCATCTTATCACGGTAACCAGAGAGGGGATGTTTCTGAAAGTCCATAGAAGTGTTGTCCTGTGCTCCTCTAGCTCAGTGGTTCTCAACCTTTCTAGCATGCTGTGACGCTTTCATACAGTCCCTCATGTTGTGATCACCCCCACCCCCAGCCACAAGGTTATTTTCATTGCTACTTCATAAATGAAACTATTCTGCTGTAAAGAATAACCATGTAAATACTTGAGTTTCCCAATTGTCTTAGGCAATCCCTGTGAAAGGGCCCCCTCTCTCCCTCCCTCCCTCCCTCCCTCCTTCCTTCCCCATGAGCTCATGGGGGTCGTGACCCACAGATTGAGCACCACTCTCCTATAGCGGAGGAGACTGTAGATGATCTGAATGCAGGGGTCTTGCCTGTCTTCCTCCTTCCTCCAGAATAGATCTTGAACAAGCACAACCGCCTCCCACTTATGAAGCTTTGAATTACTAACATCTCACCTGGCCCACAGCAGGAGCTAGAAGGGAAGCTGGACTCCAGAGCCTTCAGGCTCAGTGTCATTAGCACAGCCAGGAGGACCAACTCCCTCTGAGAACCACCGGTCCCAGGAGCACCAGGAATTAGCCCCATAAATGTTTGGTAGCTGGTCTGATATGTTGCTTGGTGTTGGGACAAACAGATTGTCTCAAAAATGAAAAAAATAAATAAAAGAATAAAAAGAATCCCTCAATAGCAACAAAGTCTGTTTGAGCAAATGGTTTTTTGTTCTTGTTTTTGGTTTTTTTGTTTTTTCCCTTATAAAGTTTCTTGGGATCAACTGCTTCTTACATTTTATGACTTTTTCTTTTTAGCTGTCTTTTTTTTTAATATGTGAGCATGGCATGTGCATGTGTGTATACATATATGTATATGTGGCACAGATAGATGCATGTGAGCTCACATATGTAATCAGTGGTTGATGTCAGGAATCATCCTGGCTCTTCTACCTTATTCACTGGGGCAGCACTGCTCTGCAGTTCGTTGGTATCACTAATCTTGTCAGCCAATTTACTCTGAGAAGCCCCTTGTCTCTACCTTCCAAGGTTGCAATTATAGGTGGGTCACTTCTCTCACTTAGTGTTACCTGGGCTTTAGGGAGTCCAACCTCCTCAGGCTCGCATAGCAACCACTTAGCAACCGCTTGGCATCCTGACCCATCGCCCCAGTGCAGCCTATGTCTGCTTTGAAGGGAATTCTGATGGTGGTGATGAAAATGCTGTTTCTAATTCATGACTGCACAATTTTTTTTCCTAACCAAGAATTTAAAATGTGAAAGCATTTCTGTGAACTAAACTGGAATGAAAATACAACATAAGAATTCAGAGACGGGACTGGGGAGATGGCTCAGCTGTTAGGAACAGGCTGCTCTTGCAGAGGACCTGAGTTCAGATTCCAGCACCCACACCTGATAGCTTGCAATCACCTTCAACTTAAGTTCCAGAGAGATCTGACACCCACTTGTGGCTGCTGTAGGCATTGCACTCACACACACAAATAAAACTAACTCTTTTTTTTTAATCAAGTGGCAAAATCTAACAGGAGCTACTTGTGGCAGAGAACAAAGTTGGTTATAACACAATGACCTCAGTATGCATCTTAAAATTTTACAGAAGGTCAAGCCTCTTAAACCCAAAGCAAGAAAACAAAGCCACAAATGTCAGAGCAGACATCAATAAAACATGGGGGAAATAGAGAATAATCTACAAAAAGCCAAAGTTTGGTGATTGGCGAGTATGGTTTGGATGAGAATGGCCTTCGTGGATTCATATATTTATTAGAATGTCAGGTTGGAACTGTTGGTGGAACTGTTTGGGAAGGATTAGGGGGTGTGGCCTTGTTGGTGGGGGTGTGTCTCTGGGGGAGTCCCTCTGGTTCCTAGTTAGCGCTCTCAACCTTGTGCTTACAGATCATGATATAAGCTCTCAGTGTCTGCCTGCCTGCTGCCAGGCTACCTGCTGGGAGGGTCATGGACTCACCCTAGGAAACACAAGCCACAAAATTAAACACTTTCTTTTATAAGTTGCCTTTGGTCATGGTGTCTCTTCACAGCAATGGAAAGGTAACTAAGGGCATAAGACTGATAAAGTAATAGATTGGGAACAAAATGTGGTGGAACAGAGAGATAACCCCGCTGATGACAGATTTACTGAAAGCATGATGGTGGAGTGTCCACTCAGGAGGAAGCAGATGCTCAGCAAAGGAATACAGATGAATAAGGCCACTCCCTCCACGTTCACACTCTTACGGAGAGTGAGTTGGTCCTTGCCAAGGTCCAGTGTGACCAACTGGCTTTGTAGAGTGCTAATTCTGTGAAGTACAGAGCAAAGCTGGCCATCATAGAAGGCAGCTGGAGACTGTGGAGCTGTTCCAAGAAAGGGAACTCTCCAGTCCTGTGACCTGTGTAAGTACAGGGAACCATATTGTAGGGCACAGCAGGACTGTGCCATGGACTTGAGGTGAGGGTAAGATTGGTCCATCCCAGGAAACAGAGAGGAAATGGAGGAGCACCAGGGTGACTAAGAGACTTTTATTTCCAGCAACTGAATAGATGGTAGGACCTTCTCCTGTCAGAGGATGACATGGAGGAAAGCTCTGCCTGCAGACACAGAGGGAGACTCTTAGAACCTCTTCAACCCAAGATTACAAAAAAAAAAAAAAAAAAAAAACCCTGCCTAGAGCCAGTTTCCAAAACCAAATGTGCCTGGTGGAGTTAATTAACAGAGGTTTCACTCCATAAGAGGCTGGTTCTCGGTACTGAGATGCCCTTTGACTGGAGCTCAGACAGAGTCGTAGACTCAGCCAGGGACCGAAGCTTAATCAGCCAGCAGTGGAATAAGAAGGAAGGCCTAGTGAGATACACATGAACCCTGTCCACATGACTGCCCCATGGCTAACTACTTAAGAAGAATTCACTTGTCTGCTTCTAATAAAGGGCTGTGTGACCTCCCTGAGGTGGTGACATTTGGCAGCAGGAGCACTGAGCACAGAAGTGAACACCTAGCAGCAGCCACGGTCATGTTCACAGGTGACACACACATATACCCATGGTCATGTCCACAGGTGATACCCACATACACCCACGGTCATGTCCACAGGTGACACACACATACACCCACGGTCATGTCCACAGGTGACACACACATACACCCACGGTCATGTCCACAGGTGACACACACATACACCCACGGTCATGTCCACGGGTGACACACACATACACCCATGGTTATTCCCCATCACAGAAAACCTGTCACTCAAGGGATATGAGCTCTTAAGTCAGCTCAGCCCACGCCTGGCTATAAACCATGAATACATATTTTCTGAACCAAAGCAAGAACAATATAAATGAGCTGAGAAAAGTCTCCTTTCTCATACCTCAGTTTCCCCTGGTGGATGACTGCCCTCCCCCCAAAACTAGGGGATTTTCATGCCTTCACTGACGTTGAAGACAGTCTGTGAACTTTCTGTATTGAGACATGGCTGCTAGAAGCTAAAAATGAACTATGTTAATGTTGTACCACCTATGCAGAACATCTCTAAAGTGGATGAGGACACTGGAGTTCAGAGACAGTCAGAGACCTTCCCATGGCACACAGCTAAGACTTAGGAAATCAGGGGTTTGAACCCAAGTTGATCAAATCCATGATCCAACTGTTCCCGGCCACCGTCCTTAAACACTGCCCTCTTCTCTCTCTCTCTCTCTCTCTCTCTCTCTCTCTCTCTCTCTCTCTCTCTCTCTCTCTGGGACTCGGCCTCTTAGAAGTTTCTGCTCAAAGTGGCCAGGACAAGTGGCCCAGTGACTTCTCCATCCAAGAAGAAGCCATCAGAGCTTCTCACCTCTCCTTGCCTCTCTGTCTCATTGCATGGAAACAGCCAGAGATGTGTGCAACCAGCCTTCTTGTCACTGTCCCTCCTTTCTGCTTACAACAGGATCCCACAACCAAAGGAATGGAAGCTCACAGACCAACAACAAGACCTCTAAGGCCCTCAAAAGCAACATGAAGAAAGACAGAGGGGGACCTTAATTTACCTTTCTGCTACCTGTAGTTTGGAAAAGTATTGGAGTTTTAGATTGATGTATTTTCTGCAATATTTTCTGCTACAACACTCTTACAGGAACCTGCTCAATACTTGGTCACTTTTTTAAGCATACACACCCACACATGCATCTCCCTTTGTAATTATATTCTTACACTAGATATTAGAAGGATACTTGTGTTCCTACTGGTCTCTTAGGATAACTGCACACACCCTAACTCACCAAGAGATTCAACATTTGCTACAAAGAAAAATGCTGGCCATGGGATCCAGGGATCAGGCTGTGGACATCTCAGGAGGCCACATGTGGGGGCCACACCATTTTGCCTTCCATGCTAGATAGAGGGTTCTACCCATGGGAAGTGTTATTCCCAAATGATCATTTGGTAACAAGCTGACACTAGATAACTATAGGGAGAAAAACTGACAGTTACTGAGTACAAATGATATGCTAAGTAGTGATATAAGCTCTCATATGTATATATCTATAGAGAGCTATGTGATAGATAGATAGATAGATAGATAGATAGATAGATAGATAGATAGATAGATAAGTTAGATTATAGATACATAAATGATAGATTGATGATAGACATATATAGGTATGTAGATAAATGGATAAGATGATAGATAGATAGATAGATAGATAGATAGATAGATAGATAGATACATACATACATACATACATACATACATACATACATACATTAATGATATAGATAGAGATGATAGATACATACATACATAAATACATACATAGATACATAGATTGATAATAAATAGATATAGGTATATAGATAGGTAAATATAAGATGATAGATAGATAGATAGATAGATAGATAGATAGATAGATAGATAATGATAGTTATCTGTATTCTGATGATGTTTTCAGCACTCATGTATATTAACTTAATCCTTGTTCCACAGTGAGAAATGGAGACTACTGCTCCTTCCACACACTGAGGAAGAGACACATCACTCAATGGATGACAACATCACAGAGTAAGTGTGCTAAACTTGAACTTGAGCTGTCTGAGAGTAAAGACTGGCATCTTACTATGTAAGCTGTGTTAGAGGAAGATCTGCCAACCAGAACCTGAGCAAATTACCTTTTTAAACTTGAGACTATTAAAAATATAGCAAGTCCATCTTGCAATTGAAATCTGGAGGCTCTGATATCCCAGAGTGAAGTGGGTGGAGCTCGGGAGTATCAGCACCAACTTCAGACAGGGAGGGAGTTGGACAGTCCCCTGCTCCCACACCCTCTCTCTTCTGACATGACGTCTTCATTCATCAACAACAACCTACCTCACAGAGAAACTGAATGGTAAGGGTGAGTGTCTTCTCATACCATCGTTTCCCGCTTTGCTCTGACTGGTACCCACATGGTTGCTATGTCTGTTGCCATCTTGCTGACTCAGCAACGCCATACAGGAGATGGATCTGGGCATCTGCATCCTTCATCCTCAGCAGGATGAAGAGGCACAGTAGTATCAGGTTACACTGGCATTTAGTGTATAGAAACAGCTCTCTCCTTTCATTTGCAGACAAAAGCGCTTCCTAAGAAGCCACCCTGGTTTGACCATGCTGCCTTCTGGATGGGAACCCCAAAAGAGGCCCCCAAAGGCACTCGCAACAAAGATTGGTATGGATGTAAAATCTCAGGGTGAAAACACAACCCCCAGTCAGAGAAGCAGACTGTATTGTCTCTCCTGTGGGCTTCTTGTGCCTGGACAGTTGCTGTCCAATGGGGGGATGGGGATGAAAACCCCACCTGTGGTCCATCTCTCCACACACAGCCTCCCTTGTAGGAAGGATGGGGTCTTTTAACTGTCACTAGCTAAAGCAATGTAGCCCCAGTCACAGTGGCTCTGAATGAAGTGGAAAAGATAGACAAGCCCGTTCAAAATGAACAGAATCCACAGGGGTGGGAGTGCCTTTTCTCAGTCTTTTCTAAGTGTTTTAGCTCCTTTTCTGTCTCAGAGAAAGATCCAGAAGCTGCTTAGGCTCTATTCTGAGACACAGAGACGTATCACTCCACCCAAGGACGCCAAGCGGAGTTTCAGGCTTAGTCTTTAGCCCTGGAATAGAAACCCTCCCTGTCCTGTTGAAGAAAAACTTTAGAAAAGTAGAATTGTGTTCCTTCCATCTCTGGGCGAAGAACTTTGGTCTCATCCATGATGCCAGAAATAAAGGCTACTCCGCTCATCAATGGCCCCATCCCACTGATGCACACAGACCCCAGGTCACAGCCTGGGAAGAAAGGGCTGGGAACAAGCCCTGGTGACCCACAACCCATCAAGTGTGTAAGGTTCAACACTGGTGGACAGAGCACCTGATTCTCCTCCCCCAAGATCTCATTAAAATGAGAGGAAGGAAAGAGGAAGAAGAGAGGTCTCAATGAGAAAGGGAGTTGGTTACCAGAGGCCATGCCCTGCCAGAACAAGTAAAGTCGGGGGGTGCGGTGGGGGGGCATGATGCAGAGGCAGGCTGCAATGGCTGAGACTGACTGTCTGACTGTCGACTTGGCATGATCTAGAATCACCATGGAAACAAGCCTCTAGGTGTGTCTATGGGAGTTTCTAGACTGGGTTAACCAACATGGAAAGATGCACTCTGAATGTGAGCAGCACTGTCCTATGGGCTAAGGTCCTGGATGGACTAAAAAGGAGAGTGATCTTGGCTCCTCATTCATCTCTTTCTGCTTCCTGACCACTGATACGATGTGACCATGTGATCATGTGCCTCACCATCCTGCCCCCATGCCTTCCCTATCGTGGTGGGCCGTGGCCTCAAACTGTGAGCTCGAACAAAGCCTTCCTAACTTAAATTGCTTCTGTCAGGTATTTTGTGACAGAGAGAAGGGAAGTAGCTAATGCACTGAATAATGCATTAATCTCAGAGTTCTACAAAAGCGCGTGAGTGTAATCAAACCTGACAGGGTAAATACACATACATAAATTATATAATAGTCATTTCAATATTTTATTAGTTATCTATGAAACTAATAAATTATCTAAGCAGAATGAAGTGCCATGAGACTAAAGGTGCAATTCACCCCTCGGTCAGAATTCTGTCTAGCTGAACTCTCTCCACTGGTGGAATGTTCTGGATCTGCACTGAGGATGGCAAAACCAGTCCCGTGTGTCCACTAAGCACGTCAGATGTGACCAGTGCAAACAAAGAGCTGAGTGGGTTTTGGTTTGTATTAATTTTTGTTTGTTTTCATTTGTTTCATTCTTTCTTTAGGGTTTTTTGGTTTGGGGAATTTGTTTGTTTGTTTGTTTGTTTGTTTGTTTGTTTGTTTGTTGAGACAGGGTTTCTCTGTGCAGCCCTGGCTATCCTGGAACTCACTCTGTAGACTAGACTGCCCTCAAACTCACAGAAATCCTCCTGCCTTTGCCTCCTAAGTGCTGGGATTAAAGGCTTTAAAGGTATGTGTTACTATCACCCAGCTAAGTTTTGTATTAATTTTAATTGAAACCATCCCAGGTAGCTAGTGGCGAATATGTTGGACATTCAGTTTCTAGGCCAAGGGTAAACACTGCCAAGGAGCTGGATGGATGGACCCAGGGGATTGTATTTAGACAAGGAGAACATACAGTTCGGGGTAAGATGTGTCAGGGTCCCAGGGAAAGTTAGAGGGAGGAGAGTCATGGTGAATGCAATCGAAATACACGCTGCACATACATAGTTTAAAGAAGGAGAACATCTAAAGATTGGCAGTTGATGTGTGTTCTGCCTTCATGTACATGCATACTCACATGCACACAGACACGCACACACAGACTGAACAATGACAGCAAGAGTGGAGACAGCCATAGTCACCCTGACGCTGTTGATAATAGTGAAATAAAGATATTGGCCCCAGTCATTGATCTGTTTCTAAGCATAAACTTCATGTTTAAATCCCGCCCCCTTTATCATGGAAAAGGATTTTCTTTCTTTTAATCCCAACATTACTTGTGCTGGTTAATGCTTTTTATCATAATTTTACTGTTTGTTTGTTTGTTTGTTTGTTTTGCATTTGCAAAGGCACATGCGCAGTCGAGGAGGTTAGACATTTCACACTCGATTCTTTGAGCTTGTTTTAAATATAAACAAATGGAGGACTTCACTCTTGAACAAGTATGGCACCTGCTCATCAGGTAGCCATGTCTCTGCACGGTGTGGGCCTGGACTACATCCGTAGTGTCCATCCAAAATAGACTGGTGCTCACACTGGACATGCTGCGGTTTGGGTTTTTCCCTATTTTGTTTGCATTTTAATTATTATTATAAGCACACAGTGTTTGGAATAAGAACAGCAAAGGCTTGGAGTGTTGGGGCACTGCATAGGGCAGAGATATTGGCCAAGGAAGAAACAGTTATCTAAGCAGCCTGGTGCTGGTAGCCAGGACTGTGCTGAGCCCTGGGGAGAAGGACAAAGCCTTCCTCTGCTGTTAGTTGGGGACCTGGATCCTCGGAAAGGCTCCTGAGAATTCAGGTCACTGGAGAGACCAGTGAGAGACTGGAGTAGGGAGACACCTGTGGATACAACTTGATCTGCTAGCGCCACCTGGTGGGGACTCTGGGAGCTGTCACTTGTAGGTCTGTCCTTAGGAAGAAAAAAAAGGAGTAAAAGCCAAATGGGAAAAAAGGTGGGGTGAGGGGTGAGGACATCCACATTGAGACCGGGAAGGGGGGGAGGGGCGGGAAGGGCACGAGGAAGAGGTATGGGATGTGGAACAGTTGGAGGGTGAACAAGGGTAGGGGGGATAAAGTATGGAGTGTTAAAAATTAATTAATCAATTATCAATTAATTAATTTTTTTAAAAAAGGTATCAGCCCGATCATTTGTGGGATTAAAGCCATGTAGAAAATGGTTTGCTGGGATCCTGGGTGAGTGAAGCAAACATTAAGCCTTGGAGCATCTTCTTGCTGATTGATCCCTTTGGGGCTGACATTTATCCCCTGGCCTGAGGGAAGATTCAATAACTCTACAAGCTGCATGTCTTCCAGTTGGTCAGTGGCCACACCGCCTGCTATCAAATACTTCCAATTTAACCACCTTGCTTAATTGCTCTAAGCAAAAATGCAAGGCGAAAGGAGACCAGAGAGATGGCACGGTGGTTAAGAGCACTGGCTGCTCTTTCATAGGTCCTGAGTTCTATTCCTAGCACTCACTCGGTGGCTGTAACCCCAGTTCCTGAAGTTCTGACGCCCTCTTCTGGTCTCCTCAAGCATCAGGCACAGAAGTGGCCTACACATGTACAAGCAGAAAAAGCACCTTCATGCATAATATTTTTAATTAAATAACGATATGACTTTGGACCGTGACTAAAGATGTCAGTGGTGAACACTAAGCATCTATGGCTTCCTTCTACCTACGTCTTACAGTACCGGGGGATTTCCATGACCCTTTCCACAGACAGGATAAAGAGGCAAATCTTACTGAAGGGTACATGGCTTCAGGAAAAAACAAGGTCTGATTTGAACAGAGGAGGCTAGGGATGCGTGTGCGTGAGTGTGTGTGTGTGTGTGTGTGTGTGTGTGTGTGTGTGTGTGTGTGCGTGTGAGTGTGTGTGCATGCATGCATGCATGCGTGTGTGTGCGCATGCGTGCATGTGTGCATGTGTGCGTGTGTGTGCGCGTGTGTGTGTGTGTGTGTGCATGTGTGTGTGCGCATGTGTGTGCGTGCGTGTGTGTGTGTGTGTGTGTGTGTGTGTGTGTTGTGCACACAATGTGCTGGTACCCATATGTGCACATAAAGGTCAGACACTTCGTCTAGTGTCTTCTTCTATACTTTACAACACTACGGTGTTGCTCTGTACATTTTTTTGAGAGAGGATCTCTCACTAAACCTGGGGCTCGCAGATTCTGCTAGGCTCTCTGGCCGGTGAGCTCTGGGGATTCCCCCCACCCCTCTCTACTTCTTCCATCCTAGGATTACAGCGGTGTGCACTGCCGCATCCAGCCGTCTATGTCCATTAGGAGATCTGAACCCAGGTTCTCACGCTTCCACAGTGAATGTGGCACTGGCTGAGCCATGTCACCAGCCCCAACACCCATCTCTACATGTCCCCACTGGCAGGAGCATGTTTTCCCCTCCCAGACCAGTGCAGAGTCTGTCAAAGCTGGTGGTCAGCCAACCCTGTGCTGTTTCTCAATGGGACTACCAGGCCTGGGAAGCTGAGTTTTCACAGAAAAAAAATTTACCTATTCACAGCTCAAGCTGTAATCAACAACCCTGCCGACCTGTCAACAGCCAAAGGACTTTTTTGTTGTTGTTGTTTCTCAAGAAAATCGTCGTCTCAAAACACAGTTTGCTGATTCTTTTGCTGCCTTTTAGGGAGCATGAGACAGGGATGTGATCCTGCACATAATCACTCTGGCTTTCATCATTCAAGACCCATCACCCAAAAAAGCCGAACAATTCCAGAGCAGGAGTCTTTGAAGGATGTGCGGCTCGGTGGCTGTGTCTACGGGATAGGCCATAAATATTAATGGTATTGACAGAGCCTTTAAAGATTTGTCTTGTCGTGTCTCTGCCATCGAAGTGCCTGGATCCTGCCGTTTTGTGCCTCTGACTGACATCCTGGCTTGTCTCCAGAGCTTGCTTAGCTGGCTTAGGTTTGGGGGTTTGTTTTTTTGTTTTTGTTTTTGTTTTTCAACTCTTTTTGCCTTCAGGAACCATACACCGGCAAATGCTTTCTCAGGAAGGCACAGGGTACTCCACCAAACATCATGATGGGTTCTTGCCATTGTTTCCGATAGGCAACAGTTACACTCCCCAAAGCAATCCTCTTGGATCGTTGCGTATTTAATGTATGCCAGGGTGGAGTAACACCTCAGTGTAGTTGTGGGGCCTCTATGGCAAGAGGGGACACTTCCATCCAAATCTCGTTGGTGCCATGCCCTGGGACAATGCTCTGCTATGTCTGTGCTGTATGGGTGGCACCCACTCTGCCATGTGCATCTGGAATGCAGAATTCATAAGCATGTGCCTTCTCTTTGTAGCCACTTTTAAAGGGTATTCGCCGAACACACACAGTCCTTGACGACTAAAAACTGCTCATTTTACCTTTGAAATTCCTGGGTCAATCAAGTGAGAGAGCGTGGGTGGGTCCAGGGCTGCTACTGTGTGCAACAGCATGCAGAGTCCCTCTGCTCTGTCCGATGTAGAAGAACCTAGACGACAGACCTGCCTGCAGCTCATTTTAGGCACCAGCTGCCAACAGTGGGCATGGTCTCCTGCAGTGTCTCAGGCAGGCTTAGTTTAAGGAAAGGAACATGTGGAATAGCTACTAAGGCTTAGGATGCTATGGTTCCAGAAAGGTGAGTCACAACGGACAATGTGAACTGCTGTTGTCTTGGTAGGCAGAGTGCAGCCCATACCACTGTATGGCTGGTTTGCATACACCATGGGAGCCTGTAAGACTTGGTACCCAGAACCTCATTCCCTGAAGTCAGTGATGGCGTGCACCGGGCTGTGGCAGATCTAAGCCCCAAGTTCAGAGCATGCGTGTTACAACCCTTGTCTCCTGCAGGTTAAGTGAGTCTAATGAGGTGACTGTCCAAAGCCACTGAAGTTGAAAGAATAAAATTTTTTTCCTCCTCTAAAGATGCCTATGCCTTCATCTCGGGACATGCAGAAAGGATCGTTGATGATGTGACTAAGTCAGGTTGCAGAGGTAAGGAACTGACCTCCTATCATTCAGGTCAAAAGGGGCTACCCCTAAGGGAACACTGGCAATATGGGAGCCAGAAAGCACACCCTGGGTGAGGGTCTCTGCCTCCCCAACTCCCCTCACCACCCCCACCAGGGTGAGAGTCTCTGCCTCCCCAACTCCCCTCACCATCCCCACCAAAAAAGCACCTCCCAGAAAGCACTCAGCCCTGCCAAGACCTTGCTCTTCTTGTGTAAGGACCATTTCTGACTTCCAGAGCCGCAAGGTCAGTTCGTACTGTGAAAGCCACTCTACTGGAGGTCCTTGGTTACAGCAGCAAGAGGAAACTGATAAAAAGAAGCCCCCTGAGCTGAGAGCCAATGTCAGCCAACCTATTCTGCCTTCTTCTTATGGCCTCTCAGTCCCTAACTTTCCCCAGTCTCCAGCTTCCCTCTGCATTGCAGCTGACTACTTAAATTCTGCCTGAAGACATGTACCGTTCATTCCCTCTGACTGGAACGTTCTCCCTCCACAGGTTGCTATGGCTGCCTCTTTCTTTTTCATCTAGTTCTCAGAGCAAGTGCTAAGTCCTTAGGAGGACTCTTTCCCCATCCCTCCAGCACTGCTCACCCTGTCCCCAGTCTCTGCCTATCCCCAGTCATTCACTGTCTTGCTCATCCAAGTCTCCTGGACTTTACTCACTTCTGAAATGAAGAGCTATCTGAATCTGTAAACTGTCAGGCTGAGGAGCCAGGACCCTGCCTGCCTTATTCATCACCATCCTCTGGGACAGTGCTTGGCACTGCCAGCACCCAAACGCCACTGAAAAGAAAGAGGCATTTGTGCCCAGGCCGTGTTGGAAGCGTTCAGCCAGCGTGACTGAAAGGCAGGCTGATTATCTCCTCGCAGCCTGTGCTCAGCCCGTGGTTCCAGTTGCCTAGAAACTCACCGAGTGTGTTCATTTTTTTTTTCATTTCAACCTTTTTGAAAGATAATGTGTTTTTTATCTACATGTGCAGAGTTGGGGCTTTTTTAGTTTTAAGGGCTGGATTTGAATGGTGGATGCTGTCTTGAACTCCAAGCCACCCACAGGAACAAATCTCCAAGCTCAAAGCTCAGTAGCTGGACAGAAAACCCAAAAGTGTGGAGGGGAAGGGGGAAGAATTTGCATTCAGAAAGGTTTAAAAGAAAGGGCAAGAAGAGAAATGGACACATTTGTAAGCATCTCTGACCCATGAAGGAGGCAGAAAGCACTAATTACTACAGAAGGTGGTGTTAGCATCCAGGGCTGTGACCGTCTCTGTGTGTGATCCCTGGGGGAGACTTCTACAGCTTGGGACCAACTGTGCTGATCTTCTAGATGTGAAGACATTAGACAGAATGGTCTCCAAGGCCTACTGAATCCAACTCAAAATTTCCACCTGCTCCTGTTTCTCTCTATTTATCAGAAAGCAATCAATTTAGTGTACAGTGTATGCTGTACAAGTGTTTGCTACATGGAGGTGAGCGAGTGAATGGATGGATCAATCAACTGACTGAGGGATATTAACGGATGGACCAATGGATGGATGGGCAGATGGATAAATGAATGGGCTGATGGAAAGATCAATAGATGGGTTGGCCTATAGATGGATGGACAATGGATAATAGGTGGATGAATGGATCAATGGGCAGATTCATAAAGAAAATCAGATGAATCAATGGAGGGATGGATGGTGGTTCAATGGAAGAAGAGCTGTATCAATGGGTGGATTTATGGAGAGATAAATGGAGGATGATAGATCAGTGGATGAATGAACAGATGGATAGATGGGTTGGGGTGGGTCAGTGGACAGATATGGGGGTGGATGGGTCTACAGATAAACTGATGACTGCATCTATAGAGGAAAGAAGGAATCAATGGAGATGCAGATGGTCCAATGTAGGGATGAGTATATCAATGAACAGATGGATAGATAGAGGGATGGGTGAATGGATGAATATGTGAATAGATGTATTAGTGGATGGATAAATAAGAGTAAGTGGATGGATGGATAGATGGATGGATGGACAGATGGATGAATGAATGGACAGATGGATGGATGGAAAATGAATGAGTAAATTGTCACAGCCACTGCCCTTGGTAAAATCACTTCTTTGGACCATTGCACCAGCTTCACACTGGCTTCCCCACCTGAGGTCTCTTCTCAGCCCTCTCAGTGACACCCCAAGGCTGTATATTTACCTAACATGAAGCCAAGACTTAAACACGATCGACAGGCAAACACAGTATCTAACCCAATTCAGGATCACAGACTCCTGCAGCAGTTCTCTTGAGTAAGCCTGGATTAAAGCCCCAGATAACACACTTTCTTGGAGGGTTCTGGGAGACTTGAACACCAGGGCCCGTGGGTGGCAGATGCCACTGGCTGCTTACCCTGTCACAGACAAAGCCAGAAATACTTTCCCACATCCCTGTACTGAGAGATGGGTATGCAGCCTGGTCCTGGGAGCAACAGGAGGGGACCTCTGTTCCTCTGTGCCTATGTGTGGTGAGAACTAGGTTGAGGGACAAGATATGGGACCATGAAAGAGGTTCCCATGGAACCCCTCCTTTGCAGCCTATGGCCAATTTAAAGTGGGGTATTTATAGTCCCTAAGTCAAGGTGGCTGGGGCTGGGACATCACTAATATATTCTTAAAAGGTGGTGACACCAGGCTCTCTACTTCTGCTCCACCATCCCAAAATACCTAGAGTTCCTCCTGAGGGACAGTAGTTTCATCCTTCACACCCACTGTGCCAGGGACAGAAAGTCAGAACATCCATAACTGGTACCCAGAAGTTAATAAGAGGCAGTACCTCCTCTCGATTCCTCAGCAGACTTCCCCTGGGAGTTTATTAGCCAGAATACCATAAGATAGTCACTATAATAATCACCAGCAAATAGATGACACCCATTGATGGATTGGGTTAATCCATATATCACCCTGGACTGGGTGTGGGGGGAGGGGGCTCTGCTTAGCTAGTGGGCATATGGATGTAGCCAGGCAAAGATTATGCTGGGGTCCTGTTAGCAAAGAAGTTGGGAGGCAGGCAGTGGGAAGACTGACCTACAATGTCCCAATGTTCTAGATGGAACCACTAGAACATGGCAGACATTACTGCCACTCCTACTCCACCTATGGCAAACGTGGCTAAATGATCACAGAACTCTCTCAGTGAGCCTCTGAATACATCACTGAACCGTGATCCAAACAGGCACCAACCAGAGAGAGTTATCAGGAGGGTTGGAATTGGGAAGGGATCTGTTAATCTTCTTGGTGACGAGAGCAATCCTGCTTTATAAATTGATCTTTAGTAGCTTTTGATAATTCTGCTGTAACATGACATGATACAAGCCTCAGCATACTACAGGTGTCTTGGTCCATGTGTGCTGCTATAGCAAAATACCTGAGGCTAGACACCTTATAAAGAGCAGAAATTTTAGTCTACATTTTTTTTGTTTTGTTTTGTTTTGTTTTGTTTTTGAGACAGGGTTTCTCTGTGTAGCCCTGGCTGTCCTGGAACTCACTTTGTAGACCAGGCTGGCCTTGAACTCAGAAATTCGCCTGCCTCTGCCTCCCAAGTGCTGGGATTAAAGGTGTGCACCTCCATGCCTGGCTTCATTCTACTTCTTGAAGGTGAGATCAGGTTACTATTTGGCTTTGTATCTGGTCTATTTATTTCTTAGATGGTGCCTTGTGGCTGTGTCCTCTAGAGAAATGTTCACATGACAGAAAGGCTGAAAGGCCTTCTTTCTTTCAAAGGGACAGAAGAGACTTATCCCAGGCCCTTTTATGAGGTAATGACCTTCCAGGAGGGAGAAGAATAGAAAACCTAACAAAACTCATAAAACTTGCTGGTTGATAAATTTATTGTGATCCAATAAACTAGACAAATAAATTATGATGCTAGACCAGAGTTCTGACATCATAACATAACAGATGAACCCAACATGGCTGCCTCCTTCATCACCCTGCCTCGCCTTCCCTGTGCTTAAATGGCAGCTGTGCTACCTCATCTGCAGCCCTGGACTTACACACACACACACACACACACAGAGATATACACATATATATACACAGAGAGATACACACAGATATAGATATAGATATAGATATAGATATAGATATAGATATAGATATAGATATAGATATAGATATAGATATAGATATAGATATATACACATATACATACACATACACACAGATATATACACATACACACACACACACACACACACACACACACACACACACACACTCCCGATATGCTTCCTTAATACCTTCTTGCTCCTCAGCCTTGAAGGACTTCCTGACTTCCTAGCCAATGTCAATCACCTTAAAGAACCATATAGACTGCACCCCCGAGTCTTCCTTGACTCTCCTTGACAGCAGATGAATCTTGGAGCACACTGAATTCCCACCCATCCAGTGGCTGTGCCTGGCTCTCTACGCGTTGCATACTCCAGGAAGGTCCAGGAGGCTAATGAGACTAGGGAAGCAAGAAAACGCTACAAGTCTGGGAAAGCTAGAAGTAAAAGATTGAGGAGGAGCCCTCACCAAGATTTAGAAGCAGTCAACACTTGCAAGAGGAGCAGACTCTGGCCTGCTGAGCTGCCTGGGGGAGACTCTCAGAACTATCCAGCTGGCTGCAAGTCCTGCAAAGAGCTCCAGGGTTGCAACTTCCTCCAGTTGTCACCACATTTTTTTTTCAATGACATGGCTGATTTTGAATTATTCCTGTTCTGATAAGTAACCTCTCACCCACACCCCTGTTAGTAACCCCCCAAAATTTATTGGCTCCTCTGATGGTTTGGATAAGAATGGTTCCCCTAGGCTCATATGTTTGAATGCTTGGTCCCCAGTGAGTGGAACTGTTTGGGAAGGACTAGGGGGGCGGGGTATGATGTTGGAGAATATATGTCATCAGGGAGTAAGCTTGGAGGTTTCAAAAACTCATGGTAGGGCCCCTGTCTCCTCTTCTCTTCCCTCCTCCTCCTCCTTCTCTTTCTTATTCTTCCTTCTCCTCCTCCTCCTTCTCTCTTTTCCTCTCTCTCTCTCTCCCTCCCTCCCCCCTCTCTCTCTGCCTGCAGATCAGAATGTAATGCTCTCAGCTACATCTCCAGCACCAAGACTGCCTGTCTGCTGTCATGCTTTCCACCAGAATGATAAAAGGCTAATTCTCTGAAACTATGAGCAAGTCCACAACTAAATGTTTTCTTTTATAAGAGTTCCCTCAGTCTCTTCACAGCAAAGAACAGTAAGTAAGGCAGAAGTTGGTATCAGGAGTTGTGTATTGCTGTTTTGGGCCTGACCATGCTGTTTATTGGAGAACTGTGTAAGACTTTGGAAGTTTAGACTAGAAACATGGTTGAATGTTTTAGTCAGGCCCTAATGGGCCATCCTAGTAGGGGCATGGAGGACAGTAGTGCTGAAGACAATGTGGATGACGCAGATCCAATCCAAGAGGTTTCAGGGGGAAAGGATATTAGTAAGCGGCATAGAAACAGTTTCCCACGTTAGACTTTGGTGCAATCATGGCTTTTGTCTATTGTGGGTCCCCCACCTTGAGTAAGGAACCATGTGTGTTGAGTCTCCCCAGAAAAAGCCCACACACAACACTCCATTTGCCTTTGATAACAGTCTCTTCGTTCATCACTATAATAAAGTAATTGGAAATAGGGTGGGCTGAAAGGAGAGGGACTCATTTGAGCTCATGGCTTGAAGGGATACAATCCATGAAGGCATAGAAGGTAAGTAAGCGTGGCCAGACTGTGTGCTGATAAAAGAGCAAACCTTAGTACTCACATCTCAGCACAGAGGGACAGGAAGCAGGGCAGCGATAGAAACCTCAAGGCTCTCCTTTCCCAGCAACCTACTTCCTCCAGCTAGGTGCCACCTTCTGGAAGAGCAGTCAGTGCTCTTAACCGCTAAGCCATCTCTCCAGTACCCCCCCCCCTTTTCCCTTTAGGTGCCACCTCTTAAAGGCTCCATAGCCTCCTGAAATAGCATCACCAGCTGGGGACCAAATGGCCACACATTTTGAACCTGTTGTGAAATTTCACATCCAAACCTCCAGAAGTACCACCTCCTAACCTGAAATGCAACTTCTGTTTGTTCTTGCATGGGTCAGTTCTCCCTGTAGATGATAATTAGCATGCTGACAATGATGTAAACAACAGTATTAATATTAAGGAGTGTAGACTCTTCCCCTAGAATAGCACACCAAATCCTTAGGAAACTCTACTGAGTAAGCTCAGCCACCCCACCTCGCCCCCCACGAGGAGTCATCCTGAGCCCCACAAAAGGAACCAAGACATGGAAAATTCAGCCATTCCACTTCCCAACCAATAGCAAGCAAAGTCAAAAGCAAGAAAGTGTCCCTGAGTGAAACTCAGCCACATGGAGAGATGTGACTAGTCACAGCGGAGCAGGACACATGGGATATAAACTGGTTCCTCTAGGGGATGCAGGAGCCTCAAAATATTCAAGAAGGAGGCACTGGAGACAGATGAGGTGAAGAAATAATCCTCATATGGCTTGCATGACATGTGTCCATACAGGAGGCATGCTACCCCACCATGCAGTGGCCATGAGAGAAAGGCTATGAAAAGGACCACTCTCTGGCCAGCCATGCACTGATCTGCAGTCCCCTGTCTTCTTCCATTTGTGTTTAGCCAGCTCCTTCTCCCCCAGTTCTAGTCTATCCCTATCCATCAGGAGAGAGGACATGCAACCACTGGCCAAAGAGGGTAGGGTCACGTCAATAAAGACCTCCTCGGGAAGTGAGCTCTGATGCAGAAGATGAGGTTTCCCCCAAAGCCTCTTAACAGCCATGTTCTCAGGATTCATCTCCAACTCTCCAACTGCCACTCATTACAGGGTACTAAAATTAAACTCAAGCCAGAGATGCATTCCCGCCTGCTTGCAACCACCTCATCACAGCATCCAAGTAGCCGCAGGTGATTCATTCTAAGTGGGCTTGTATTCCCATAATCCTTTATTTGCTAAAAAAGGCATGGGCCTGGATTTGGCCGAGGACTGTACTTAGCCAACCCTGGTGTCCTAACCTGGTCCCACCTTTCGGACAGGAAAGCACACGTCACTCCACAGCACCCTCGGGAACTGGCACCCGCCTTTGTAGACGGTGAGGTACAGTCCTTCAGCATCCAGTACCATACCATCCCAGCCCAGGCTTCAGGGCTTGTAGGGAATTGGGTGTTATCAATTATACATGGAGTAAATCACAAGGGGCCTGAGACAAAATCCGCCACGCCAGCTTCATGCACGCTGAGCTGGAGAATGGGTTCCCAGAAAAAGATGCAGGAAAAATCTCCTTCCTGCTGGACCTCAGGTTGCCCCTTAACAACTGATATCCTGCCAAGTTGTGGCTGCCACAGAGCCAACTGTGGGTCACTATGGTGAGACTGATCTTCAAAACCAAGTTGACTGGCAGCTGAGACGGAAGCACTGGGGTCATGTGTTCAACAGCTAGCCACAAGTGGCCCGGAATATTTGAATGTGGGATTCCCCCACATTTGGGTCCAGTATAGGAAAGTCCAAAAATATTTAGTATTTCCAATGTGCACCCACTCTCACCATGCTTTAGAGGTTCTGAAATTCTACCCATAATCCTGTTTTCAACTCTGGCTCCTGAGCCTAATGTGAACAGAGCCCCAGACAAGCTCAGAGGGAGAAATGTCATCCCTGCCATGCCAACGGGGCAGACATGTGGGCAGTTTAATGGGCTCTGGGACTCTGTCCAGCTTCAGCCAGTCTATTCCCAACAAGGCTCTTTCAGGCCATCTGTATTCTAAACTTTGCCAATCCCCGGGGCCACCTGGGGACTCTCAGAACAGGCCAACTGACAAGGGTCTAGTTCTTGGGCATCTAGAGCCTCTGTCCCCAGCACACAGTCATGACACACTTCAGTGAAGCCATCTTCCCCAAGTGCAGCACTTGGACCTGATATGAACGCAGATGGAGACGATAAAAGACAAGAGGTCCCCAGGAGCCACTTGGCAGCACCACAAATGAAAAGAGTCTCATAAGGTAAACTCTAAACGGCTTCCCAGGAGCCCTTATGGAAAGCAGGTAAATAAAACGCCACTTAAGTACATTTCCCTTGTTCAAACAGTACACACCAAGTGTGCGAGGGATGATGGGCTTACAGATACTTCATGCTTCTTTGAGTGTTACAAGCATTCAAAGGAGAAGCTGAAGCTTTGCTCAGAGGTTTAAAGCACTTGCCACGCAGATCCACAGAACCCCATGAAAATACCTGGTGGGTAAAGTGGCCCACGTGTTATGCTAGCCCAAGAAAACAGAGATAGGATCCCCAGAGCAGGTGGGCTCAAGAGACTGGATATTTGGCAAGTTCTGCGCTTGACTGAAAGACTCTAGTTCATTGTATACAATGAAAGAAGATGTTTCCTGATATAAGTCTTAGAGCCTCTACATATACACACACTCGGGGGCACCCACACATCCCTAAAGATAAAGAGGAAAGAAAACACAATAAAACAAAACAAAACAAAGTACTCAAAAGAAGTTTCCTCAAGGCTCATGAGCCCTGGTTCCTTACCATGGTGAGAGGGACGATGCCCACAAAGGTCGTCTGGCTGATGAAGATCTCAGAGACGAAGAGCTCACTCATGGAGTCTTCCACAGGATATTCTACCTGCCAGGTGATTTGCTGGGCCCCAGCAAGGCTGCTGCTGTTATCGACTCCAAAGTCCACTTGCAGAATCTCATAGAAGGAGCCATTTGCCCTGGAAAACAGATGTACCATGGCATTTAACGTAAAAGCAAGTGACTCTGCAGAAAGCAAAGGACACAGTCATCTTATGCAGCCCTCTTGGTTAATGAGGAGTTAGGAAGGGTGGAGACTCACTCATGGCTACCCATGGGTGGCAGCATCTCAGAGTGGGTGTGCAACCATTCCCTACAAAAGAGATGCTCTTTATTGAGTTTCCATTTGTTTTCTATTGTTGTGGCAAGCACCATTACAAAAGGCAAATAGAGATTGGGACTGGGGGTAACTCAGCAGACTGCTTACAGTCTGTCACAGAAGAAAACTAGTGCAGGAACTGAAGCAGATGGCCATGGAGGAATGCTACTTCATGACTTATTTGGTCCGGGAATGACACTGCAAACAGTGGTCTAGACCCTCCCACATCAACAATTAATCAAGAAAATGCCCCGGCCATTCTGACTGGAGCATTTTCTCAATAGGGGTTTCATCTACTTAGATGGCCTTACCTTATGCCAAGTTCATACACACACATACACACACACACACACACACACACTACAAGTACAAGAGCCCAGGTTTGCTGCATCTCTGGGTATGCCCCACATAGCTCTCTGCCCTGCACACACACCCACAGAACCCTCAGGCCAGACCCACAGAACCCTCAGGCCAGCTGGGGGAAAGCCAAGAATTCTCTGACCCAGGTTCCCCTCCCCTCCAGGCAAGCAAGCACAGACCATGCTCTGTCTATACAGCTTCTCTGTAACTCATGAGTCCCTGGCTCAGACTCTTCAGGATTTACAGAATGATGATGATTTCGCGGGCTTATGGGATCAACATGAGATCAATGGTTCGAAAGGATGACACGGGTTCCATGGATTATCACAGAAACTGTGGCTGACAGGAGGATTATGCTAGACTTTCCATCGGCCCCAAATTAAATAAAATATAAATACAGAAATACCACCTATCTGCCTTAATTCATAACACGAACATACTTGTACATTCCCACTCACATCCTTACCCATCCATACACACACACACACACACACACACACACACACACACACACACATACATATACACTCCTGTACATGAGGGCTCTTGGAAAACGAAGGCTAGCTACTGCACTGGAAATCACTCACCAAGCACAGAGAATAGAAAGCCATCAGCATGGGTCTGTGATTGGATCACATCCTGTGAGCCTCTTGCCAACTTCCCTGCATCTGTCTTGACTGGGAGCACAGGAGGATGACAGCAGGGAAGCTAATTCCCCAACTCCCCACAACCTGATTCCCCCAGGCCAGCTTGCACCGTCTCTGATGATGAGTCTGTTTGGATGCGGCCTGCTGCTTCACCAAGAGAAATCTTACCATGGACAGCACCCCCACACCAATGACTTCCTTAAAACAAGGCATGAGGAACACTCAACTCTAGGCTGTCCTCCTGTCTCAAGAGGTTACAAAGATGGCATCCAACACTTGGATGTGGAATGCCATTCATCAACGGGTCTCCTGTAAGGGAGAATCTATCCTGCTTTCTCTCAGAACCAAGGAGCTCTTCTTCCGCATTGGATAATGAATGGTGGCTAGCTTTGAGGAACCAGAAAAGGTGCAATGAAGAAGACGTCATGTGCCATCCCTGTTAAAGCCGTGTGTGGGCTCTGAGGTGAGCAAGGAGAAAAGCCAGTTCTGTCAGGTGAGACATGACGGTCGCCCTCTAAACCATGTGCTGTCCAGCCTGTGAGTTGATCCAGCTGCAGAGGCTGCCCCCAAAGCAATGGATGGAAAGGTAGTCACAGCATGGTCACAGCTGTGAGGAGTTTGATTGTTTATTTTGTTTGTTTTGTTTTATTTTTTGTTTTTAAGCATTTTCCCTCAGAAAGAAATCTTCTACTTCAGGCAGCTGGGTACTTTCTAATTAGTTCATTTATATGGAAATTGTCTCACAACTATTAATTTTACCTGTTCCTGAGCCACTCTTGATAAGCTTTGAAAAACTGAGGAAAGAGCTCATTGAGTCTCGGTTTAATAATGGTGGCTTTTACTGAGGAATTAGCATGCCAGAGCCAGCTATGAGGTGGGGCTACCAAGTAGCCATGAAGTGCCCATGCTTGGCCTGTGGGAGAGTGCACAGACATGTTCGGGAGTATGTATGCATGTGGGGTGGGAGGTAGGGATATGGGTGTAGGTGGGTTTGCATAGGTGTGTGTATGTGGGGGAGGATGTGAGTGAGCATGTGCAAGAGTGTGGATGCTTGTGGCAGGGGCTGGAATGAGCAGAAGTCTGTGTGTCGATCAGGATGTGGCATATAGCACCTTGGGCTGGAGCACAGGTCTCCTTGCAGAAGGACTTCCTTCCTGAAGCCCCATCTCTAAGAGAAGCATCATCCTGTAGTACAGGCTAGCCCCATCTCTAAGTCCCTGGGGCCTCCCAAGATAGGGTTGAGGTACACAGTATGGCTGCAGCTCAAACATGTATGAGAAAAGGAGTCATGGGGAGAACCAACCCATCCGCTAGTCCCCAAGGACCACATTCAGACACGAGTCGGGGGTGACAGCCTGTCATTTACATAGGCTTTTTTTTTCTCCCCATCAACTTCTAAATAGTTCTGAGCCAGCAAGCAGAGATGGTGGCAAAGTCTCCCAAATCAGAGTTTCTAGAAATGAGATGCCGCAGATTGTGGTCTTAGATTTGCTTCATCTTGGGATCTTTTTCCTGGACATTAATATAAATAAAAGTGGGCAAGAATCAAACTGGGTGCTCCAGGATGCGACCTGCTGATGACTCATAGCAAACACAGTGTGCGCCTGGATGGACAGCTGCTCCAGACACGCACACACATGCACACATACAAACATACACACACACACACACACACACACACACACAAACATACGCACACACATACACAAACACATGTGCACACACACACATACACACACATGCACAGGTACACGCACACACGCACACATGCCCACTGAGGACAAAGGACTGTACTGCCACTGCTCTGACAACAGTCAAATTGGCAAGCTCAGCCATACTCCTGGTCTCATTTCTGCCTGTGATAGAAAACACGCTGGGAAAATGAGGGAGAAACGGTTTAACCAGCTCATGATGGCCGGTTCCAGTCTCTCATTGTGCAGAGGTCACTGTAGGAAATTCTAAGTGGCTGGTAGCATCACATCCCCAGTGGAAAGCGGAGAGAAATGAGACAGGGGGCCCTGGGGAAAGCCAGAGGGACGGTAGGGGATGGGTGTGATCGAGATGCATTGCACACACGTGTGAAACTTCCAGAAAAATCATTTTGTTCAATTTTTTAAAAATCCAGAGATGACAATGTACTTCAACTTTTTAATAGAGACCATGAATTACAATAGGAAATACCGGAGGTGGGTCTGGGAGGTGAGGCCTCGTGAGGAGTTGACATTTGCACTAAGACCTAAAATATAGCTGGGAGCCAAGCTTACCCTCCGCAAACATTTGTTGAATAAATGAGTGACTCTATTTTAAGCTTCTCCACACACACCCCCGAAAAAATAAATCATGGAAAAATGTGTCCCAAGCATCTACAGGAACACAAGTTGCTATATAAAAAGGAGCAGCCATTGTTCAGTGCCATCTGCATGGTGAGGTCTCATCACAGCCCAGCTTCATCTCCGCAGCTCTCCTGCTCTTCTCCAAATTTGGCTGCTCCGTGGATTTTGTTTCTGATATACTATTATTTATTGATGGTGGCAATTGTCATAGACTCAGAGGCACATAAGTATCACGAAAGCAAGGGGGTTTTTTTGGTTTGGTTTGGTTTGGTTTGGTTTGGTTTGGTTTGATTTTGCCTGTTTTTCCTGCTAATGTGTCCCCAGAACACTGCCTGAGACATTGAGTGTTCATTAAGTGTGTATCAGACAAACCAATGAGTCCATGAATAGCCAGCAAGTTTGGGGGCCTCAGAGGAATGCACGCTAAGTGAGTCCCAAGGGACTAGGTCTCAGCCGCTGGGAACAAACAGCTCCACCATGAGCTCACAATGGAGGGATGGTTTGCTGAGCAAGGCTGAACCAGGATGTACAATACAGAATGGGCCTGAACTGCCATTCAAAAGGCCACATGTGGCATGCACCTGGAGTTTGATGTGCCCACAGCAGGTAAATCCACGCAGGCAAGACACGGGGGAGTGGTCAGGCCAGGTGGAGGATGGGAATTGACTGCTAATGGGTAGCTTCCCTTAGTCTGGTAAAAACGCCCCCAAATTGTAAATGGTGATGATTCCAAAACTTTACAAATAGGCTAGAAACCAATCAACTGTGCACTTTAAGATGCTCATGCCTGTGATTCCAGTACTAGGAAGGCTGGGACAAGAAGACTGCTAAGAGGTTAAGATCAGCCTAGGCTACAGAGTGAGCTAGCTCTAAGGCAGCTAGGGCAGCAGAGTGAGACCTTGGGGGATGGGGAAGACAGAGAGGGGGGAGGGAGAGAGAACCAGAGACAGACAGACAGACAGACAGACAGACAGACAGACAGACAGACAGACACAGAGACAAGCAAGATGGAGGAAGTGCGAGAGACAGAAAGACAAAGACAGAGAAGATGAAGGAGAGGGAGGGAGGGAGGGAGGGAGGGAGGGAGG
>LR749495.1:5407324-5436152 GCA_902729485.2 Mus minutoides | reverse complement strand
CTGCAGCCAGGCAGCTGCAACCAGATAGCCAGCAGCTACCCTACTGCCCCAGCTCGGGAGAGGGATGCTAGGTCCCTCATTGAGACATTGTTTCTGCTTACGAACCTTTTCCCAGCGCTGCAGACAATCAATCCCCTTAACGAGCAAGCACTTTGGACACCTCCACCTCTCTGGCTGCCAGAGCCGGGCCGTTTCCCACACTAACAAGTCACCTCACTTCCAGCTTATTTGATTTTATCAGCATCACCATGACAAGCCCGGAGACAGCTAAGACAATTGCCACAATTATTTTTTTTTTCCTTCCATCAGTATCTGACATCCCAAACCCTTCCAGGAAATGATGGCTCAGAGTCCTCTCACTCCCGGCTCCTAATACAACTTCCTGGAGTGATATCGTCCCCTGCCTTCCACCACGTTCCTCTTTATTACTGACCTGGCAGGAGAAAAAAAAATTGTTATATAAATCAGTGGACTTCCCAGTGGGTTCTATTTCTATTTAGATTCTCTTCAGAGAAAGAGGCAAGCCCAGGCTGTAACTGACAGGGGAGATAACACGACAGACTGAGGATAAAGGCGTGGTAGATGGAACCTCTAATCCCATTAGCTCTCCTAAAGCGACAGAGGAAACATCCACGACTTCAGCTGAGAGCTGAGCTGGGGACCTGACTTCTGTACTTACTGACTTCAGTTTTCACCACCATGTTGAGGAAAGGGCGTGTTTCCAAGAGACAAAGTCCCTAAGGACAGGGGAGGTGCCAAAACTGGGAAAAGACATGCCATGTATGTATGAAGACCTAGGTTTGATCCTTCATGGCTACGTGGGAAGCCAGGTGCCTGTGACCCCAATGCTGGGAAGACAGGAACATGAGGATCCCTGGGACTCACTGGCTAGAAAATCTAAAGCCATTAACAAGACCTAGGCCAGTGAGAGACCCCATCTCAAAAGAACATGTAGATGGTGCCTGAGAAACAATGCCTAAGGATGTCTTCTGGCCTCCACACCCATGTGCAAACAAGTGTATGAGCACACGTGTACATGTGCACTACACACATGCACACACACACATACACACATATACACATGTTCTGCACAGATACACACATGCACACATACACAAATCCCAAAGACATAAGAACAGTCAGGGTCTTCCAACCCTCCAACCCTGCTACTCTCAGTCCACCATGAGCTGGCTCTTTGTGGCTTTTGGGGGGTGCAGCCATGTCCACATGAATAGTGCCCGTGAGTGGTCTCTTCCGCATGTAGAAGCTCAGATCTCTGACTGAAGAATCTCTGACATTCCCCTCCCTGATAGAGGGACAGACAGCAGGATGAATCACCTGATTCTGTCTGCAGAGGGAGAGGAAAAGGTGACTCTCCTGCATGCTTACATATTGAAGTGGTCAGCAGGGCTGATGCCCAATGCCCAGTAAGGCCCTGGCAGAGGCAGTCATACAGCAACGGGTGGAGCTTCCCAGATCCACCATGTCTAATTCCAGAGCTATGCTGGAAACATACTCCAAACACTTGTGTATGATTGTCATAATAGACAGTTATTGAGGGATCATAGTGTTCCCATAAGCAGATGGGGAAAACAGAGAGAGAGAGAGAGAGAGACAGAGACAGAGAGACAGAGACAGACAGAGAGAGGCAGACAGAGAGACAGAGACAGACAGAAAGAGACAGACAGAAAGAGACAGACAGAGACAGAGACAGGGAGACAGAAAGAGACAGGAGTAGGGGAGAATGCCTGCCTCTACATGGAACAGAACCCTGTATAAAGCCTTTTCCTTGCTCTGTTGGCTGAACAGGAGCAGCCTCTGCAATTGTGGAATTTTTTTTCTAATACTTAACAGTCTAGGTGGCTATCCAAGGGACAGCTGCTGCTAATGAGAATGGGGTCCTGAGGTCATGCCCTGTGCATGCTGGGTATCTGTGGGGCTTTCCTGGTGGCCATGAGGGCACCTGTAAGTCCAACACCCTTCAGGCTACCCTGGCCATCAGAGCACAGGTGGCAGCCACAAAAGCAATCAATGGTAATTTATTCCCAGCCCTGGTGCTTTTCCTGCTGAGACAGGAGTGACACCGTGCAGGAAGGACTGTGCTGAGCTGTCCATCAAGAAGACTGTAACAATTAGACGACCAAGGATCCTTCATGGCCAACCTACAAAGGTCAGGCCCAAGATGAGCTGCCTGGAGAATATAAGATCTGAAAGGGCTCAGATTCACCTAGAGGAGAATTTAAGGAGAGATGCCCATAGCTCAGACAAAAGGCAAGACCTCATGAAGCCAGAATCTGCTCCCTGGTGCTATTTCAGGGATGGGGCATGGCAGGGGAGGTGGGAAAGAGCTGGAGGGGACATCAGGAAGGAGAATGGGTAAGAACAAAGTGTAACATCATTGGTATGAAGATACAACAGAACCCATGACTTTGTATTCAAACCTAAAATGTTTATAATATTGAAGAGTGGGGCCAGGATCTTCTGCATTCCCTGAGTACCTACGCCAAGGTGTTCAATCAAGAAAAGATTGTTCCAAAACACTGAAGGCCAAGAAAACTGGGATCCAAATGTCTAGCTTGGCCACTAAAGACACTTCCGCGGACACTTCTTTAGCCCCTGTTCCTGACTTCCTGTGGCCAGTCTGGCCACCAGTGAGACTTTGCCTCTAAACTTCACTTCTCATTCTTCCAATTTAGACACTTGTCTCTTCAGCACACACACACACACACACACACACACACACACACACACACACACACTCCATAGTAACATGGGAAACTCATTTAGAATTTTTCCTGCAAAAGTCTTTCCCTCTATTCTGGGAAATTCTGAAGTGGCGAAGCATCTTTACCCTGAAGTTCATGGCTTGGTCATGCATGAATGCATCCATGTATCCATCCACTCCACTCAAAAGTCTATCCAACCACCCATTCATCTATTTATCCTTCCATCCATTCATCCATCCTTCACCTACCATCCATCCATTCATTCTTCTACCCATACCATTCATGTCTACCATCCATTCGTGCATTCACTATCCACCCATTTATCTGTTCATCTATCTGCTTACCCATCCATCTATAGCCTACCTACCCATTCATACCTTCATCCATTTTGTTATTTTAAGGTGCTAAGGACTGAATTCAAGGCCTCATGAACAACATCAAATCTGGAGTTCTACCACTGAGCTACACCCCAAGCCAATGAAGGTCTTTTTTTTTTTCATGATTATTATTTTTAGTTAGCACACAAAATAATGGGTCGATTATGGCATGTTCACATACTCTCATTCCCCCACAAAACACACAGTAGTTGTCCTTCCACACCACAATAAGTCCTATGTCATAAAAGTGTGTATATACATGCATGTACATATGTGTACATGTGCACATGCTTCTGGGTGCATATGTGTGTGTGTGTGTGTGTGTGTGTGTGTGTGTTTTCAATCATTTACCAGTTTATAAGTGCTTTCACCAAATTGGAAAGTTTGTGGTCATGACTTCTATAATATTTTTCCAGTCCCCTTTCTCCCTCTTCTATAACTCCAATTTCACATGGAAGTCTTGCTGTTCTCATAACAAGGCCCTGAGGCTCAGTTCATTTTTTTTAGGATTTTTTTTCCTATTCTTTGGATCAGATAAGTTCCATTAGCCTATCTTTAAGTTTTCTGACTATCTTTTCCATCGTCTTAAATCGGTAAGTTTAAAAAAAAAACTATTCCAGCTGTTCTAAAGTTCAGTACTAGAATTTTAACTTCACTCTTTGATAGCTTCTCCTTGGCTTCTGCTTCTATCCACTGGGTCAGTTTTCTGTTCCTATGACAAAGTACACGAGGCTGGGTCATGCAAAGAGGACTCACCTTTTGGAGGACTAAAGTGCAAGATCATGTGATCTGGTTGAGCTGATCCTGGTAATGACTTCTTGGCAAGTGTCATGACAATGAGGTTGGATGGCATGTTGGGGAAGGTCATGTGATTGCACGAGGTGTCAAGCTTGTACTACAAGAAGAAGTAGCTCTCTTCTAGTTACAGTAACCGGAGTTACAAGAACTAATTCAATCTTTTCTGAGAGCTATATTCCAGGGACCCCCTAAGCTCCGCCTCTTGAAGGCCCCAACACTTCTCACTGCTACTCAGGAGGCCAAAACTGATGACTACCCCAACATCTGAATGCCAGGTGTACACACCACACCTAAACTGCAGAAGACATCTTCTCTTTAATTTTTATAATTAGTTTGCCTTCTTTGTAATCTTAGTCTCATTGCATCAGTTTCCATTGATTGTTATACTTTAATATCTTTTTTAGGACTGGATTTGAACCCAGGACTTCAGGCACACTGGGCAAGTGCTCTAGCAAAGACCCATCCACGCCGCCACCCCCACTGCTTGCTTTTCCTATGGCGTATGCATCTCATTTGTTGACTCTTACATCAAGTAATACTAGGCTGTGATCTAGACACAGTGGATAGTTATACTATAGAGGCTCTGCATTTGGGTATATTCTGACCTTTGCTTCTTTATTAGCTGCACAGTTAATGTAAACATCTCAGAGTTTTCATAATATACAATGATTCCAGGGTCACCCATAGACTTGGGTAAAGAGTATGGAATCTGAGGACTCCCCACTCCTTTTTGGAAATCCTTATTCATTTTGTCATAAATCACCCCTCAAACTGGGTCTTGGATTCTTCAAGCTAGGAAGATTGGATTTTCTGATTTCGACTTCCCAATGTGGGGCCTTCCTCATACCCTAAACCACGAAACAGGAAACGTAGGCGGTGCTGTCCCTGTCCCAAGGGTCTGCTACTGCTTCTTATATCATTCCCCTTAGGTGTCAAGGATCAGGGGCAGGGGTGGGTGTCACATCTTCTCCCTCTGCCACCTTAGTTCTTGGATTTGCTAGCACTCACATGGTACAGGTACAGGGAGATCTGACTCAACTGTAAGAATGGCATGGGGCTGGCAAGAGGGGTAAGTTGGTAAAGGGCTTGCAGTGTGAATGTGAGGAACTGAGTTCAATACCCCAAGCACTCATATAGAAAACTAGACATGGTGGTGCCTGCCTCTAATCCTCCTACTAGGGAAGCAGAGACAGGAAGAGATCCCTGGAGCTCAGTGGTTAGCTAGCCTTGACCAATCAGTGAGCTCTAGAGTCAGTAATAGACCCTGCACCAGACATTAAGGTGGAGAGTGATGGAGGAAGACACCAGACACTGGCATCTCTCCTCCACACACATACATGCACACAACTGCAGGTACACTCACTGGGAGGATGACAAAATAGCCCCTTCTATGGGGCGTCACAAACAACAGCCATCAGCTTTCAAGTCAAGCATTATTTCAGTTCCGAAAGAGCAAGGAAAATAACTTAAAGAGGGGGAGCTGAACTCAATAGTGGCTACTCAAGAGACAGGGACGGAAAGGCTACAGGTTTGAGGCCAGCCTGGGCAACCCAGCATGACCTTGTCTATGTATTTAAGACTGGGATGCAGCCCATTAGCAGGAAACTTGCCCAGAATAGGTGAAATCACAGAGGGCAGGGAGATTGCATTCGATGATATTCTAAAATAAGCCCAATTAGAACTTCTAACCTTATTAACCTTAAGCTTTAACAGAGATAAGTCTCAAAATAGGTTGACATTTTGAATGCCACCTGGGTCAGAAATCAGATCCCTGTTCCGCTAACCTTCCATCTACCCGATGGCTTTTCAATAAAGATCATCTGTGCAGAAAGTCAATGGGAAACCACACCAACTCCTCTCATCCCAAAGCATATAAATCTCCCTGCATGAGGCTCCATCCCTCAAGAGACAGGAATTCTCCTGCCACCAGTTAATTAGAAGCAACAACTCCAGCCCAACTTCCATTTAGCCTCTTCTGCGAATTTACAGCTGCCTGGAAATTCTTTATTATTATTATTTTTTTTTTTTTTTGGTTTTTCGAGACAGGGTTTCTCTGTATAGCCTTGGCTGTCCTGGAACTCACTCTGTAGACCAGGCTGGCCTCGAACTCAGAAATCTGCCTGTCTCTGCCTCCCAAGTGCTGGGATTAAAGGCATGTGCCAACCCCACCACCACTGCCGCCACCGCAGCCGCCGCCGCAGCCGCCGCCGCCACAAGACTCAAAAGCATTCTTATTCTTCATACCTGTGACCTGTCTCCCTTGCCCTTGACTGATGGTCTATTGAAAGACTCTTGAACCAGAGCCCATTCCTATCCTACCATAGTGTGACTGGGAGAAGGGTTTGTTCCCAGTATCAATAGGTGTCAGACTTGAATGTGAAATAACAAGGAAATACACTAGTAACAACCTGGAATTTTTTGTTGTTGTTGTTCTCCATTGTCTCTTGAGACCTCTTGTAGATCCAATTACAGAATCCAAAAATTCTGGAGGCATCCAGGGACAGGGAAGGCATCTGTGTGCATATTTAATAAGATGTTCCTCTGGCTGCAAGGAAGGAGGCCAGAGCTTACAAGGGACCCAAATCCCACCCTTCATCCATTTCTGCCCACCGGTGCATGTCCCCAAGTAAAGGCAAACGAACGCAGGCTGTGATGAGATCTGAATGTGGGTAAGCGCCAGACCAGAGCCCCGGAGGAGAGAGAACACTAATTGCCCTGAAACAAAAGAGCAGCAGGTGCCATCTGCTCTGGTAGCCAAGCCAGGCCACACTAATGAGAGGCCCAAGTAGCTGTGTGGTGGCCCGTGCAGCTAGCTGAACTCTTGTCACCAGGAGCTTGTCCCCTGCACACCTGCCACCAGCAGGGAAGACCTTGACTATGTTTGAGACAAAGCCCAGTTTCAAGGGTGCAACTCTGTCCTGGCTTCCATTCAAAGAGCAAATCCCTGCTGGGGTCTGAGCCTCCAAGGGAGCGTGTGCAAAGCTGGTCCCATCAAAAACACAGCTCAGTCTTTACTGCAACAATGTGTCTGCTCTCGGTGATGGAGGCTGGCGGGCTCACCCTAATAAAAGATGCCAGGAGACTGGAGTCCACACTCGCTCAACTCAGAATGAGAAGACGTGATTGGAGACGTGCAGGCTTTTACGGGAGCCGAACCTTTGAAGTTAAGTGTGTCTCAGAACACCAAGGTCAGCACACTCAAGAAGACAAGACAGGAAGTTAGAGACTTGCTGGCGCCTGTGGTTCTCCTTGAAGACTTTAAAAATGTAGCATCTTGGCTGGGGTCTGGCCTGAAGCTTACTCATTCCACATCCACGGAGATGGCTGTGCATTGTCTAGCACAAGAGGGTAAGACCTTTCAGAGCTCACGTTCTAGTGTGGAGAACTGCAAGAGGCAAGCAATAGGATAACCATGCAACAGCAGCAAACACCGAGGGGGACCTTCCTTAAATACTGATGGTTCTCACGCTGCACATGTGTGGCAGGAGGTAATATGCATCCATAGACACATCTGGAGATTAGAGGAAGGAGTATACGGCTCATCCAACTCTATCACTCCCTACCTTACTCCCTGGCACAGGATCTCCCAATGACGTTGCCTTTAGACTGGTATGCAGCAAGTCCTAACTAACCTTCTCTTTCCATCTCCCACAATACTGAGGTTACAGGAGTCACATGTGTGACCACACCCAACCTCTTATATGGGTGCCAGAGATTAGAATTTTGGTCTCCATGCTTGCACTCAATCATAGAACCATCTTCCCACCCCTTTGATTTTCTAAGCACTTAAGAGGACCACAGTTCTGTGCCCTGAAGTTGGGACTCCAGTAGGGATGGGCCGCCTAGCCTAACCAATACATTTTTATATCTCCTACTGGAGAAGAAGTATTTAATTGAGAGTAGGAAGTACTTAGTTATTAATGAGAAGGTTTATCTGTCTCAGAGTTAGGGGTCACGGTGGCCAGCTCCTAATGGGAGATTTTTTTTTTCAGGGCTCTTTTTCCTGAAAGATTAGAATTAAGATGACCATTTCTGAGGGGCTAGAGAGATGGCTCAGTGGTTAAGAGCACTGACTGCTCTTCCATAGGTCCTGAGTTCAATTCCCAGAAACCCCATGGTGGCTCACCACCATCTGTAATGGGATCTGATGCCTTCTTCTGGTGTGTCTGAAGACAGCTACAGTGTACTCATACACAAAAAATAAATAAATCTTTTTTAACGGCTATTTCTTGATCCACAAAGAGAATTCTTTGTACTTTTTTTGTGAAGCCTGGCTAATACATACACAGGTCTCCTGTTTACCAGTGCATCTGTCAATCATCCTGGTGCAGGTACTACCCACTGCTCAGCCGAACTCCTCGAGGTCTGCTGTGTGGAAGTTTACTTGAAAGGGGGATGCAGAGTTTCCATGTTAAGTGGTTGCTCTTCACAGAGGATGGGTAACATCGTATAGATTGCTTAGAACAGGAAAGTAGCTCATCCCTTTGGATGAAGAAATGGAAGGGTATTTGGCTAGAAAGGCAAAGGTCTAAATAAGTTAATAATTGAACAAAGAGACAGATGCAGAAATCAAGGCCTCTGAGGATCCGGCCAAAGTTACAAGTCTGTGGCTGAAGACCCTGCTCACCTCTCAAATGTTTAAAAGTTCCAGACACCAAACTCTCTCTGATTGGATTTGAGATCCACTCATGGGAGGGAATGGAAGGGACCAATTTCTCTTATTTAGCTAAATTGTCATAACATCAACAACATCTTTGGCGTGAAGGTATTTATACCCATAGGCAATTACACCTCTCAGCCTTAATCAGAACGAACTCTTCGTGGTGAGCTATGGTGAGTCAAGGCTGCACAGGGTGTGAGAGTGACAGCTGGATGCTCCACCCTAATTAAGATGGAATCCATCCCTTCTGAGGCTTGGTAGAACTGTTTAAGGTAGCAAGAGAAGGATGCAAGAGTCATAGGATAGGGAGACACTCTGTAAAATGCTGTCTTCTGGGCAAGACACAGCGCTCTGCACAAGAAGGGGTGATCAGTAGCCAAGCAGGAGTGGAAGAGAGGCTGTGAAACCCATCACTCCATACTGAATGACATGCTGCTGGAAAGTGAGGGATACACGCATGGCAGACCATTCATAGCCTCCTACAACCGCAGCACCAAGGAATCTATAGCCCTCCTCTGGGCTGTGGGAGTCCCCACACATACACTTTAATGAAGAGATTTAAGAATAAAAATTATGGAGGGCTGGAGAGATGGCTCAGTGGTTAAGAACACTGACTACTCTTCCAGAGGTCCTGAGTTCAGTTCCTAGCAAGCACATGGTGGCTTACAACCATCTGTCATGGGATCTGAAACCCTCTTCTGGTGTGTCTGAAGACAATGACAGCATACTCACACATATAAAATAAATAAAAATCTTTTTTTAAAAAAAGAATAAAATTTTTAAAGAATCCTTTAGGATAGAAAATGGGTGGAGGATGGTATAGAGAGAACCTCTGTGCCATGACAAAGCAGGAAGTCACTGGCTTCAGTTGTATGCCTACCGGTGACCCCACCAGGCTCCAATGGCCACATAAATGGCCCTGGTTAAAGTAAACAGAGCCAAACACCAAAACTCATGAATCTTGGAAAGAGACTGGGGTGGAAAGATGTGGGAGGAAGGTATGAGAAGGTAAGTGGGGGGGGGGGGCAGAATACATGATACCCATGTATGAATTTGTTAAAGAACTAGCAATATTACCTGGCGGGCTAGAGAGATGGTTCAGCATTTCAGATCACCAGCCACTCTTCCAGGGAACCCAAGTTCAGTTCCCAACACCCATGGCAGGCCATTCACAACCTCCTGCAACTCCAGCTCCAAGGGGTCTATAACCCTCCCCTGAGCTATAGGGGTACCACAGGCCTTGTCAAAGAAGGATGGAGAGAATCCTCACTGACATCCCATACAGTGTTCCAGGACAGGAAAAACCAGAGACCTGTAAAGTCTTAAACTTGAAGAACCCCCTTAGTCAAAACTAATTAAGGGCTGGGGGTGTGGTCAAGTGGTTGTTTGCCTAGCATTCATGAAGCCTTGATGTCATCTCTTGCTCCAGAGAGAGACAGAGAAAGGGGGGCCTAGGCATCATGTTTTTAATCCCAGCCATTGGGAGAGGCAGAAGCAGGTAGATCTTTGTGAGCGCCAGGACATCCTGGTCTACATGGCAAGCTCCAGGCTAGCCAGGGCTATATAGTGAGACCCTGGAGGGAGAAAGGGAGAGAGGGAAGGAGGAGTAGATGGATGGAGGGAGAGATGGGGGGGAAGAGAGAGAATATAAGTAGGTAAGGCATGTAAATAAACATGTTTCCAACCTAACGACTCAGAAGTCTGTCTCAAGTGTGTCCACACAGAGCAACAGCAGAGGGGACCAGAGAGGGTGAACTACAAGCTCCTGGGAGCAGAGCCAACCAAAGAACAGCCCAGGCTGAGCAACAAACTGGTCTTCGAAGAGGAGGGAAGCCAGAGCAGCTCAGAGGATGGCTGCCTCTCATCAGGCACCTCAGAGCCCGATGTGGTGAACTAAATGCAGGCCGAGAACTGTGGGCATTGCAGCTGCACTGAGCAGGGAGGCACGGCTGGAATAGACTATAGACTCACCATAGTAGAACCAAACCTCACTACTGATGCTGTTCCCAGCCTAGAGAAAGGCTGAGAAGACAAACACAGAGCATCTTACAAAAACAACAGACAGGGAAGGGGCTCCAGGTCTAGCCCAGGAGTTTCCGGGGACTTCCATAGGCTCTGCTATGCTAACGAGGCTACATTCCGAAGGCTTATAGGGAAGCAGCGCCCCGTGACACCCCGTGATACTTCAACCATGCTGCCTTTCTCTGCTGTTAGCTACCTTTCCGCTGGCAACTGGGGAAGAGATGGAGGGCCAGACAAATTTCCCTCCTTCGAACCCAGTATTTTCTTTATTGAGCAGCTCCATCTTTGAAAAACAATAGCCCCAAATTCCAGTAGAAAAAAATGGCTAGGTCCCCAACCCCACTGCACCAAGTCACGGTGAGACCCAAGGAAGCTATCCTGAAGTCCTCCTAATTCATATAACTGTAATTCAGCGGCTTCTCCCCACAGTCCTTCCTGGCAGCCTACTGCACTGAAACCAACGTACCTCGGGAGGGTGTACTGTCCTGTGGTGGATGACATAAAGGAAGGATGAGTTAAGCGCTTTCTGCAGCCTCCCAACTCTCTGCCATACCCAGAAGCACCTCCTCAACAAAGCCCATCCATGTTTTATGTTTCTGAAAAGAACCTTCTGTAAGAAGACCCAGATCTGCCCCCCAAGGAGAAGTCCTGCCAGCTCAGGTGACATTCTAAGAACCTTGTTTGCAAGGGGATGAAGGGAATATAGGTGGATTATCCTCATGGCAAACCAGAGAAGCCAAGTGCTGAAAGACATGTGCCACACCTCTCACACATGTGACCTACAGGGGAGAAGGGGGCATGAAAGAAGAAAGAGGGCATGACTAGATAAAAGAGGAATAGAGGCAGGAGGATCTCTGTGAGTTTGAGAGCAGTCTGGTCTATTCAGAGAGCTCTAGGCCCGCCAGGGCTACATAGGAAGATGTTATCTCAAAAACTAAGATTCGAGCCATAACCTCAGATGACATTAACAGAGGTAATAGGACCCCCTCAGCTGTATGACACAAAGTGTTCCTTGGTATCACCTGCCTCAAAGTGCCTTCCTGTCCCTCCGGAGAGCTACCTGAATTCCTTGATCATATTCATCTCCTCCTCCAGGTGATGTACTGAAATCCAGTGTACAGGCCACGTGGATTTGTCCTTGGCCATGAGATCTGCCTCTGGCCATGTGAATTTGTCCTCGGCTCCACTGTATGCTTCTAAGGGCCAGAACTGAATGTCTAGTTCACACCTTGCTTGCCCTGAAGCCCTCACCCATCTCCAGAACCCTGAGGGGCTGGTCAGCACCCAACATCCACAGCCTCAGCCTTCCTCCATAATGCACCTGCCTCCAGGAGTCATGGCCCAAGTCCTGCCCTGTGCTGGAATCTCAGAGACCAGCTTGGAAAGGGCCTAGGAATGTGACACACATCTGAGGCCTAGCAATGAAGAACAGGGTCAACAGGGCCACCTTTCTCCACTTCAGATTGTAACAGGCACCAGCCTCTCCAACAACGCTCACCTGGGTGTGTGCAGTTACACTCCAACATGTGTGCAATTAGCTGTCTAAGCAGCGTGGAGCCGTGTTTAGGAGCACCAGCAAAGGAGTCCACTAGGAAAACTAGCCAGCGGTCACATCAAGAGACAGACACTAAGCTGCCCACAGATGCTGCTGAACACATCCCAGCACAAATGGTCCAGGCCCCACCCACTAAGCTAGACTCACCCGCCCCAGTCCTGCAAGAAGAGGAGAGGGTGGGGAGCTACCTCTTAGAAACCCATGGAAATCCGCATGCATTAACTGTGGACCACTTCCACTCCAAAGGATTATCTGCCCTTTCCGATTAAATCTCTCCTCGTTTCTGGTAATATCCTGAAAATCCAATTTATTAACTCAGCTTAATTGCCACTCTGACAGCTGGCTCCGCTGGCTCCTTTTCATCCTAACCACACTTCCCACAGGATGACAACTCTTCCAATGCTCCTCATGGAAACTGATGTCTCCATCATTGAGAAAGCTGTGAGGATGAGCAGGGTCTATCACACTGAGGTGACCAGGGAGCAGAGCTATGCTAGCAGGCTCTCTCTCCTTCTGACCCCTTGATTCCATTTGAGCTCTCAGCCTGTGCAAAGATGCTATCTATATTTGGGGTACACCTTCCCTCTTAGTTCACCCTCTCTAGGTACAACCTCACAGACACAATAATACTCATCTCCTAGGTGATTCCAAATCCCATAAAGATGGTCATCAAGGTTAACCAGGCGTATACCATGGCAACCTTTCACGAAACACTTCTGATTGAACCGTACTAGATCTATCCCTGTCCCCCTGCCACAGAATATGAAATTCCTTTCGACCTGCTTCTAGTATCCTAGTTAGCTTTCTATTGCTGTGATAAAACACCAGGACCTGAGGCAACTGGAGACATAAAGGTTTTAATCGGCTTACAACTTATAGTTCATCATAGAAGGAAGTCAAGGCAGGAACCTGAAGGCAGGAACAGGAGCACAGACCACAGAGGAGTACGCTTACAAGCTTGCTCCTCATGGTTTTCTCAGCTTGCTTTCTTATAGCACCCAGGACCACAATCCCAGGGGTGGTGGTCCTGCCCAAGTGAGCTAGACCCTCCAACATCCATCATTAATCAAAAAATAAAATGATATCCCAAGAGTTGCCTACAGGCCAATCTGATAGATATATTTTCTCAGTTGAAGTTCTCTCAATCCCAGATGACCCCAGCCTGTGCTAAGCTGACAAGGTGCATGTGTAGCAAGAACCCTCCTGCTACACACACAGTGTTTTGTTTTTGTTTTTTCAAGACAGGGTTTCTCTGTATAGCCCTGGCTGTCCTGGAACTCACTTTGTGGACCAAGTTGGCCCTCAAACTCTGAAATCCACCTACCTCTACCTCCCGAGTGCTGAGATTAAAGGCATGCGCCACCACGCCCAGCTACACACACAGTCTTAACACTGTATACGGTCTAACACTGTATAAAGCAAGGTTCTCAACCTTTTAGAGAATTCAATGACCCTTTTACAGGTGTCACTTAAGGACATCAGAAAACACAGATATTTACATTATGATTCATAACAATAGTAAAATTACAGTTATGAAGTAGCACTGAAAATAATTTTATGATCAGGGGTCACCACAACATAAGGAACTGTATTAAAGGGTCACAGCATTAGGAAGGGTGAGAACCATTGGTATAAAATGTCCAAGTTAAAATCTCCTCTGAGATGCAAGATAAAATGCTCAACAATGAACCCATGCAAATCAGAAAACACGTTATAGTCCCCGAAATACAACGGCAGAGAGGAAACATCCCACTAATAGAGAGGAAAGGAAAGGTCAAGTAGAGATATCAGACCAAGCAGGACTGGAAATCAAGAGGGTTATCATTAAACCCTTGGCCAGACATCCAGAGTGAGCTCCAGGAGTCTTAGCAGACTCACCCCATGGACTTGCTGCCTGTAGCCCACAGGGCTGCTCTCTAGCTACACTAGCAGAGGGAGTCCATTACAGACGGCTTTCCCCATGGCTGTTTCAAACTGCTGACATCACCAGAACCCATGTCTCCATGGCTAATTCTAATTCCTCTTCACAACTTCACAGCCTCCCTCTCAGGGGATGCCTGCAGGAATCCTGACCCTGAGACACTTATCCCATCCTACCCCCAGCCCTAGGCTTGCGTGGGTTGAAAGCAATCAGAATACCCATAATGCTGTGGGCTCCCAGGCATACAACAGCCACACGGGAGAAGTTAAAGGTCAAGTGAATGTTCTCAACTTTTATGTAAGTTTGAGTGTTTTGTCTGTGATTCTATCTGTGCATGTATGGTGCCCACAAAAGCCATAAGATGGCATCAGATCCCCCCATAACTGGAGTTCCAGGTGGTGGTGGGAATTGAACCTGGGTCCTCTGGAAGAAAAGCCCGTGTTCTTAACCATTGATCCATCATCTCTCCAACCCCATCAACTCTGGAAGGATTAAGCTGAGATGCATACACCGAAGGTACAAGGGCATCATTGTGTGAGATCCCATGATGCTACAGCCACAGATGGCATAAGCCTAGATAAAATGTCTCTGAGGGAACTTTAACCAGTAACAGCTGTATCACTCACTATAACTTCTGTATCCCTCACATAAGAGCTATGGGCTGATCTTTAAGATATTTCGTATTAGTAATTCATTTCTACTTAATGTGTTATCCTAAATGTGGAAGATTTGAAAAACAGATATGACATATGTCCACATTTCAAAGACCTTCTCTGAGGCCTTTCATCCTGAGTCAAGATGTCATGCATCCTCGGGCTCATGACTTAGAGGGCACCTCTGTGGCTGTGGGCAGAAAGCCTCAGGTCTTTATCATAGGGCCTCCCCACTGAGCTGTGGCAGCCCCGGTGACATAGTAGCTGGCTGCCAGAATCAATGGCTGAAGGGCATGCAGGAAGGAGCAGTGCCTTTGCGGCCTCATCCTTGTAGTCACTTCTGTGTCGTACCTGATAGAAGTGGGTCGCTCAGTCCTATGACAATATGGAGTCACTGGTGTCTCCAGGGTGTTTCCACCAAATCACAACACATTGTCCAAAATTCCTAGGCACATTCTTCCTGTCTAAGCTCCAGGACCATATGAGAGTTACAGGTCAGCTCTCTTGCACCCAAAACCATTAAAGCTTTCTCTCTTTCTTTTCTTTTTTTTTTTTTTTTTTTTTGTTGTTGTTGTTTTTTGAGACAGGGTTTCTCTGTGTAGCCCTGGCTGTCCTGGAACTCACTTTGTAGACCAGGCTGGCCTCGAACTCAGAAATCCGCCTGCTTCTGCCTCCCGAGTGCTGGGATTAAAGGCGTGCGCCACCATGCCCGGCTCGCTTTCTCTCTTTCTTTATACATTTATGTATGCGGCATTTAACTTTAATAATGAAATATATTGGCTTGGTCATCAGAATGCCCAGTTTTTATGTGCTAGCCATATGTGTACCTATTTTACAGGTTTGTGCTACACATCAGAAGCAGGACACTGGGCAAATCATTTAACTGTTTTGGGCCTCAACTTTCTCACACATAAAGGAAGATCCTGGATTCCTGGCTTCTGTCAAGTTATACACCAATAATTTCTCTGAGTTAGTTATCTGAGATTTCATAACAAGAACTTCTAACTCAGAGTAAAGGGGATGGATACACTTGCCAATAAACTGCAAAAAAATCCCTTAGGATTATTAACTGGAAGGAATGGAGGGAGGGAGATGGGGGTGGGTGGGGATGAGTGCTGATTGGTAACAATGCAGGCATGCTTCTGTGTGATGCATGCTTCTGTGTGATGCATGCTTCTGTGTGATGCATGCTTCTGTGTGATGCATGCTTCTGTGTGATGCATGCTTCTGTGTGATGCATTTACTGTCAGCTTCTTCAGCTCATCCTCTATGATCCTAAATCCCCTGAATAAATAGAATATCACCCAGATTCTTGTGTAACCTACCCCTATCTGTTAGGTGTCTCTGCAGAAAGTACTTCAAAACTGAATGGCGGGGCTTGCTGTATAAATGAGAAGACTGGAGTTTAGATCTACACAATCCACATACACACTAGTAGTCATAACAATCCACCTGTAATTCTAGCCTAGGAAGGCAGAGACCAGGCTTGTCCCAGAGCAAGCTAGCTAGCCAGATTAGACATAGGAGCAAGCTCTGGGTTTGATTGAGAGACCCTGCCTCAGAGAATGAAGCAGAAGATTAGCTGAGAGATATTAGATTCTGACATCAACCTTGAGCCTACTCACACACACACACACACACACACACACACACACACACACACACACATACACACACACACACACACATCTGTACTGCATCTCCACATATACATGTGCCCCCAATCCCTTGCCCAATACATAGAAACACTTTGGTGGTTTGAATGAAAATGACCCCCATAGTCTCACAGGGAGTGGCATTGTTAGGAAGTGTGGCCTTATTGGGGGAACTGTGTCACTGTGAGTGGGCTTTGAGATTTCAGAAGCTCAAGCCAGGCCCAGTGGCTCACACATTCTTCCTACTTGCTGCCTGCCGATCCAGATGTAGAACTCTCAGCTGCCTCTTCAGCACCATGTCTGCCTGCGTGCTGCACTGCTTTCCTGCCGTGATGATAATGAACTAAAACCTTTGAACTGTAAGCCAGCCCCAATTAAATGTTTCCCTTCATAAGAGCTGCTGTGGGCATGGTGTCTCTTCATAGCTCTAGAAATTCTAAATAAGACATGCAAATATGCACACCCAGCTAGAGGAGGAAGAGGAGGAGGAGAAGAAGGAGAAAAGAAGGAGAAGGAGAAGGAGGAGGAGGAGAAGGAGGAGGAGGAGGAGGAGGAGGAGGAGGAGGAGGAGAAGGAGAAGAAGAAGAAGAAGAAGAAGAAGAAGAAGAAGAAGAAGAAGAAGAAGAAGAAGAAGAAGAAGAAGAAGAAGAAGAAGAAGAAGAAGAAAGGAGGGAGGGGAGGGAGAGAGAAAGAAAGGAGGGAGGGAGGGAGAGAAAGAGAAGGAAGGAAGAAGGAACGAACGAACCATTCAGCAGAGGTATGAATACATGTGAGGCTGAGCCAAGGCCAAAGAGAGTGCTGCCAGCCCAACCCAAACTACAGGCGCTTCTGCTAACAGCTTCCATCTTACACAAATTCATTTGAGGGGAATCTCTCTCCAGCCAAAAAAAATAAAAATAAAACAAAATAAACCAACAAAAAAAACCCAACCTGACCAGGAATCCTAATTACCTCCTTCTCTGCCCTGTCTTAGGACCGTAGCTAGCCACCTAACTGAACAGCAGACCCAGGGTACCCAGGGCCTTCCATCCTTTTCCTCACCTTGAATTCCAGTCATCTAGAATGTTTCCTTCTAAGTCCTAGGTAAACTGTCTGTCAAGTTAAAGTTTCTTCCTGTTTGCCTGCTGCTAAGAGTGTCTGCATAAAAAATGAGTTAGAAGCTGTTTTCATCCTTAAAGCTCTGAGCAGCCCTCCCCCACGCTGCTCTTGGAATAGCGGTTGGGATGACAGAAAAGAGAGGCAAGAAACTCACCTGTGGTAACACAGGAGAGCGCTCAGGAAGTGATAAAGGTCTGAATTCTAAGACAACTGAAAGTCAGAGGGACATGATGTCAAAAAAATTTTTTAAACCGGAAAGCTGACATTTACGTAAGGATGCCCTAAGAGAGAAACTGCAGGAAGCAAACACAGCATGCTTGAAGTGAGGCTAGCCAAGCTCTGCGTTCCTCTGGACATTTCTTTCCCTCCTCCTGGACTCCCGGGAGAAGCATGCCTCTGGACTCCCCTGGGGGCCTCTTCCCTGAGTGCGCGCATGCTGACCAGCGGAATGCAGCTGAAGAAGATGCCAGCCGCTTCCGGTGGCTGGCCTTTGAAAGGTGCCCACCAGCTCTTGGGGCAGTTTCCATGGAAACAAGGATGGCATAGCAACAGGCAAAGATTCCGCATGACACAAGCCGAGGACAGAAACAGCCAGGGTCTCTTGGAGAAGCACCGCTTGGACTTGGGCACAGTCACTTGGATGTCACTCAGAAACACCATCCAAACCTCATCAGACTGTGAATCTACTGAGACGGATCTATTCGTTACAACAGCTAACAGTAATTATGCTAACTAACACGAAGAACTGGGGGTGGGGGCTGCGCAGTCAGAGTGGTTAATCATAATATATCCTGGTGGAGGTTTGAAAAATCCCAATCTTCTTTCTACTTCCCTCAGACTTGGGGAAGAAAGAGCATCCATGGTTTTTCTCTGAATAACCAAGGATGTTGTAACGGTCCAACATCTAGGCTGGTGAGATGGCTCAGTGTGTAAAGGGGCTTGCCACCAAGCCTAATGGCCTGAGTTCAATTCCCGGGGCCCACATGGCAAAAGGAGAGAACCAACTTCCTGCAAGTTGTCCTCTGGCCTACACAGGCACACCATGTCATGCGAGTGCCCACACACACATAAACACAATAAATGAATGCGTTAAAAAAAAAAAAAAAGACAAACCAATGTCTACCAAAGCTATCTAGTCACAGAGTTCTGCAGGGTGGTTGTATAGAATTTCAAAGAAGAAAGAGAAGAATAGTAGGGCCTGCAATTATAGGAAATAGAACACAGGGTCTCTACAACCTCCGGGTAAATGTTCAAGCTACCACCCTCTGGTGAGGAAAGAGAACAGTGCTGGTCAGACTCCTTGGGGTCTGGGGTTGTTCATTTCCCACTCAAAATCTCCTTAGCTTCAGATGGGTGAATGGCATAAGTTTAACGTCCATCAACAACGATACACACACAGCGAGCCACCATTAAGCCCACTGAAGCTGTGAAGATAATCAAGAGGCCAGCAAATGAGCCCATTTGTCTTCTGACACCAGGAGAAAGCTTAGAAACTCTCAGAGCCCTGAAAATTATCGTATTTAGGAGGGAAAATAATGGCCTTAGATTGGAGGGGGGCCTGGAACAACCTCACAGTCCTTTAAGACTCTGACATGGCTTCTCAAAGCTTTTAGACACCGTGCAGATCTGCTGGACACCGATAAAGACATGTTCTCTCTGGCCCAGCAGTTTAAGCTGCTGCAACCATGCCGGCTTATATAAGATCAGCCACCTTGCTCTGGTAAATTTTAAAAAAAAAATCAAAATAGGTTTCTCAGTCAATCTTTTTTTTTTGTCTTAAAATGTTTGTTTTCTTTATGGTTATGTGCACATGTGTGCACCTGCTTGCATGTACTTGAACTATGCACACGCAGGTTCCTTTGGCGGTCAGAAGAAGGTGCCAGGGTCTCCAGGGGCTGGAGTTACAGGTAGGTCTAAGCTGCCCAATGTGGGTGAGGGTCCTCTGTCAGAGCAGCAAGTGCCCAGAAAGACTGAGCCATCTCCCCAGCCCCCAGGGTGAGTGTTGACTTCCAGACAGTACAACCTCTTGGTCCCACTGATGGCCCATGTGTCATGAGACGGGATGGTGACAAGCCAGTGGTTTAACTCAAGATGCACTGAGGCCAAACCACTGCAAGGAAAGACGGTAAGGGTAAGGGAGCACTGGTGAGTAGCCTCACACCTGACTTTACACCCCACTCTCCCACTGGGGACACAACCAAGGTGCCATTTGTCCAGGTTCTCAGTACTGAAGTGTGTGTGTGTGTGTGTGTGTGTGTGTGTGTGTGTGTGTGTGTCTATGTCATGTATGTCTGTGTGTATGCACGTGTATAATGTGTATGCATATGTGTATGTCTGTAAGCCTGTGCGCACATGTATATGTACATGTATATTCATATTCATATGTATAATGTACATGTATATGTATCTGTGTGTCTTGTCATACATGCATATATATATATATATATATATATATATATATATATATATATATACACACACATATGTGTATGTGTGTGCATGTCTGTATCATGTATGCCTGTGTGAATATATGCACATATATGTATGTGTATATATACACATATATGTCTGTGTATATATGTATAATGTGTATGTATATGCATATATGTGTGTGCACCTGTGTGCATATGTATATATACATGTATATGCATATTCATATGTATAGTGTATATGTGTGTATGCCTGTATATATACATGTGTGTGTCTGTGTATGCATATGTATATGTGTATGTCTGTGTTTACATCATGTGTATCTGTGTGTGCATATGTATGTACATGCATATGTATAATGTACATGTATATATGTGTGTGTGTTTGGGTGTATATGCATATGTATGTGTTTGTGTCATGTGTGTCTGTGCACATATATGTGTGTGTGTGTGTGTGCATATATTTAGACTATGTTTAAACTAGGCATCTCTCAAGACTTGGAGGAATGGATAAGCTATGTGTAAGTGATGTTCCTACATCTGTTTTATGCATCCTGTACCACTGCTCACTCCATCTATTAAGAGGTACAGAGAGAAGAGAGAGGGATTTTCTCATCTTCTCCAGGGCCATGTGCATACTAGACGAGTGTTCTAGAACTGAGCTGCAACCCTGCCTCTGACGTGCTTTATTTTGGGTCCCCAGGCAAGCTCTACATTTAGGTCTTGGGGCAAGTTTTCAGAAACATATAATAAATTTTTTCTGTGTGATAAAGACTTAGAGAGCTCCAGTTCCTCTGGGTCCTGGATTTGCTACAAGGCAAGAAGAGGATTTGGACCTTCATGAAGGTCACAAAGGGCTGAGAGGCATTGTGGCAGCTGGTTCCAGTCCAGCGAGCTAATATTGCTAAGTGGTCAGGGGAGCAGAGAGCACAGAGAACTCGGCAGCTAAAGCTGCTAGCAGCGACCAGTCAAATGAGAATGTGGGAGGAGACAGAGAGCTTCCAAGGGAAGGAAAGAAAAAAGAGTCATGCTATGCCAATCCACTTTGCAGAAGTCAGAAAAGAAGAACATCCAGCTGAGCAGAGGGGGTGGCTCACGCGGTCAGTCCTAGCGCTCGAGAGGCAGAAGCAGGCAGATCTCTGAGTTCGGAGCCAGCCTGGTCTATAGACTGAGTTTCAGGACAGCCAGGGCTACACAAAGAAACCCTGTCTTGAAAAACCAAAACCAAATCAGCCACCAAATGCAGACACTATTGCATACGCCAGCAAGATATTGCTGAAAGGGCCCTCATATAGCTGTCTCGTTTGAGGCTATGCCAGTGCCTGGCAAACACAGAAGTGAATGCTCACAGTCAGCTATTAGATGGATCACAGGGTTCCCAATAGAGGAGCTAGAGAAAGTACCCAAGGAGTTGAAGGGGTCTCCAACTCTATAGGTGGAAGAACAATATGAACTAACCAATACCCCCAGAGCTCGTGTCTCTAGCTGCATATGTAGCAGAAGATGGCCTAGTTGGCCATCATGGGAAGAGAGGCCGCTTGGTCATGCAAACCTTATATCCCCCAGTACCAGGGAACACCAGGGCCATGATGTGGGAGTGGGTGGGTAGGGGAGTTGGGCGGGGGATGGGGGAGGATATAGGGGACTTTCGAGATAGCATTTGAAATGTAAATGAAGAAAATATCTAATAAAAAATAAAAAAAAGAAGAAGAAGAAAAGCCAAAACCAAACCAAACCAAAATGAACCACCAGCTAAATGGAAGCCATGGAAACAGAACATCCAAGCCAGATGCCGCCAGCCTGGTTTCTGAGAGTCTGTCCTCCAGCCTCAGTAAAAAACAGTCTAGTGACCAAGTTTAGTGTGACAGGCTGTGATTCTAGCTATTTGGAAGGCTGAAGTGGGAGGATCATTAAGTCCTATCTGGGTGACAGAGGGAACACAAGGCCAGCCTGAGCAGTTCCATGAAACCCCGACTCAAAATGGCAAGTGAATAAGAGAACTATGGGTGTAACTGGGTGGCAGGGGGCTTTCCCAGCATGAGTAAAGTCCTGGGTTCCATCCCAGCACTCAAACAAATAAACAAGTCTACAATGAAAAGCCCCAGCATTCCAGATTTACACCAACTCCCCTGGCCCGTCCCTCTGAGCACCCTGTGTCAGTCACCCTACGTAAGCACCACATGAAAGCATCCTACATCAGTCAGAACTGGTTTTCAACAGAGGCTTCCTGGGTAAGGCTTACTGGAGCAAAATCTGTTGACATTTCTGGAGGACACATGCTAACTGTTTTTGAACATAAGCTGAAAACACAGGCCCCTCGGGGAGTCTGCGCGGTGTGACTGAAATGCTGTCAGCTTCTCAGGTACAGGGAGCCTGCCAAGCTGCCTGGACCAAGTTTGTTTCTGTTTTCTTGACTCAAGCCACTGATTGGCTGGTAATGTCCCTGCCCCTTGATCTATGCAGAGCAGGTCCTGGGACTTAGGTTGTAATCCTGAAGCCTGTGTGGCAAGCAGAAGAAATCCAGGCATGGTGGGAAATAAATAGAACTCGCTGTCAATCCATGTGTGGAAACTAAAGAGCTTGCTTTTAGAGAAGGACGGACGGCAGGTGAGGCAGCTCAGTGGGTAGAGATGCTTATCGACAAGCTTGATGACCTGAGTTCAATCCCCCAGACTCCCATGGTGGAAGAAAAGACCCAATTTACACAACTTGTCCTCTGATTTCCACCTGTGTACCAGGGCCTGCATGCACACACACACACACACACACACACACACACACACACACACACACACACACAGGCGCACGTGCTTATGACTGTGTACACATGCATGCATGCACTGTTGAAGTTAGACGCCAGTTCTGCCTCTAGCCCTGTGCTTCCAGATATAAACTCAGACTCAAATTATGTTTACAAAGGCCTTGGCCATATAGCTAGGCTCTGCTCTGACTAGATCATAACCCATTTATCTTAACCTACATTTTGCTATGTGGCTGGTTACCTGTCCTCGGGTACCCTGCGTCCGTCTCCTTACATCTTTTCTGGCTCCTCTCCCTGCCACTTTATTCTCCCTCTTACCGATGTGCCACCTCTACTTCCTGCCTAAGCCAGCCATAGGCCATAGGCTTTTTGATTGACAGCCGAGGCATCCATACAGTACACAAGAAGATCTCTCTACAATGCACAAGTGAACAAATAAGTAAATAGAAATAATAAATATTTGAGCAAGACCCCTCAGCAACTATAGCTGCTTTCCACCAAGCCTGATGACCTGACTTTACTCCCAGGGACCCAAATGACAGAAAGCAATAACTGACTTCTAATAGTTGCCCTCTGGTTTCTACACACGCATACACACATAAGCACAAGCCCATAGGTAAATAATGATTTTTTTAAACTTTTAAAAAAACCAAATAATGCAAAATTCCCTAACAAGTGTGTTGACAGTTCACCTCAAGACCTTAAAAGTTGATCATTAAAGTTGAAAAAAATAAATGTAAGAATTCAACACCAAAATAAAGTAAATTTTACCTTCAAGTGAGAAAAAACAAAATTTTAGATTCTTGGGGAAAGGACCACTGAAAGACTGCCCTTGGGAGAAAAAAAAATACCGAAGAAATGGTTGACTATGTTAACTATAGGATTTTCCAGACTTTTCTCTCTTAAGAAAAGGGTTCATCTCATGGGACATTGAAAATGTGCTCTGTAAATCATGATGAACTTTATTACTCGCTGTCTGTGTGGTTCGGTTTTTCTCATTGTGAATTTTTTAAATTATAAGATCTCTATTGACTTTGAATCTTTTCATGATCCATTCAGACACCTCCTGGTGAATATTAAATATATAACACCTTTTTTAAAAAGGATGGATATTATTTAGATTTTATTCAAAACCCAATGAGAAGCAGAGGACTTGGCTGATAAATAGCAAAATAATAAAGTTGGTGATGGTGGTGATAATGAGAGCAATGATGGTGATGATGGTGGTGGTGGTGATGGTGATGATGGTGATGATGGTGATGGTGATGATAGTGTTGGTGGTGGTGATGATGGTGATGGTGGTGATGGTGGTGATGGTGGTGATGGTGATGGTGGTAGTGGTGGTGGTGGTGGTGATGGTGGTGGCGATGGTGATGATGGTGATGGTGGTGATGATGGTGATAATGGTGATGGTGGTGATGATGGTGATGGTGGTGATGATGATCATTATCATCATATTCAGGGATTGATGTATGCCTCAATCTAATAGGGTTAATATTAAACCAGAATCCCAGCAATCCTTTCCTGGCCTGAAAGCACCCAGCATCTTCTACTGGCATATGCCCAGCCCTCCATGCATGGGAGACTGCATCCTAGCAACCATATATTTCTGTGAAGAGGAAGATGAGACAGTACACACCCACCTTGCTCACCATCAAAGACCCAACAATGAAAACAAGCCTCAGAGTCCGTTCTGATCTCCCTCAGAGCTGCACATGGTGGGAGGGTCGGGATTAGAGTTGGGGTCTCCACCACTCTGGTTGCCAGGAGGTGCATCTCCTTAAGGAACCTGTGTTGACTATTTGCAAAAGCAAACCTTGGAGTTTGGAGGATTCCTCAAAAGAATGAAAGATAGGGATGGGGTCATGGCTCAAGGGTAGAGCCCTTGCCTAGAATCCCCAAGTGAGAGGATGGGGGCGTGACTCAGTGGTAGAGCACTTAACTAGCATATGTGAGTCCTGGACTCCATTCTTACTATCACACCATATACACACATGTGTGCACACACACACACACAAAATATACAACACAGAATTATGATATGACTCAGCACTTCTAGGTATTTCCACACATCATTCCCTCATCCAAGGGAGAGAAATGGAAAACAGGGACTGGAACACTTGACTGTGACTCATGGCAGTCCCACCACCGAAAGGGAAAGAGAGATACCAACCATCCTCTACAGGCAGCATGAAGCACAGACAGACAATGACCTGTAATCTAACACTGAGGAGGCAGAGACAGGAGAAGCACAGAAATTTAAAGCCAACCAGGTCTACAAAGCAAGGTGGAAGTTCAGGCACCTCCCACTGCTTAAAGTTAAGCACCAAAGCCTCCGTGGGTCTGCCACAGAAATTCACAATGAGCTGAGCTGCACAGAGGTCCGGGGTGGGCACAGCCCTCACACAGTCTCCCAAGACAGACCTTCTACAGCTCCGGGTAATAAGACTGCAGAAAACCCAGTTCATATTCAGAACTTCCCTCCTCCATTACAAAGAACCTCCTTCAGGAATGATGGTATACGTCCAAGATCCCAGCACTCTTCCAGGAGGCAGAGTCCTGAGTTCTAGGCCAACTTGGGCTACACAGTAAGACCTGTACCCATAGAGTCTCTTTCCCTCTACTGGTCAGGTATTCACGATGCAGGGATGGTGACTGGGTCATGGCGCAGCTTGTAACCTGGCATCAGCTTGTGGATGTGGCCAGGATGCTCATAGCAGGAGAAAAGCTCACCAGAGGGATAACACAAGCCCATCATTCAAGCCCGGTTTTACCGCTCCAGCTCCCTTGCTGACAGCTCCCTAGAAGGAGCTATATTTCTCTTTCCTTTCCCCATTAATAACAGGGAACAGGGTGATTTCCACCATGTTCTAGGCTGCCCTCTGACAGCCTGCCTCTCCATGCCAAAGGCCACTTGTTCCCAGAGCTTCAAGCAGGCTGAGGTAAAATGTAAAAGAAGGTGACAGGTGTCAGAATCAAAATGGAGTAGCTTCTGTAAGCCCAAGCAAAGGCAGAGTCAGTAATACCAGGAGTCTGTGGAAGAAGGGGGTCCTGACACACGGATGCCTGAGAGGACATTGCCAGGGACATGGGCTTGTACTCAAGCCCCTGCCACCTTTCCTGACAAGCCCTTCTGCAAGGATTCCTGTACAGCAGGGGTCTGCTCAGCCTTAGACTGGGACTGCTCTTGTTATCTCCTACTGTAGATAACAAGTATTGCTTTGAAATATCCTTCTTGTTATTTATCTTTAAAACCTTCACCTGGAGCTGAGGACATGGCTCAGTAAATACACACCATACAAGCATGAGGACCTGAATTAGTCCACAACATCTATACTCTTAAGAAGCCAGATGTGATGCCAGGCGTGGTGGTGCACGCCTTTAATCCCAGCACTCGGAAGGCAGAGGCAGGCAGATTTTTGAGTTTGAGGCCAGCCTGGTCTACAAAGTGAGTTCCAGGACAGCCAGGGCTATAAAGAGAAACCCTGTCTAAAAAAAAAAAAAAAAGTCAGATGTGGAAGTATGGGTTTGAAATCCCAGCACTGGGGAGGCAGAGACAGGTGGATCCCTGGGGCTCAATAGACAGATAGCCTAGCCTAATTGGCTAGTTCTAGGACAGTGAGTGACACAGCCCCAAACAAAACAAAACAAAACAAAACAAACAAAACAACAGGTTAATGGCTTCTGAGAAATGGCAAAGTTTTCCTCTGTCCTCCAAATATATGCCCATACATGTGGGGGGGGGGGGTGCACAAATACCCCCACACACACTTCCCCTTGACTCAAACTTCTTCAATATGCTCACAGATTATAATGGTACCTTCATTCCCACAGCAAGGTTCTTCCCAAGTAGATACTGTTGATGGCACATGACTTGTATGTATTGTAAGGAGTGAGGATAAAACTGAAATGATTGACAAGTAGCCCAGCTATTGTGGGGCTAGGTGGGCTTGTAGATACAATGACAAAAATCTAAAACATCTTGAATGGCCATCTATGTCACACAGACATCTCAAACTAGATGCCACCAAAACACATCATGACACTGGTCTGGACAACCAAATAAACTGAAGCAATATAACAGTGTTTTTGGTATCACGGCACTCCCACAGGCCAGTAAGAAGGGTACCTCTCACATGGCAGTGTGGACTGACAGCAAGGCCAGTATTAGGGTATAAAAAATGCACCAAGAAAAATTAATGAGAGAGAAATCATTGAATCAGACATGAAGAAATGCGACTGTAGTCTTAGCATTCTGGAGGCTGAGATAGGAGGACCACAAGCTGGAGGCCACCCTGGGTTCCATGAGAACTTGGAAAGGGGATCAGAGAGACAGAGAGAGAGGAAAGATAAGGGGTTGATTTGTGAACAGGGTTGGCTGAGTCATAACTAGGAGGTTTACCAGATGTCCCTCTACAGACTATATTGATCAAACACTCTAAGAAGATTTACAACTACAAAAGCCAAGCTCTGCATCACTGCAGAGTGGTCTAGGAGCCAGAGTCTGTCTGTCAGGAAGATAGTCTAGGTCACAGGGTCACAGGGCCTCCGGGTGGTGGAAGGCCAGGCCAGCCTTCTGACAAGCATCTCTCACTGTTTGGCCCTGTTTGAGTCAGCCAGGACTTTGCTAACTGAGCAGTTCAAATCTGTTAGATGACATCTTTAGGTTTGGGTGAAAGGTGCTGAAATGAATTATCTTTCAGATAAGGGTTTTAGCAGGGAAGTGATGACATCATGCCCTAGGCAATGGGACAGCGTCCTGATTAGGAAAAGAACTTTAGTCCAACGGAATCAGGGCAAATGTTCCTATAGGTTCTGTGCCTTGTGACCTAGCCTATGTGCCAGGAGTCAGGAGGATGATAGATAGGGATGGAGTGTCTGGAAGGAACTAGATAAGACAAAGTTATCATTCAAGGCTGCCTTGGGTCAGGGCAGTAGGGAGTGGGCTAGATCTCTTCAAGGTTGAAGCATCTAGCCTCTTAAAGGGGCAGCATCCTAGAGTAGCAGATCTGTGATCTTACAATGTCTGGATACCGCACAGACAATGCAAGGCTGGACGTGGTCATTTGTAGGATCTGAACTGTCGCTGCTGAGGGCGACCATTGCGTAATTGCTTGGTGACTGTTGTCTTCTTCTAACTGATGTCATCAGTTAGAACAATGTCAGTGTGTAAAGCCAGAAGAATCAGACTTTTTTCTTCCATCACACCTCACTAAAAATACTAAGTGAGCAGTGATCCTTTTTGTTTTTAAATAATTTTGTTTGGAATTGTATGCTGTGGATGGGGTATGTGCAAGTGAGCGCAGGCACCTGCGGGGTGAGGCCTCCCATCCTCTGAGGCTGGAGTTACAGGTTCATTGTGAACCACCTGACATGGGTGTTGGGAACCAGACACAAGTCCTCTGCAAGAACAGCATGAGAAGCCGGGCGTGGTGATGCACGCCTTTAATCCCAGCACTCAGAAGGCAGAGGCAGGCAGATTTCTGAGTTCGAGGGCCAGCCTGGTCTACAAAGTGAATCCCAGGACAGCCAGGGCTATACAGAGAAACCTTGACTCAAAAAAGCAAAAAAAAAAAAAAAAAAAAAAAGAACAGCATGTGTTTCCATGCTCTCTCAGTTGCTGAGCCACCTCTCCAGCCCCACGAGTAACAACTTTAAAGTGCAGGAATATTACCTGTGCAAGGGAGGCAGACACCCAGAAGGAACAAGACAGGCATCAGAGGGACCCCAAGGCTGACCTCCACTTAGAAGAAACACAGAGTACCCAGCAAAAACAACTAGGGAAATATATAACCCAGCATAAGGCACTCACGGCAAAGGCCATGCTTCTGTGAGGATGCGAGAGCCATAGACAGGGAACAAGGAGCCTGCACTGACACAAGCTACCCTGGAAGAACTTCAGGGCACAGTCTGAAATGCTTGGTGCAGATGCCGCTGGGTTTTAAGGCTGAATGACACATTAAGAAACCAGTAGGAAGCCGGGCGTGGTGGCGCACGCCTTTAATCCCAGCACTCGGGAGGCAGAGGCAGGCGGATTTCTGAGTTCGAGGCCAGCCTGGTCTACAAAGTGAGTTCCAGGACAGCCAGGGCTATACAGAGAAACCCTGTCTCAAAAAACCAAAAAAAAAAAAAAAAAAAAAAAAAAAAAAAAAAAAAAAAAAAAAAAAAAAAAA
>LR749495.1:5313172-5407224 GCA_902729485.2 Mus minutoides | reverse complement strand
CCTAAAAGCTGTCCTCTGGCCCCCATATGCTGTGGCCCATGCACACACGTACCATTGCACAGTCAATTAAAAAAATGAAACTTACAGTGGAAAGAAAGGGAATGGAGAAGAGGAGGGGGGGAGTGGGGGAGGGGAGAGGAGAAAGAAGAGCCCACACACACACCTGCTTACCAGAGCTGCCAGAGACTTAGTAGTGTGAAAAGGTCTTAGGCCTGCTCTTGTGGGAAGGCTGGCCTGACTTCCTACCATCTTGAGGCCCAATGGCCTTAAGGTAGCCTCCCTGATGGGCTGCCCCTCCCTCTGCCTGCAAAGCTCTCCTCTAGACTTTGTACATCAGCTCCTTGTCTTTATTTATTCAGGTTCCCATCAGTGTCACATCTGCAGAGATTTGTCCCCGTGTCTACCTTCCTCGTGCACTCAATTGTTATGGTGCCAGGGAGGGGTGGGAGAAGGTAGAGGCAGTTCATGTGGCACAATGCACACGTGGAGGTCAGAGGAAGGATTGGGGAAGCTGGTTCTCTCATTTCACCTTGATTTTGAGGCAGAGTCTCTCACATTTCCACCATGCTGTGCATTCTAGCCTATCAGACTCAAGAGCTTTTGGACAATCCCATCTGCTAGCATCATAGATGCGTGCCAACAGATTCACCTTGTTTGTATGGATTCCAGGGACTGAGCTCCAGTCTTTTGGCTTATATAGCAAGCAGTTTTATCTACTGAGCATATCACAGATCCATTGTCTGTCTATTCTACCAAAATACAAACACCTAATCTAGGCATGGTGACACATGCCTTTAACCCCAGCATTTGGGAAGCTGAAGCAGGAGGATCTCAATGAGTTCCAGGTCAGCCATGGCTACACTGTGAAGCCCCATCTCAAGAAAAATAAATGAAATTTAAAACGCCTGAACTTCAAGGTACCAAAAAGATTCCACATTTGAGTAAGAAAATGAACGTGGCAATTTTACAAGAAAAACTGAGACCCAGAAATATTCAATAATACATCAAAGGGTCCCCAGGTCCCTAGTAGCAGAGCTAGGATCGGGCCTCAGACTGTGGGTGGCTTCAGCCTGTGTGAGACAGTGGTGAGCAGTTGTGGAAGATGCAGGAAGTAAGCAGAATACAACTGATTGAGACAGAAGATGGTAAAGATTGGTGGGCTGGAGAGATGGCTCAATGGTTAAAAGCATTAGCTTTTCTTCCAGAAGACCCAGGTTCAATACCCAGCACCCACATGACAGCTCACAACTGTCTGTAACTCCAATTCCAGGGGATCCAATACCCTCATACAGACATACATTCAGATAAAACACCGATGCCTGTAAAATAAGAATAAATTGTTTTTTAAAAGACAGTAAAGATTTCCCATTGATGGGTTGAGAAGCCCAGGAAGAGCTGGCTATCCCAAAGCTCTTCCCAATCATAATGATCACACATGTCCAAGAGACAGTCTGGAAAATCATTTCAAACAAAGAGCACAGCCGAGCATAGCCGATAAAAGCAAGCGGGACTTCATTAATAAAACAGCCATAGAAAAGGTGTCTCCCTTCTCCATCACAAAACTGCTGTGGCTGAGCAGAGGGTGCCTATGATCCTCAGCAAAATAACTGTCTGATGCTCTACAGGCTGATTGCTAGGTGGAGTGTGGGCTCACACTCTAGCAGGCTGATGTTGGAGTCATTTGGACTCAATGATGATGTCATGATGCTGTTGAGCCAATAATGACCACTGGGCAACTTGACCCAGCTCTCCTTCTGGAGGGAGGTCAGGACTTCAGTAGTGGCACTTGCTGCTCAGCATCAGGCGCTGTGGAAGTCATCACTGACATGAGGGTAACACGGGCTCTGACCTGAGATGCTTACAAAGCCATGTAAGGCAGAGTCGGCCAGGCGTGGTGACAGTGCCACCATCTACATCATTTGAGGGGCTGAAGAGATCAAGCGTTTATAGCAGAGTGAGCCCATGGAGAAGCAGCCATAGTTCCTTCTGGTTTATCCTCCAAGCCAAACGCTAAAGAGAAAAGCCTGATGTAGCAGGCACCTGACCTTGCTCCAGGCAGACTCAGTCCCAGGTACCTTGATGCTCTTCCCCAACAGCATGACCTTGCTGAAGGTCAGCGGACTCAAGTTATCAGTCAGCTTTGGGAAGCCTTTTAAGTGGCTGGACATGAGGAAGACGTTTCCTGGGTCCAGCAAGCATGGGATAGCACTGAGTGTCTCTCTAACTCTGATCCTCCCAGCAGCAAAGGCAGATCCACGACTCCACAGCTTCCTGTTAATCCAGGAAGCAGGCTCTGAAGTTGCTACTGAGGGACCTGTTTTTTTCTCATTAGTTTTCCTGCAAATGCATGGCTATGCTTTTCAAAAAAAAAAAAACACCCAGCCCAGGAAACTATAAATTCTAAATAGAGGAAATGCAACAGAAACGTTGATTTTATAAAGTAAAACTTTGAGAAGTTCCCAGCACAAAGAGGAAGAAAGATCTATAAATGAACAGAAAGATAGTACTTGAACCCCGAGAGGCACATGACCCCCAAACCCGCCCATTGCCATCTTTCCACAGCTTTGCAATCCAGTGAGTAGAAGTTTAATGGCTTAGTGGGTAAAAGCACTTGCTATGTAAAGACAGGGACCTTAGTTCAAATCCCCAGCATCCGTGTAAGAAGCCAGGCATGGCTGCACACCTATCTACAACCTCAGAGTTATGGTGGACAGAAACAGGAGGGTTGCTGAGAACTTGCTGGATGAGAGGCAGTAACAGGTCCAGTGAGGGACCTTGCCTTAAGGGACTGAGCATCGAGTGACAGAGCAGGATTCCCTGTGTCCCCCTCCAGCCAAAGAGAGGGACTGGTTCTTTCTCAAACACAAACATCTATCGGTCTGTCTTCTCTTGAAACCATGAGCAGAAAGTGAGCAGCCCTGAGTCCCTCTGTGGTCTGCCACGGGATGATCTGAAGGTGTCTCCAGCTAAACATAGAGAGTCTCTGCATCATGATATACCACCATAACTCTGGATGGCAGCTTTCTGTCGTCCTGCTATGAGCATAGCTCTCTACAGCAAGTGTTGGGGTATTTGATCCTGACTGAGAGAGGCCTCCTCCTCCTCCATCAGACTCTCAGGCTTCAAATCTGTGTCTGAGTTTAGAGAATACAAAGCCTGTTGTTGACAGAAGAACCTCCAGGCTTCCACCATTATGGATGTGGCTGGTACTGCCCCAGCTTAGGACTCTGGTCCAACACTCTGGTATCACCCATTAGCAAGATCACCTGGCTGGACTCTTATTATTGAAATGTGTCAGGAAGCCCTTTGCCGTAAGCAGTCTCATAACTCAGATTATGCCACTGGGGTACGTGGGGGGAGGAGACAACACCCCTTCTCTCTCTGTTAATGAAAAATGCAGGAGCTAGAGCAAAAATAACTCTCTGAGAGGAACAGAATGTTAAGGAGCTTCGGGAACTTTCAGAATGAAAATGACAAGCAGCCAGCTTCCTTGTCTTCAGAGGGAGGAATTAAAAGAGTGGCCTCCATCAGACTATGTGAACTTCCCAGTGCCACCATGTGGGTGGCTTCCCCTTGAAACTAGCCCTCAACAGAAATGGTTCCTCTCAAATCCTGTGCCAGCATTACATAGGTGGATGCAGGACTTGGGGGTCTCCAGTTGGTTCAAATGTACCCTATCCTTAAGAGTCCAGACTGCCAGCCAAGAGCTTTAGGAAGGTCAGGGACACTCGAATGCTTGAGCAACATCAGTCAGGGTGAAGGAGATAACAGACCTGATTTAATGACTAAAAGGAAGGTGTGCTCTCGGGAAGCCTTGGGGAAACGGGTGTTAGGGGTGGGGCTGAAGAGATGGCTTTAGTGGGGTTGGGGTGTCTGGTATGCAAACATGAGGATCTGAGTTTGGATTTGAGCACCCACATAAAAAATTAGGTGTTGCTGTGACTATACACATGCAACTATAAGGCTATGAGGCTTGGAGACTGGCGGTGTGGGGAAATCACTGAACTTGATGGCTGCCCGCCTTGCTCCAGGCTCAGTTACAAACTCTGTCTCAAAGGGACTAAGGTAGAGAGAAAGAGCCATGTCTTCCTCTGGCCTACACACACACACACACACACACACACACACACACACACGCATGCACACACGCACGCACGAGCATCTAAGTCAGCAAGATGCAAGCATGAGAAAATGGAGCAGCCCCAGTGGAGGCTGTATGTAGTGTCAACAATGGCACCATCTTGGCACAACTTGAGTACATCTGCCCACCCCACCCCCACTGTCATCTCCAATTCCACACTGTCCCCCACATAGACTTTAACTGAGTTCTAATGGTTCCAGTCGTGCATGTCCCTTGACACACCCTTCGATATTCCACCAGCAAGCTGAATCCTGCAGCTGGCATAGATGGTTCCACACTCATGCTTATATGGGCACAACTAACTGGATTCTGTGGGTTATTTAAAATAGAGAGGGGTACATGAATTGGGAAAGAGACTGGGGATCTGAAAAGAGGATCTAGGAGAAACTGAAGGAGCAAAAGAGGTGGTGAATATGACTGAGATACATTTTACACATGTAAGCAACTCTGAAAGAATAAACAAAATTATCTAAAAGGCAAAAATAAAATGAAAATGAAAATCTATTCCCTGTATGCACATTACTGGTCCCAAAGTGGTTTATGACTGCTCCAAAGGGCCACAAACTGTACCCCAGGGGTTGAATGTGGCCCATGCTTTTATGACTGAATCTCTCTCCTCTTCTGTTCTCTTCTGTTCTCTTTTCTGTTCTCTTCCTCTCTCTCTCTCTCTCTCTCTCTCTCTCTCTCTCTCTCTCTCTCTCCCTCCCTCCCTCCCTCCCTCCCTCCCTCCCTCCCTCCCCCTGCCTCTCCCACCCCAGTTTCATGTAACCCAGGCTGGCCCAGAACTTGATATGTAGCTGAAGATAACCTTGAACTGCCAATCTCCCTGCCTCCACCTCCTGAATGCTGGGATTACAGGTGAACACCCCAGTGCCTGGTGTGTATGGTGCTGGGGGTGGGACCCAGAGCTTCATACATGGTGGGCAAACACTCTCCCAACTGATTTCATCCCCAGCCTGCCATTGAACCACACACACACACACAGCCAGGCTCACACACACAGGCACTGCCACACAGCTAAGGATCTCTGTGTGGCAAGGGATGGCTGGCAAAGCTAAGGTATTCATGGCCTGGCCTTCCTCCAAAGATCATGATCCCTGCTCTATTCTGAGTCTTGTCTCTCCAATACCAATCACCCCTGGGAGGAGTTCTAGAAAGTTTCAAAGCAGTGGATAAATGCTCCGACATAGTGACAACACAAGCAGCAGCCATTTACAACTCATTTGCCAGAAACACTGGGCACTGGAGCTGCAGCGGCTCAGCAGTGAATTTACCACCGTCGCTGTGCACTTCCAGAGTGCTCACACACCCTTAGTCTTATGCTTTGTTTTGTATGTTGAACATGGGTACATAGCTATACTTGTTCATGTGGTGGGGGTGTGATGTGCATGGTGTACGTGTATGGTGTGCTTGTATATATGTGATATGTAGTGTGTGTGGTGTGTGGTGTGCATGCATGGTGTGTGTGTGTGGTGTATATGTGGTGGGTACGTGTGTGTATACGTGATGTGTGCACTTATGTGTGTGTGTATGTGGTATGTGTGTGTGTATATGTGTGTGTGTATATGTGTGTATGGTATGCATGTGTGTGTGATGTGTGTCTGTGTTGTGTGTGTGGTGTGGGTGTATGTGATGTGTGCACCTGAGTGTGTGTGTATGTGTGGTGTGGTGTTGTGAATGTGTGGTATGTATGGTATGTGTTATGTGGTGTGTGTGTGTGTGTGTGTGGTGTATGTGTATGGTATGGATGTGTGTGTGATGTGTGTTTGTGTTGTGTGTGTGGTGTGGGTGTATGTGATGTGTGCACCTGAGTGAGTGTGTGTGTGTGTGTGTGTGTGTGTGTGTGTGTGGTTGTGAATGTGTGGTATGTATGGTATGTGTTATGTGGTGTGTGTGTGTGTGTGTGTGTGTGTGTGTGTGTGTGTGTGTGGTTGTGAATGTGTGGTATGTATGGTATGTGTTATGTGGTGTGTGTGTGTGTGTGTATACACACACGCACACATGTACTCAGGTGTTTGTGTGTGAGAATCGGTACCTGTTTGTGTGGAAGCTATGGGTCACGCTCAGGAACTGTTGTTCTTCAGATGTTGTCTACCTGTGTTTCAGAGTCAGGATCTCTTGTTGTCCTAAACTTCACCAAGTAGCGTAGACTGACCAGCAAGCTGCAGGGGTCCATGTGTCTGTCTGTCTCTTGACTGGTATTACAAGCAAGCACCACCACACCCAAGATTCTTTGATTTGGAGTTTTGTTTTATTGTATTTTTTAGGTTTTGTTTTATTTTGTTTTTAAGGTTTTGAGCATTGAACATAGGTCCTCCTTCACTGGCTGACACTATACACACACACACACACACACACACACACACACCACATACACAGACTATACCACACACACATCACACCAAACACACACGCACATCACACATACTCCACACATCACACAAACCTACACACCACACCACACACATACACACACACACACACACACCACAGCACACACATACTCCAAACATTGCGCACACACACACACACACACACACACCCCAAACTCCTTGCTTTAAAAAAAAATCCCAGGATCCTTGAAAATCATGTATCCCAGGAAACTCGAGTGTAAAAGGCATGATCTGGTCCTGAAAACTGGAAAAGTAAAGAAGTAGTGAGCATGCTTGGTGTGCACGTGTAAACAAACACACACACACACACACACACACACATGGTGGTGGGGGGGGAATCACTCTGCACTTCACTTCCTTGCTTGATAAAATTATTTTCTTACCCAAACCTCAGTCTTACCCTAGCTGGCAAATCTCTCTGTGTCCCTCAGTAGAGCACACACACACACACACACACACACACACACACACACACACACACACACATCTACTCCCACCCCTTACCCCCAGCCCCTCTGTGCCTTCCTGGACCAGGCAGAATTACAAACCTGATTCCCTTTAGTCACTGAGCCCAAGCTGTGATTCCCACAAACGTCCCCAAGTATTAGGCTCTACCCCCCTCACCACCAGCCCCCGGCATCCTGCTGTTCCCAAGGTAGCTGTTATCCCCTTATTTTACTGGTTCTCAACTTGCAGACCCTCCTTCCCCATTCTCTCCCTCTGGCCCCTGCTTTATTCTCCCCTCTCCACCTCCCGGACAGACATCCTCCTACCTCATTGTCCTTACTGTTCAAATGCACAGAGGCCGCCCCCACACGGACCCCCCACCTCCCAATTAGGAATCGCTCCAGAATTCCCTAGAACCATCAATGGTCGGCTGCTGCCTTTCTATTAAACTCAAAGTACTTATTTCTTTTAATACGCAAGGAGCCCTCTGTTCGGATCGCTCGGGGGCTCGCATGGTGAGGTGTAGTCTCAGCTTTTAATGAGCACAATTCAGCATCGAATCATTCCAACCTCTGCATTGAAAGGTCTCTTGTTAGCTCCACAGAGGGGAGGAAAAGTATCAGCACATGGCATTTTCAAGACCTCGCTTCTTAACCCAGAGCTGTTTCACGGTTTCCATCCTGATTGGAAACTGTCACCCATCAAGATGTCCTACGGGCTCCTTAAGAAAAAAACGGAAGCAAAGGACCCAGATATGCCCTCAGCTGCTTCCAAATACTTTGGGGATGGTCTCCTTTTCTTCCTTTGTGTCATGTTTATAGACAGAAATGTTCTCTTTTAAGCTTTAAGAAAAAAAAAACTTGTTATCATAAATAGCCTATATGAAAGACCTTCAAATATCACACAGGCCCCTAATCCCAATTAATTGCAATACCAAGGGACTGCTAACTCTTGGTACCCAGGCTGGCAGTGGAATGACAGGAATAATCAGAAATATCACAAACAGAGTGAGAGACAGACAGACAGAGACAGACAGACAGAGACAGAGAAAGAAAGACAGAGAGACAGAGTAGACAGAGACATGCATGCACACACATCTGGTTTAGGTGAGTACCCCTTCATCATCTCTCTGTGCAGATGCTGGTACATATAGGCTTGCAGTGGAGAGCTCAGCTGACAAGAATTCAATGCCGGTCTATTCCAGACACCAGTTTGCTTTCTTTCTTTCTTTCTTTCTTTCTTTCTTTCTTTCTTTCTTTCTTTTTTTTAAGACAGGCTTCCATGGTTTTTAATGGCAACTTGGCATTCATAACAGGGCATCGTCTACATAGGTGGGTCTGAGCCAGAAGCGCCCCCATCTCTGTTTAAACAAGCCCCTACTTGAAAGCTCCATTCAGCTCTCTGGGGCCACGTGCATGAGCAAAATAATAAGACACTGAGCGAGGACAAGGGCCGTCTTCTGTTGGGCCTGGCCCTGTTCCTGGGGGAGATCATGAAGACAACCTGCCCCAATAGTGATTAACAAGGCAGAGACAACCCAAAGGGCACTGGGATTGGCCATGGCATGGTGACAAACAGAGTCGGCACACACCATCCTAAGGCTCTCTGCCACCTCTACACTTTGGTGACAGTCACCTGCCCCCCACAAAAGGGGAGTGTTCAATAAGCTCACGTGCTCTGGGAACCCCCAAGAGTAGATAGTGAATGAAGGATGTAGAACACAAGGCCGTGGGGGGCGGGGGGAAGAGGCAGTTCGTTCGGGCACTTGCTCTCTAAGCATGGGACCTGCGTTTGAACCTCTGGCACCCTTAAAAATCCAGGCATGGTTATACATGCCTGTTAGCCCAGCATTCAGGGTGGAGATGTGTGGACCCTATGAGCTCACTCAGTCTGAACATTGGACTTCTGGTGCAGTGAGAGACTCAAAATGAGAAGGCAGAAAGACTGAGGGAGGAAGACACTCCCTATGTTGTTCTGACATCCCAGAGCATGTGCATGAGCTCAGGGACCCACACACTTACCTGCTTGCACCACACACACACACAACCACACACGCACACACAACCATGCACATGCACACCCACAAACACATGCACATGCAACCACACACACAACCATTCACATGCACACTCACACACACATACACAACCATTCACATGCACACTCATACACATACTTACACACACATGCATAGCCATAACTATACACATGCACACTCACACACATGCACATGCAACCACACACATGACCATTCACATGCATACTCACACATACACACGCATGCACACCACACACAACCATACACATACACACATACACACTCACACACACAACCATACACATGTACACACATGTAACCATATACATGAATACTCACACACATGCACAAGCACACTCACACACATGCACACACACAACCACACACACAACCATATATAGACACACACACTTGCGCACACACAGGCACATTCACACACATGCATAAATACAACCATACACATGCACACTCATACACACATGCAAACTCACACACACACACACACACACACACACACACACACACACACACACACATGCATACAAATACACACACAGTAATCCAAAGTCCCCTTCAAACACACATGGTCACAGAGCCCTGATATTTCACAAAGCATCTCTGTCCTGCCATCTGGGAAACACCAGGAGAGACACTCTGCTCTGCCCTGGGGATTCCAACATCTGAGTTAATTTCAGGTTGATGGTTCTGAGTGACCCTGAAAATGGTCCTGAAGATCTCATGATAGTGTCAGGAAAGCGTGCAGACTGCAAGTGGCCTTAAAGACAGCAGGGGGATGCCCTTACCACAAAAGTGAGGAAACTAAGGCTTAAAAAGATAGACACATGACAGGCTGCTGGCAGCTGTGAGCCCAGGCTATCTCCCAAGAACAGTGCCTCGAACTAAGTTAACACTGTCAGCATTACAGGAGGAAGAAAAGAACAAAGAGCAGAAGACAGCATCCCCCTTCAGAAAGCTACAAAGCAGTTCACCGAATGCTCTCCCTTAAAATCCATACCACACCAACTAGTGCTGGGCAGGTCTTTAATCCCAGCATTTGGGATGCAGAAGCCAGATGGATCTCTGTGAGTTTGAGACTAGCCTGGTCTACAGAGTGAGTTCCAGAATAGCCAAGGCTATAGAGAGAAACTGTCTCAAAAAAAAAAAAAAAGAAAAGAAAAGAAAAGAAAAGAAAAGAAAAAAGAAAAAGAAAAAATCATGTCATCAGTGTAAATCCCTTGAACATTCAAACACTACTGCTCATATTCTAACCAAGCCAATACCAGCCTTCAAAGTATCAGTTCACCCAATGTGTGTGTGTCCCCTAAACTGTGAGCCAAAATGAAACCTTCCCTTCTTGAATCATTTCTGTCAAGTATTCAGCAGAGTCAAAAAAAAAGTAGTCCACGTGCACACCATACACATGTATACACATGCATGCATACCCACAACCAAAATGTTCATCCACACATACATACATGCATGCACAACCACACACATGTGTGTGTATATGTGTATACATATACACACACAAAGTCACATGTACATATATACACGCATATGCAGATACATGAACACCCATATATGTGCGTGCATGCATATACACATACACACCCATACACAGATGCACCCTCACACAAATGTGCATACACATATGCACACTTATGTACCTAGGTGATTCTGGATTGTTCCAAGTGGCCAGTTAAATCCAAAAGCATCATAATGCCAGGCATGTTTTTGCATCTCTGTTAAACTCTAGAAGAAAGAGGCTAGGGAGAAGGCTTAGTCTATAAAGCACTGAAACCCAACCATGAAATCCTGAGGTCTATCCCTAGCACTGGCACAAGTGCACACCATGGAGAAGGGCGTCAGACAGATCTCTGAGGCTTGCTGGCCAGTCAATCATGCCTGATCAGTGAGATCCAGTGAGAGGCTCTGCCTCAAAAAATAAGTGGAGCTCAACAGAGGAAGATACACCCAGTGTGGACCTCAGCCTCCACGGGGACCCAAACATACACACACACACACACACACACACACACACACACACACACACACACACACACACACGAGCGTGAGCACACACACACACACGAGCGTGCGCACACATGTACACACACACTCTCCAGTGTACATGGTACCTGAGAGTGAACATGGGGAAGAGTTGCCGGCACAAAGGTGAGAAAGTCATCCCAGTTTCACGGCACCTTCCCCAGGCTAGTCAGGTGACTGAATCCGTCAAAACTCATGAACTTGCCCCTTCACAGTGGATGTGTCTTATTGTATCAAAATTACACCTCAAAAATTTTCAGTTTTCAAAAAAGCAATCACAGAAGAAAAATTATCTCAAGAGAGAGAGAAAGGGGTGGGGGGAATAAAAAGTTGGATTGACAGTAACTCCTCGACAGGAACAGTCTAAGCCAGAAGACAGCATAATGATATATTCAAGGTGCCGAAGGAAAATAACTGCCAGCTTAGATTTCTATTAAGCAAGGGAGATACCCTTCCAGGATAAAAATGAAATAAAAGCACTTTCAGACAAACAAAAACTGATACGATTTACCTGCGGCAAACACCACTAAACGGAGCAGGGGAGGTGCCAAAGAGTGAAGCCAGATGGAAGAGTGTGGAGGCAGGAGAGTTGGGGGAAATGAATGATCTGTGTGGTGATATGAAAATATTAGCAATATCTTGTCTTATTTCACATCTACTTTCCTTATGAGTCTATGTGTGCCTATGTGTACCCCGTGAGTACAGAATCTACAGAGGCCAAGAAAGGCTCTCAGATCCCCTGGATCCAGAGTTACAGGCAGTTGTGAGCCACGAAGTAGGTGCTGGGAATTGAACCCAGGTTCTCTGCAAGAGCAGGGAGTGCTCTAACTGCTGAGTCACCTCTGCTGATTTCTATGTTTCTTTTTGACCACTATTAATGTGGCAGACATATTTTTTTTTAAAAAAAAACAGGCACGTTGATGATTGTGCACACACAGAAGGTTTACAAAGGTTTGTGATTCCATCAATAAAAACACATGATAAAAACAGACAGGCAGACAGAGAGAGAGAGAGAGAGAGAGAGAGAGAGAGAGAGAGAGAGAACCACCCTCAATAGAATATAAGAAACAAGAAAGGAGAAGACCAAGGTACCAGAAAAAAACAACAGCTAAGTGTGTCCCCCATCTATTCTATTCCCTGGTATCACTTTTCCCTTGCAAGGCTGTCAAGGTTCTAGGGAATAAAGTCAATAAGAATGCTTCCTGGACTTAAAAACTACAGTGTCCCTGGTGGTGGTGCACACCTTTAATCCCAGCACTTGGAAGGCAGGGGCAGGCAGATCTCTTGAGTTCGAGTCCAGCCTGGTCTACAGAGTGAGTTCCAGACCCGCCAGAGCTACACAGAGAAACCCTGTCTCAGAAAACAAAACAACAGGGGCTGGTGAGATGGCTCAGCGGGTAAGAGCACCCGACTGCTCTTCCAAAGGTGATAAGTTCAAATCCCAGCATCCACATGGTGGCTCACAACCATCCGTAACAAGATCTGGCGCCCTCTTCTGGAGTGTCTGAGGACAGCTACAGTGTACTTACTAAATATAATAAATAAAATAAATCTTAAAAAAAAAAGCATAAAAAAAAAAGAAAACAAAACAACAAAACAAAAAAGTCCAGTGTCTTTTGGATAAAGAGGAGGTTTTCCTGAGCCACATTCCACAGGTGCATTCAACATGGGGGTCTAACTCCATCTTGCACAGCAAGGAGAAAACTTAGAAAAGAATAAAGGGCACTTCTTGAATCCACGGACACTCCAAGTAAGCACAGAATTCCCCAGTCACAGGAAGGCAAGCCAAACAAATTACCACAGAGGCTGGGAAATCCAGCTTCATCCTGCCTGTCCTTCCCAACCTGGCTCCATATCATGGTCCACGCTGCTTCCCAGTTTACTGTCACTAAGCCACAGGAGAAAACAAATAAAATAAAGTCTACCATCGTTAACAGATTTTTAAGAGAAAAAAAATTTTTTTTCTTGTAGTTTCAATGGGTTATTTAGCTCTAGTGACAGCTGCTGACTTTTGTTTTTGGTTTTTGTTTTGTTTTGTTTTGTTTTTTAAATGTAAGCACCACCAGCTGTAAGTCCACTTTGGTTATAAACGTTTCATTATAATGCTTCCATTCGAGCCGAAGGTAAACTCACTTTGTATTAGAAAACCGTTCGCTCCTGGGCATATATCCAGAAGATGTTCCAACTGGTAATAAGGACACATGCTCCACTATGTTCATAGCAGCCTTATTCATAATAGCCAGAAGCTGGAAAGAACCAGGTGTCCCTTAACAGAGGAATGGATACAGAAAATGTGGTACATTTACACAATGGAGTACTACGCAGCTATTAAAAATAATGAACTTATGAAATTCCTAGGCAAATGGATGGATCTGGAGGGTATCATCCTGAGTGAGGTAACTCAATCACAAAAGAACTCACATAACATGGACTCACTGATAAGTGGATATTAGCCCAGAAACCTAGATTACCCAAGATACAATTTGCAAAACACATGAAACTCAAGAAGAATGAAGACCAAAGTATGGACACTTCACCCCTTCTTAGAATTAGGAACAAAGCACACATTGAAGGAGTCACAGAGATCAAATGTGGAGCTAAGACAAAAGGATGGATCAACCAGTGACTGCTGCAGCTGGGGACCAATCCCATAATCAGCCACCAAACGCAGACACTATTGCATATGCCAGCAAGATATTGCTGAAAGGGCCCTGATATAGCTGTCTTGTGTGAGGCTATGCCAGTGCCTGGCAAACACAGAAGTGGATGCTCACAGTCAGCTATTAGATGGAACACAGGGCCTCCAATAGAGGAGCTAGAGAAAGTACCCAAGGAGCTGAAGGGGTCTGCAACCCTATAGGTGGAAGAACACTATGAACTAACCAGTAGCCGCAGAGCTCGTGTCTCTAGCTGCGTATGTAGCAGAAGATGGCCTAGTTGGCCATCATGGGAAGAGAGGCTGCTTGGTCATGCAAACCTTATATCCCTCAGTACCGGGGAACACCAGGGCCATGATGTGGGAGTGGGTGGGTAGAGGAGTTGGGCGGGGGATGGGGGAAGATTTAGGGGACTTTCGGGATAGCATTTGAAATGTAAATGAAGAAAATATCTAATAAAAATTTTTTAAAAAAAGAAAGAAAACCGTTAGCAAGAATATGAGCCAAAAGCCAACCTCATCACAGTGAGTACCCCATGCCCCCTAATGTGATCTGAAGTTGCTTCCTCCATATCCAAGAGGCCTTGGAGGGATGGAAAGGTGGGTTGGCTAGTTTTACATCATCTTGGCACAGGGTAGAGTCACCTGAGCAGAGGGAGCCTCAGTTGAGAAGATGTTTCCATCCTATCTGGCTGAAGGCAAGCCTTTGGAAAAATTTCTTATTAATTAGTGATTGGTGAGGGAGGGCCGCACCTCGCCGCCCACTGTGGATGGTGCCACACTTGACTAGTGGTCCTGGGATTCTGTAAGAAAGCAGGCTGAGCTGGGCGTGGTGGCGCATGCCTTTAATCCCAGCACTCGGGAGGCAGAGGCAGGCGGATTTCTGAGTTCGAGGCCAGCCTGGTCTACAGAGTGAGTTCCAGGACAGCCAGGGCTATACAGAGAGACCCTGTCTTGAAACAAAAAAGAAAGAAAAAAAGAAAGAAAGCAGGCCATGTGGAGCAAGTCAGTAAGCAGCATCCTTCCATGGCCTCTATATCAGTCAGCTCCTGTGTCCAGGTTCCCACCTGCTTTGAACTCCTGCCTTAGTTTCCTTCAGTGGTCCATGGCTCAGGGTACGGAAACCAAATGAGCACTTTCCTGTCTCAGTTGCTTTGGTCACGCTGTTTCATCACAGCACTAGAAACCCTAAGACATCGGGTCATCATGGAGAGGACAGTCAGAAGCAAGTCCCTAAGAGAACCAGTGACCCAGTGGCAGCAACAGGAGACTGAGATACGGCCACACTGGGCCTATAAAGTACCCTAGACCCACACTCAATTTCTCATCCTCTTGTAGAAAAGACTCTCAGGACCAATCAGAAGGAAGAATTGGAACTTATGAAGGCAAGGTTTGGATGTAGAATTAAACATGGGGGGTGGGGAGACACTGCAAAAACAAACAAAAAACAAACAAACAAAAAAACGCTCACACACCAGTCACAGGAGCAGTGCTCTCAATAGGAAATGTGTTGGTTTGGTTTGGTTTGGTTTGGTTTGGTTTGGTTTGGTTTGGTTTGGTTTGGTTTGGTTTGGTTTGGTTTGGTTTTGAGGCAAGGTCTTCGTCCATCCAGGCTGGCCTCAAAGTCGATATGTAGCCAAGGATAAACCTTTAAATTCTGATCTTCTCACCTCCACCTCTGGAGTGCTGGGATCACAGGTGTACACTGCCTGGGTGCTGGGGCTAAAACTGGGCCCTTTGTGCAAACTGAGCAAGAACTCTACTGACTATCTATAGCTCTACTCCTGAAATTGTCTTAACAACAATAGCCCTGTATATCCGCTGGTTTCTAAAGCTGAAATTCCATTGTTCAAAGGGTTTCTAAAGGATGCTTATTTTATTGCATTTCTAGATCCTAGGCTGATTCCAGGCATGCCCTGGACAAGATCAGAGGCTAATGAGATGGCCTGCATGAGGGAATCAGGCCACACTGTTTGTGTCTAAGCAGAGCTCATCAACTTTGTGGGATTCTCAAAAGGTTACAGGTTCACATCCAGAAAAGAAAGAATGTTTGCTTGCAGGTCATATGCATGGGCCTTAAGCCTTAAGGTCCTTGTCATGTTAACACTTCCATTTCAAATAGCATTGTGTAATAAGAATATTGTCACCTCTCAGCAAATATTGTCCCTTCTCACAGCAAATTTTATTAGCTGTACTAAAACTTTTCAGCATCTAGCTAATGACAGGCTTTCCACCAGACTCCAGGGTGGGGGGGCTCCCTTCTCTTTCCGTGTTCCCCTGATTCCTCATCTCTCTAGCCTGCTGCAGCCCCGCTAAGGTTCCCAGGAATTAGTATCTCATAATCCCCCTCTCCCCTGTGCCAAACAGCATCCATAGCAAAAGAAAGCCCAAGAAATAGTTCACTCACAGACCTGGACATTGCCACCCCAGCCTGCTTCCCAGGACTTTAACAATGAATTGTGTCTTTTCATGAACTAGGAGAGACTCGCATGGACCACACACCTGTATCTCCTGTTGTGTGGAATTCAAGGACCAGCCAGCTGAGGCCCATCCTGCTCTTGAGGACAAGAGTAATAGGAAAGACTTGGTTAGCTCAAGACAGGGAGAGATATGGTCCTCTCAGCATAACACACTCAGTAGTGAAGTTTCCCTGAGCCTTGGGGTGATGAACAGCCAGCCAGAGGATCATCAAGGCCAGTGATGAGAATGGAGAAAATGGGAACCACATCCACTACTTGACCAACTTTCTCACAACCGAGAGTTGTAGACTGAAGACTGAGGGTCCACTCGGACACCCAGGTTTATTTCATTTTGGCCAACTCAGCATTTGGCCTCACTAACATTCAAGCTGAGGATACGATACCCCATAAGTTGGGTGTGGTGGCACACACTTATAATCCCAGCCCTTGAAGCCGTAGGATCAGAAGTTCAAAGTTATCCTCAGCTACATAGAGAGTTCAAGGTACTCAGGACTCCTCCTAAACTAAATGTATATAATGGTAAGAAAGTCATACAAAACCAGCATTTCTACACATAAAACTCACTTCTGTTCACAGGATAGACTATAAGATGCAGCTCCAAGAAAACACCTCTGTGTACTTAGTTTGAACTTCCTGCCTCATTCTGCCCCCTCCTTGGGACACAGAGGAGAAACTGAGGCACAGAAGCCAAGTCACAGGTCTAGGGTCACATGGTTAAATAAATAACAGGTTGTTCAGTAAGCCCGGTTCTGACTACCAAGACCATACGTTTAAATGACAGAAATCTCTAGAAAATTCCAGAAATGTCACAAAACTTCCCCAGTTCCTGGGTAATGTTTCAACCCATAGTATCATGTGCCCTGGATGGCTCAAAGCCCAATCCCTCCACTGGCTCTCCATTTCCAAGGCCACCTCCCTCCATCTTCCAGAAACTGAAAGGGGGAGCAGGCTTGTAACTCTTTCCTCTCCCAACACCTTCTCAGCCTTTTTTCTCCTTGTCAATATGTCCCAGCCTGGCTCCCCCACAAAGCATGTCGTGGAGAAACAGACAATATCTTGAATCTTATTGAAAAGGTCCAATTCCATTTGCCTAATGGCACAGTTTTGGGTTAGGAAAAAAAAATATGCTTTGGCAGAAAAGTGTCATTTAAAACTCCTACATTTGGATTGAAGTCCTTAGGGAGTTATGGATATACCAAGAGTTGAAATTCCCTGGAATGTGCTATGAAACCCAGGCTGGCCTTGAACTCACAGAGATCATCCTTCCTCTGCCTCTGGAGTGCTGGGGCTAAAGGCTTGTCCACACCACACTCCACCTGCCTCATTTGATTTCCACCACCAAGTAAAAGAGACAGAATTCCCATTTAAGCCCCAAGTGACCTAATCAGAGCCTTGAATGTTACTCTGAAAGCTTTGGTGGCCCCAGCCTGATGCCCTGAGGCACCAGCCCTTTCTCCTACCTCATTCCAGTTGCTAAAAAAGGGGGCTGTGGTTAGCTTCTACTGCAGTTTTCCATTGTTTCTTTCTAAATGGAAACCTTTTATTTGCTTATCAATCAAAGGGACAGGCTTCATTGTTGCAAAGAGAAGCGCTTTCCCATCTCTCTAGAAACCATCACTCTCCCTGCCCACCTTCCCGCCCCCTTTGGATACAGACGTGGATACTAATGATGTTAATTTCAGAGATGCTCACAGGACATTTATTCTATGCCAGATGATGTTGCAAATGCTTTTCAAAGGGAAAAAAAGTCATTTATTGGATCTTGCAAATTTTCCCCTTGCCTTGACGTTGAAGAAACTGATACAAAAAATACCCCGTCCTGGGTACAGTGTTACTGGAAGAAAGGGTAACGAATGACCAGTCCTGGTTGGTTGGTTGGTTGGTTGGTTGGTTGGTTGGTTGGTTGGTTGGTTGGTTTTTGGAGGGTAGGGAGCAGAGAGGACAAGTGGCAAACCAGAGCCTGGGCTTCATCTGAATAGGTTATCCAATGTCAGCTACACCAGTCAAATTCAATCCTTGCCTAACCCAGCATTGCCAATTTCAGGTTTCTTCTGAAACCCCTGAAGTTAGGCTTCTAGTCAAGTCTGCTTTTCAAATTCCGTGTGTGAATTCAGTTGGGCCTAGATGTGCGGGGACCCTTGTGTGAACAGAGATCAAATAACAAGTTCAGATGTTAGTCCTCCCGCAGCCTCCACCTTGTTTGAGACGTGGTCTCTTTTATTGGTTGCCATGAACTGCAGGGTAGCTATGCCAGACAGGCAGGGTGGCCTGTCTCCATAGAAGTGCTGATATTCTAAAAAGGGATACTATGTCCAAAGTTATGTGGGTGCTGGAATCCAAACTCAGGTCTTCATGCTCCTGGGATAAGCACTCTACCCACTAAGCCATCTCCCCAGCTCAAGTCTGAACCTTAAGGGGGTGGGGACTCAGAGACAAGCCAACTAAGGTGGTCGTCTATGGACTGGTGACTTTGGACACAGGCCTTGGCCATCAAATCCATCGTCACCACACAACCACACTGCATCCCTTCAAGCAGGTCCAACAGTGGGGTGGCACTTGACAGCTAACCCTCCAGCAGGCGTGGATGGTCACACCTGTAATCCCGGCACTTAGGAGGCTGAGGCTGGAGGATTGTCATGGACTCAAGGCCAATCTGGGTTACAGGGTGAGCCCTCTGCCACCATGGGTCACATTAGAATTTCTTAAAAATAACAATCATGTCTTTTCTTGCAGGTCATCCTCAATCAAGAGTGAGAGAAGGAACCCTGTCTTCTTCCATGAGGGACAACAACAAACAATGATGTGGCCCTAATGAGTCACTCCACAGAAAAAGCTGTCAAATCCATCATCCCTGTTTTATTTTTTCGAAAGTGATTAAACACCACTTTCTTCCCTCTGGTAGCAATATGCCGGCGACAGCCGATCTATCATGGTGTCTGATCTGTCTCTGCGTCTACGGATGCTTAACTGCAGAGTTCCACATCCATCATTTCCTACCTGAATAGCTTTTCGAAAAGGAAGAGGAATTTTAATTCTGCTTCCCGACAGCAGAGGAATTAAAGGACGGGAGTTTTTCTCCCACCAAACACCAGCGGCAGATCCATAAACCTAACCAGAATGCACATCCAAACAAAGACGTACGCATGGCCTTCTAAAAAGTGCAGTGCCCACAGATGCCAAAAGAGGGCACTGGAGCCCCTAGTATACTGGAGTTACAGATGGTTGTGAGCTGCCATGTGCATGTTGGGGATGGAACCCAGGTCCTCTGTAAGAGCAGCCAGTGCCCTTAACCACTGAGCCACCTCCCCAGTCCTGTTGCCATTTCTCATGTTGGTCATATGTTCTCCATCTTAGCCACAAGTTCAGTCAATGATTATCAAGGAAGGAACATGGCACTATCCAGTCATGTGTGGTGCAGGAGGAATTGAGAGGTTTTTTTCCTCGTTCCAGACAACCCTGCTCGCTCTGGTCTGACCCGCTTACTTCGGTCAGCTCCGGTCAGCTCCGCTTGCTCCTGTCGGTTCCACTTGCTCAGTCCCTGCTCCATCTCCATCTTATTTCTAGAACTTTCCCTCTATTTCTAGAACTTTCTCAACTCCCCAAAAGGAAACTCTGTTCTCGTTTTTTCAGTCACTCCTCATCACTCCCACCCCCCATTCCACAACCATGACACTGCTTCCTGTCCCTGTGCGGGACCTGCTTATTCTAGACACACCCACGATCTCTTTAAACAGAATATGAAGACCTTTGCCTCATCTGGTCCCCTCATTCTATAGCATTTCCTCTCTCTCTCTCTCTCTCTCTCTCTCTCTCTCTCTCTCTCTCTCTCTGTGTGTGTGTGTGTGTGTGTGTGTGTGTGTGTGTGTGTGTGTCCTAGTGATGAGATCCAGGGCCTTGCACATGCTAGGCCGATTAGGCAGATGTTCTACCCCTAAGCCACACCCCCAGCCCCTCACACTTGGGCACTCTAGGCGGGAGACTCTACTGCCACGGAGCCACGCCCTAGCTCTTTCTCCATCGTTTTCCAGATACCCTCTTGCTATTGCTTTGGCTCATACTTCATTCCTTCTCACATAGGGACCATTATTTCCTTATCTACCCTGGGATGAGGAGGACACGGATCCCTCTTCCATGGCTGATGGGAATGTAAATGAGGCAGGTGCCATAAGAGACAGACTAATTAATTAAGCTGGACACACAGCTCCACCTATAGAGTAGAAAATAGGTGTTCAAACAGAAATGTATAAGAGTTGTTTGTGACAACTACACTCATAACAGCCACGAGGGGAGACCACCAATGCCCACCCATATTACTTAAAGTATCCTTCCTTTACTGAGGTCATATGGCAGAATTTCACACAGCAGCTCCTCCCAAGTAAATAAAACCCTGGGCACTACATTAAGGTATTTTTTGAGTCTCTCTTTCTTTGATGCTTTTGTTCACATTCTGTGGACTACCAGATGCAGCTTGGTGGCTCTCAAAACCCACTGTGGGAGTTTAAATATGCTTGGTCCAGGGAGTGGCACTATTTGGATGTGTGGCCTTGTTGGCATAGGAGTGTCACTGTAGGGGTGGGCTCTAGGACCCTCATCCTAGCTCTCTGGAAGCCAGTCTTCTCCTAATGGCCTTTAGATGAAGATGTAAAACTCTCAATTCCGGGGCTGGTGAGATGGCTCAGCGGGTAAGAGCACCCGACTGCTCTTCCGAAGGTGATGAGTTCAAATCCCAGCAATCACATGGTGGCTTACAACCACCCATAATGAGATCTGACGCCCTCCTCTGGTGCATCTGAAGTCAGCTATAGTGTACTTATGAATAATAATACATGAATCCTTGGACCGGAGAGAGCAGGGACTGAGCAAGTGGAACCGAGTAAGCGGGGCAGACAAGAGCGAGCAGGGTTGTCTGGAACGAGGAAAAAAAAAAACTCTCAATTCCTCCTGCACCACACATGACTGGATAGTGCCATGTTTCTTCCTTGATAATCATTGACTGAACTTGTGAACATGTAAGCCAGCCCCAATTAAATGTTGTCCTTATAAGAGTTGCCTTGGTCATGGTGTCTCTTCACGGCAGGAAAACACTAAGACACCCACATCCAACAAAATTATAGTCAAACATAGCTGTACTCTAGAGATGAGCCTAGCTTTAGGGTCAAAAGCAACCTGGTACCCAGAGAGATATAGAAAGTAACCGGACATTGAGAAGAAACACACAGTGGCATAGATGTATATCACAAAGCTGAAGAGTCGTGAGGACAGTCGTGAGTCAAAGGTACAGTCCATAGGGGGAGTCAAGTGCAGGACAGTCATACTGTGTGGGTCCATTTACATGTACAGCCAAGCAAAGTGATTCCCGTACATCTTAGGAGAGACCACTTGCCAGACAGGCAACACTGGGGGCTCCGAAAGAAGAACCAGTGATCTTGTCTCAGTGTGGGTGCTGGTCAACTTTGTTGTGCTTTATCTCTCTGTAAAACATTTACTTTTAAAGTGTTTAGAGGAGATGAAGAAATGGCTCAGCAGTTAAGAGCACTTGCTACTCTTTCAGAGGATCCAAGTTGAGTTCCCAGTGCCCACATCATGTGCTTTACAATCAACTGTAACTCCAGTTCCAGGGGATCTGACAGGCTCTTCTAGCATCTTTAGAAGTCTGTGCTCATGTGCTTATACACACACACACACACACACACACACACACACACACACACACACACCTAGTAAAGCTTTCTCCTGGCTCCATTCTCCCCGATCCACATGATTACAGTGGCCATCTTCCAATTAAAACATGACCTGCACATGTGTCCCCATCACAAGCTGGGACTGGAGCCAGCCTGGCTGAGCATGAAGATCGCACCTCTGGCTTGCAGGATCAGCAAAAGTAATTCCCAAAACAGCCTGTGCCCAGCCCACACACACACCAGGCACTGCTGAGCAGAGCAGACTGACCCATGCTGCAGAGCCAGAGAGGTACCAGAACCCATGGCTGCACCCCAGTTCTCCACACACAGCTGTCAGGCATCACAGCAAGTTCCTGGAGTTGTCTGGAATAAGACCCAAGTCCCAAGACTCTTATGCTGCTGGCTACCTGTCCTCCCCACCCCCAAAGCCCCTGGACCACAGCATGTGCCTCTAGCCATTATCCATACTAACCAGTTATTACTTCATCACTATGATCCCCTCTACTGCTAGTCACATACAGGACAAGATGCCCTTACCAAGGCAGTCAGCCACTGATGTTACTGGCATCCCCAAAGCCACCATCCTGGAAGCCCCAGTCTGTAGCCTGTCTTTGCCTATTTTGTGGGTACTTCTTTCTTCCACCCTTTCAACTCTCAAACACTAAATAGGAAAGAAAAAAAGATAGAGGGGAAAGGAGGTGATGTTATTGTTAAACTACCTCCTGCTGATTGGGGCATTGAGTTCTTTGAGACAAGTTTGATTTTCACTGTTAGAATATCTCTTCTTCCTCTTCTTCTTCTCCTTTTTCTCCTCCTCCTCCTTCTCCTTCTTCTTCTTCTTCTCCTTTTTCTCACTCTCCTTTTCTTCTTCTTCTTCTTCTCCTTCTCCTTCTCCCACTTCTTTTTCTTCTACTACTTCTCCTCCTTCTCCTCCTCCTCCTCTCCTTCTCCTTCCCCTTCTTGTTCTTTATTTGAGCATAACTACTTAACAAGCCACAAACAACTGCAACCAACCAACAACCCACCCCACCTCTCAGGCTCTAGCATTTATATATCCTCTGAAAAGTCTCCAGAATTGCAAACATCACACAATCACAGAAGCTAGCTGCAGCTGGCAAAGTCACCCCCATGCTAGAGCATGAGGCAAATCATAGTCAGCTGCTGTGGACAACCGGAAGCAGCCCCATATTCTACACCTGAGATTAAAACAAAAACATAGTCTTATAACATTTCTGTGCTTTTTTTAATGATACCAAATATGCAAAATTCTCACTACACCAGTCTGTGATGGAGTCAGATGGAAGAGGATGTTGATGGACCATGTGACCACCAGACTCATCACAGTGACAGCATGAGTGCTATCAGTAGAACACTCAGTACAATCCTTCCTTTCCATTCCAGATTCTCATTCTCAGCCTTCTGCATCCATGGCCATGCTCCCCAGAATTCCAGCCCAAAAAGACTGATGTCTCTCTGATAAAGTACCCAGTGTTGGCCCAGTTGTCCCTCTTCATTTCAGCCATCCATGGTAGTTTGAGAATGACCACCATAGGTTCATATGTTTGAATGCTTGATACCCAGTTAGTGGAACTGTTTGGGAAGGATTAGGGGTGTGGTCTTGTTAGAGAAGGCATGTCTCTAGGAGTGGGTTTTGACATTTCAAAAACCCATTGCCAGGCCTAGTCTCCCACCTCCACCTCTCTCTCTCTCTCTCTCTCTCTCTCTCTCTCTCTCTCTCTCTCTCTCTCTCTTTCTCTCTCTCTCTCTTCCTGCTACTACAAACCAGGATATCAGGCTATAAAGTACTTGGCTACTGCTCCAACACCATGCCTGCTGGCTTTCCACCATGATGATCACAGACTAACCCTCTAAAACTGTAAGTAAGCCCCCAATGAAATGCTCTCTTTTATAAAAGAGTTGCCTATGTCTCTTCTCAGCAATAAACACTGACTAAAATGGCCATTTATTTCATTTACATATGACTTGGTGGGTTCTTTTTTTTCTGTATTATCAACAGCATGAAGGACCCTCTCATTACCATAACATTGAGCAAGGAAGTGCACTCCTCTTTGGTTAAGTCTCAAGAATGACAGCAGATCCCCTGCTCAGTCCCCTTGGCTCTGACCTTGGTCAGTACTCATAGCAGCCAGTAGTTCTCATAATGTAAGGAAGGTCTTATACCCTGAGCTACAAAATTCCACAGTGGTGCCCAGCCTAGTCTCAATGAAATCTGAGGTCATTTCAAAAGACATAAAGCCCTGGGAGAATAACACCCTTGGCCACCTTGCTGACTAGGTGTCCCCACCCTTACCCCTGCACAACAGTGTCCCTGACTTTTTTGATGACCCTGGAACATGACCCAGTTGGCTGCCTGAGGGCCTTGTGATGAGTCTTTCCTTCATCTCTCCCACACCCATCCCACCCCTCCTCTGAGCTCTATTCCTCAGAGAAGCCCTCCTCCACCCACCTATCCAAAGGAACCTTCCAGATCCTAGGCTGTCCCCTGCCCTGTTCTCCTGTTGGTACTTTGGACACAAAAGAACACAATGTTTTCAACAAGAGTCCATCTCTATGAGCCATGGGTAAGTAAGCTTCAGAGAATAGAGACCCTTTGTCCTTGTGATAGCTTGTCACCGGGCCCCAAACCTACTCTCAGCAGGTAATAAGGGTTTTGGGACCTACTGGTGGATACACAGGCCAAAGGAGGCAGAGAGGAACTTGGGGATTGCATGAGGTTTTAGGAATGTGTCCAGCCTGCACAGACTACCATCCCAGCCTTTCACGCCTGCTCTTTTCTGCCTGGTAAGCTCTTCTTCAGACCCCTGCATGGCTAAGCCTCATTCTTCCCACCTTGGACCAATGTCTCCAGACAGGCCTTTCCTCTGAGCATGTCCCTGGGTACCCCTTCTCTCTCCCATGTCCCCATCACCCAGTTCTGTTTCAATTCTGCCCTTCGCACATCATGACCCACAGAATCCAGGAGGAGTTTCTGACCAGCAGTATGACATCAGAGGCTCCTGTGTAACAGACCCTGTGGAGCACATGGACTGTGCCACCAGAGGAATTAGCATGGAACTGACAAGGTAGAACATGTCTAAACCCTAGAAATCTCATAAACCGAGATCAGAATCTCATCCTGAGACCGGCTGGATTGGGGATAGCTCCCTCCCTGTTTCTGTTCCTGCCTCAGAGCAAGTTAACCTGGATTTCCCTGTCCAGGTAGTCACAGGTAGTCAGTCACATAGCACAGCACCCAGAATTCTTTCCCATGCAAATGAGGCATCTCTGTAGCATTAGCCTTCAGCCAATGGTCTTTGCCCACCTGCATAGTCTCACCCACTTCCCCAAAACTATAGAACTCCTGGTTCTTGAAAGTATATGCGTTCAAACCCACCCCAAGAAAGGAAATATGAACAAGCTAAGATTGTCTCAGAGAGCTACTTCATTAAAGATTGTCAGAGACCTTTGCTTAAAAGAACCATAACACTGAGATTCTCAGAGAAGGTCTTCCCCCACACCCTTCATCCTTTCAGCCTAATATGCAGTGGCTCCTGGACACCCTGGGAGGGAGAAATCAAAAGACATAGAACCACAGCTTTCCTCCTGGACTCTGCTTTACCCTCTGACCTGGCAAACAGCACTGTCGGATGCCCTGGAGAGAGGGGCAGTCTATGGACCCCACCTGTCCAGGGATTTGCCCTGTCCTCTCTGAGCCAGCAGTGTCTGGACACCCCCAGCAGAGAGGCAGAACTCAGAACCGCAGACTCTAATCACATGCTCACTCAACACCAACTCTGAAACTGGCCCCAGTCGCTAGAGGATGCAAGGGCCTCTGTGAAGGTTTCCTAACCCAAGCATCCTTTGGCATTCATCTGCTCAGGTATGTGTGTGCACGCATGCAAATATGTGTATGGGGGTGTGTGTGCTGGATTCAAACCCAGGGCACTTGCTCACTGGTAAGCACCCTACCACTGAGATCCACCCACAGCTCTGCTTCCTGATTTTCAGATAAGTAAACCTTGGGTACCATCGCAATGGTTCTGCAGCCATTTCTCTGAAGAAACCCAATGCATGTTTTGCCTGTTCTGTCCTCCCTCCAGTGGATCTAGAGCATTGCTCAGCTGCGTAGCAAGGCTTACATAAGAATGGGATCCGAATGTGTTTTCTGGCCTCAGAGAAAGTAGCATCAGGATCCTTGAGGTGGGGCTCAGTCAGTGCAGCGCTTCCCAGGAAATGATGAGGACAGCAGTTTGATCTCCAGAACCCATGTGAAAAAGTTGGGCATGGTAACCCACGCAATCCCATCCATGCTCAGGAGGTAGAGGAAGGGGGATCACTGGGGCTTTCTAGCTGATCACTCTGCACTCCACCAGCCAGTGAAAGGCCCTATCTTTAAAAAGCAGGGTGGGAGCCAGGGATCATACATCTTTAATCTGAGCACTTGGGAGGCAGAGGCAGGTGGATCTCTGAATTCAAGGCCATCATGGTCTACAGAGCAAGTTCTAGGACAACGAGGTCCAAACAGAGAAACCCTGTCTTGAACCATACACTCATCTCTGCCCACTCCTTCCCCAAAAAGGCAGGGTGGGGCCTGCAGAGGTGGCCCAGTGGTTAAGAGCACGGGCTGCTTGATATGAGTGAAGGTATATACCTAGTCTTATTCTAACCTGTGATTGCCACGTTTGCTTGGCGCCCCTGGGAGGCTTGCTCTTTTCTGAAGGAAAATGAAGGAAGAGTGGGTCTGGGGGAGAGGCGAGGCAGAGAGAAGAGGAAGGGGAAACCAGTCAGGATGTAATAATATATGAGAGAAGAATAAACAAACAAACAAACAAACAAACAGCACTGGTTGCTCTTCCAGAGGACCCGGGTTCAATTCCCAGCATCCATATGGTGGCTCACAACCATCTATGACTCCAATCCCAAGGGCTCTGATGCCCTCTTCTGGCCTCCAAGGGCACTAGGCATGCTCAGTGTACACAGATATGCATACAAAATATTCATATGCATAAAATAAAAATAAATCATTCTAATATATACATATATACACATACATACATGCATTTTTATGCATACAAAATATTCATATACATAAAATAAAAATAAATCATTCTAATATATACATATATACACATATATACACTTACACACACACACACACACCTATATATATAAAGGTGAACATCAATTGAGAAAGACACTTACCATTGACCTCTACATGCATGTACACATACACACACACACAAACACACACACCCCAATTGGCAGTTATTTCCTGCAATTTGAGCTCCAACTAATAGGTCAGTCCCCCAGGGAGCCCCACCCCCACCCCCCATTTCCCATGCCCTCAGACTCTTGTCTCCCTTTCATTTCCTTGGGCTCCCCGTTATCTGTTCCGAACACTTCCAAATTTGCGTGCTTTCCTAATCTCTCCTCCACTGGCAGCTCCCGTGTTTATCTTGCGGTCCCGTGTCTCTGCAGGCTGTGTCTCCTCCCCACGAGCCTTCATTAGAATATTTCAAATGAAGACCTTTACCACTCCCGCTGCGGAGCACACTGGGCCTTTCCCACGGAACACGTTTTTAATTCTTATCACGGGACTTCAGGCAGTTTGTACATTATTCCCTATTAAACCCTCAATTCCACTTGAGGTGGTCACAATTCGGAGATTACAGTGTTCTGCGGGGTGTTCTGCCAGTGATACATTCACTTTGCTTGCCAGCAGACTCGGTTACGTGAGCCTGTATTTCACACCTCATTTGATTCCACAATGAGACCAACATAGAAAAAGAAGCAATTATTTATTTAGATTATGGAATCGTTTCAGAGGGATATTCAATTATGTAATGGTTTTAGAAAGATATTCATAGGTATGAGACTGTCATGCTGGAGAAGGGCTCCCTGCTGGGGGGTAGGGGGTGGGGGTGGGGGTGGGGTTAAACACAGAACAGGAAGGAGGGACATACACAGAGAAGTCACTGGGAGGGAAGCCCATCTCATTTGCAAAATGGCTTCCTCTTTCCCATGTAGCATTTTTTAAAATTTCTTCTAAAGGAAAAAATAAAATCACACACACAAAAAAGTGACAAGTATTTCTGAGAAGCAGAACACTTTTTTCCATGAAAACAAGACCATGGGCTGCAGATAAGGCTCAATAAGCAAGAGGGCTTGCTGCAAAAGGATAAGGACCTGACTTCGAACCCCCACCCGTTACATAAAAAGCTGGGCATTCAGTGAGAGACCCTGTGTCAAGGGAATAATGAAAACAGGACACCTCTGAGTGCACACACATGCACATACACCACACACACAAACAGTATGTTGTCACCCAGCCAATGGAGCATCTCAACAAATTCATTTCCTCTGCATCAACCATGGAGACCATCTTCCTCAAAGCCCAACGTTCTTGGTCTCTTCCAGCCCAATGTCAGGTTGAGTGACATTGCACTTACAGGGGCGATTCCCTCAAAGTCATGTCACCATCGGTGTTCATGGCCTCAGAAGACCCACTGTGTGACCACTGACAACCCTCTCCCTCCCTTTCCCCAACCTGCCCAAGCACTTGAGAACACTGATCCAAACCCCAGCTCTGAGTTGATCTGGATGGACATATGATCCGAGCTGTTCCAGGAAGAGCCCAGGACATCCATCCCGGGGCTCATGCTAGACATAACCAGGAAAATCAACTTCTCCCTAGAGTAGCAGTTCTCAACCTGTGGGTCGTGACCCCCTTGGGGATTGAATTACCCTTTCACAGAAGTCGCCTGAGACCATCGGAAAGCAGAGGTATTTGCATTCTGATTCATAACAGTATCGAAATGACAGTTATGAAGTAGCAGTGAAAATAATTTTATGGTTGGTGGTCACCACAACATGGGGAGCTTTATGAAAGGGTCACACCACTAGGGAGGCTGAGAACCACTGCCCTAAAGTGACTGTGTGGTCAGAGGGACACTAGGAGCTCCTGGCCACTTACCCTGCTCCCAAGAGGGAATGGAGGACCCTGGAGAGGGTGGAGAGACAGGTTGTGGTGGACAACCCCCACTTCTGATGTAGACCACTGTCAGCATGGGACTTAGTGGCACTACCTGGATAACCACATAGGGAGACGCGTCCTCGCACTGTGGCTATTAAACTCAGCAGACCCCTGGGCTAACAGGATCGAGTTATGGGCCTGAGCAGAGCCCATCTTTGAAGAACATGGCCACCTGTGCCCACTGATTGTCCTCTTGCTCCCCCTATGCCTTGGCAGCAAAGCCTGCCTTCTACACAGCTGGAAAGCAACACAGGAAATTCAGCTCCCAAGCCAGCCTGCGCCTAAGCAGGGGTTCCACTCTCTGTTACCTAGATCTAAACCAAAGCTCTGCTTGGGGGGGGGGGGAGAGCTGGGGTGGTGTCAGGAAGTGACACTTCACTTCTTTCCAATAATGAGATATTGCTGGATGAGTCTGCGATGCATGGATGAGCTGCGACCATTAGCAGCCATGAAGACACCAGCATGGAAGACGCCCAAGAATACTGCTGTGTGAACCAACTGTGGAAAACAGACACCTCTATCTTTGCTATGGGAGGCCATGAATCCCTTTACAGCAACCACTTTAGAGCAATTACAGACACCTTTGCAGCTGGAAACCCTTGAGCCAATATTAACAACTCAGGACCCAGGGCGCCTGGCAGGCACATTCAGATATCCAGGGAAGCCCTGGTCATGTGATGTCACAACCCACGCTCCATCCCTGACACTGTCTGCCCTAGGGTGTGATTGAGGAGTTTTGAGTGGGAGGTGTCATAGCCAGCATCAGACCACCTCAGCCTGAGTCATTCTTCCTCCCGAAAGACAGTCACGGGCAGCACAGTGCAGTTCTGGGGTTGTCTGGGGTCACATGAGAAGGGACAGACACAGGGCAATTCCGTTGACAGAGCTCAGCCTCCACTCTCTCTCACAGGACGCCACTCATGACCCACACTGACTCATCCCCAAGGCCCATGTATCTCCTGGGCACCAAAAGACCCAAAGCTAGAGAGGAGAGAAAAGAGTCTAGGTGGATTTACAGGGATGCGTGTCTCAGTGACCAGGGCATTGGGCAGCATCTGAGCTGATGGCACAGTCAGCAGTCACTCAGCCAGGACTGCTCCTTGGCTCAAGGGAGGAGACAGACAGACTGACAGATAGCTCAGAAAGGGGAGAGAATAGAGGTGGCAAGGGTGGGGCTGTTGAGTCAGGGATCTTTCTACTCTCTGCTGCTGAGGTGGTCAAGCCCTTCCCTCGCCCCGCCCTCGCCGCGCCCTCGCCCCCTGAGCCCTGCCTTCTGCTCACCACTCCCCCTACTCCCAGGCCAGCTTCTAAAGACTGCAAGGAAACTGGACTTGAGATTCTGGATTCACAGCCACCTCACCCCAGACCCTACTTCTACTCCCACCCTGAGAAGTGGGTCCAACACAACAGAAAAGGTTCATTTAAGCAGCCAGGGTCCAGAGACGGCTCAGCAGACTTGAGTTGAGCTCCGGGGCCCATAGGAGATGATGAACCAACCCCCGGAAGCTGCCCTCTGACCTCCACATGCGCCGCGACACACAGACGGACCAACAGATGCACACACTAATAATAACTAATAATAAAAATAATAACAATTTTAAATTTTTGAAGAAAAATAAGCAATGAGGGACAGTTAGCAGATAGCTGTGAGCATCCTGCTTGCTTTTTAAAAAGTACTTTCGCTCTGGCTCTCTAATTGATCCATTCTTACCATTTCAGCCTTCAGTTCTTCGTCGAAACAACAGCAATAACAATATGGTTGTCAGACTCTAAACTGTGATAAACGAAAGACAGGCAGCCTCACTATGTACGGTGCATGGAATCATAAAGGATGCTCTGGGCTTCTGTGCATCCCTGCTGTGGCTGCCCCAGGCTGGTGCGGCAGGAAGGTCCACCCGCCATCCTGAGCATGTCTCTCTGTTCCTTGCTCTAGTAAACCACACATCACAGGGCTCACCTGTTCTGGGTGTCCGGGTGGTGGCCCATGCAGGACAGGGCAGCCGTGGTCTGGGTACCGTCCTGCTCAATCTCCTCCTGCACTGCCCACTGGTCCTCGTGGCTCACCCGCACCGCCGTTATCTTCACACCTGCAGCCGCCTTGATTCTATGACATAAGAAGAAAGTAGACTCATGAGAAAATAGGCTTCACCTGGCCAGAGCCATGAGAGACACTATGGTGGTCTGAATAGACTTCCCCACTATTCCCATAGACTTGTGTGTGTGAATGCTTAGCCCAGAGGGAGGGGCACTCTTAGGAGGTGTGGCCTTGTTGGAGGAAGTGTGTCACTGTGGGGGTGGGCTTTGAGGGTTTCTATGTTAGGGCTTCCCTCAGTGTGGAATGAGATTATCCTCCAGGCTACCTTTGGATCAAAACATAAAATTCATCTGGGCAGTGGTAGCGCATGCCTTTAATCCCAGCACTTGGGAGGCAAAGGCAGGTGAATTTCTGAGTTCGAAGCCAGCTTGGTCTACAGAGTGAGTTTCAGAAACCTGTCTCAGAAAAAAATAAAAATAAAAAATAAACAGAATTCTTGGCTTCTCCCCCCCACCCCATGTCTACCTAGGCATGGCCATGCTTCAAGTCATGATGATACCAGACTGAACCACTTAAACTGTACACCAGCCCCAAATTAAATGTTGTCCTTTATAAGGGTTGCCTTGGTCATGGTATCTCCTCAGACATCATCTGTATCAGTATCACATGGAGATTCCCTTCCCGGGAAGCTAGAGGCTAGAGAGAAGAGAGGTTGTGAATAGCTTTCCTCTAAGACTGATCTCAGGGACAGCGAGATGGCTCAGTGGGCTCAGTGGTTGAAGGCACTTGCCTGCCAAGCCTGATGCTCTGAGTTCAGCATCCAGAACCCACAACCTCCGCACACCATCACGGCCCAGGAGCCCACCTCCACACATCCAAAATAAAGAAATAAATGTAAGAGGAAAAATTTAATGCTGATATGCTGATATGTTCCAGACCATGGGCGATGGCTTCCATGGGTAAACCCTGAACTGGGGAAACTGAGGCAGGAAAATTGCTACAAGTTCAAGGCCAACCTGGGCTACACAGGGAGACCCTGTCTTAAGAATAAATAAGCAAATAAACGAATCTTGTCCCTTTTACAAGTGCCACAGCATGTTGCTACACACCTCCGTTTTTCTGTCACTGGGTTTGAAAGGAATTTTATGCGAATTTTATCTCAATATTAAAAAGAGAGGCAAGGGTGAGAGCAAAATGGTTCAGTTGGTAAAGGTGCTTACCATCAAGCCTGAAGACCCGAGTTCAACCCCTGGTACCCACATGGTGGAGGGAGAGAACAGATTTATGCAATGTATCCTCTGGTCTCCATGTGTGCACCACAGTACACACACCCAACACATAGCCACTAAATATATGAATAAGCATAATGAAAAATTATATAAGGAGGGAGGACACAGGTAAGTGACCCATCCCAGGAGTGACTGAAATGAGAGAGAGAGAGAGAGAGAGAGAGAGAGAGAGAGAGAGAGAGGTATATGTGTTAATGGGTGATGGCTAGGCGCCAGACCTGTCTTGAAGCCTAGCTCTGTCCCCTGCCTTAGGGAGTCTGGAGTGTGCTCAGACATGTCAACCCCTGTGTATCCATCAAATACAAAGATGGGACTCTGTCTCTTTCTCTCTCCCTGTGACCACTGCATCCCTAGCCTGGACAGCACACCCCCAGAGGCTCCAATGTCACTCATCTGCCACCCCCTCTCCTGCATCTGATCAATCATTCTTCCTGCTGGATTTAGATCTTAATCTCTTTCACAAAGCTTTCTTTCTTGACACCATGATGCCCTAGCAGTTAAATTTATGCATGCCACAAACAGAGGTGTCCTGTTCCATCCCTTCCTCTAGCCAAAGGACCGAGGGAAGAGGATGTTCCAGAACTTATGTCTACATTCAAAGTCCTTGTCACTGAAGCTGCACCTCTGGCCTGTGAGTCCTCTAACGACTCACACAGGGATCCTCCCCACACAGATGATGTCTCAGAACCCTTTCATCATACCACTGATAGTCAGAGTGGAAGTGGGAATCAGATGGTCAGAGGGAAGTGCGAACCCAGCTGCTGGTTATCCCACAGAGACCCCTCCCTGTAAGGCCTGAGCTACATCGCTGAGCTTGTAAGTCTCAGTTTTTCCTGGATGAGAGTCCCTCATCCACTGTGGTCTTGGAGGGATTAAGGCTGCTCACAGGATAGTGGGTGAAAGTCCATCACTAATAGTTGAATTCAAACACGGAAGTCCTAACTACTCTCAGGAGACCCACCTAGGCTGCTGGGCCCTCACTGCCAGGCATCCTGGGCACATCTCTGAGTCTCCAGGCAGAATCTAGCCGTTCCTTCTAGATATTTCCTGGTCCTAATTCTGGGCAGAAAATTATTCCCACCTCTCAAGGCAAAGCCAGTGACACGTGTACACACACACACACACACACACATATACACACTCATACATACACAAACACATACACACACGTACACACACACAATTCTGGCCCATTCACCAAGCTTTCAAAGGATACCCCGACTCCTTCAGACACCTGACCCTATCCAGCTCTCATCCATGAGACTTTGTCCCACAGTAAGCTCTCTTCTTATGACCACAGTGTGATTGCAACAGCTCCAGACTGCACATCTTTATCCTCAGTTTAAAAAATAATAATAATTCTCCTTCTGAGAACAAAAATCTTAAAACCAATTTTTACAGGCTGAATTCAATGGGTTTTTTTCATAGTGGATGAGGTTAATCCCTTATCAGAAGGGTTTAAAAAAAAAAGGATGCCGAAAAGAAATTCAAGTCATAGAGGAAGAAATGCATGCTGGGTATTAAAAACACTTGTAAAGCCAAATTGTTGATATGCCGCCCATCTCTTAAGCACAAGTTATGAAATTCTTCTTAAAGCTCAGCCTCCCAACTAAATCCCCCTTAACTTAAGGCTATATTTGTTAAAGCGATTTAAGCTCACAGAAATTCAGGTCTTAAATATTCACTAACCTTGTTTTAGAAAAAAATATATATGTATCTTCAGACTTTCGGATATTCTTAGCACTTGGTATTTTAAAAATACAATATCCAAAGCTACGTGGAAGAGATTAGTGGCCCCACTGCTGTTGTGAGCTGGAGGTTTCCAGGGCTAAGCAATAAAAGTTACCACTGCAGAGTGTCTAGAACATGTAAGGAAAGTTAGCCAAGTGACTCAGTAACGGGCTAGCACACAGAAGTCTTCCAGGGAATGGAGCCATCAAAGTGCAAGGTTTGGGGGCTGGGGAGAGGGCTCAGTTTCTAAAGCACTTACTCTTCTTCCTGAGGACTCCCGTTGGATTCCAAGCACACAGGCCAGAAAGCTCACAACCACCTGAAAACCCAACACCAGGGGGAAATCTGTCGCCCTCTTCTGGCCTCTGCAGGTAACTGCATGGACATGCACATAAAGACCCATCCCTGAATTCTTTCAGCAAGTATCTGGAGGCTAGAGGAGGCAATCCATGCTGAGAGCACGTTTTTTGGACAACTATTTAAATTTGAAAGATGGAAGAGAAAAAAATCCATGTGAGAAGACCTTCTTTGAGCACCTGCCCCCACAAGACCTGCCGTGGCACCCGCAGAGCAGACAGGTCTCCTCCTGCACTTTCAGGCGTGGATGCTAAGAATACATTTATTTTTGGCCTTTGAGTCAGAGAGAGAATGGGAAGCTCTAAAGAAATAAGAAGATCTCTGAGAAGCATAAGGCTCAGCTGCAAGATCGGAGATGGGCAGGGTCTTCTGTGTGCAGGTGTGAGCATCCCCTTAATGGCACATGAGGAGGACAAACAAGTCAGGTGCCACCGCAGGAAATTATCAACATGTCTGACCTTCAGTCTCAGCTAAAACTTAGCTTAATTTATTTATTTGATACAGGGTCTTACTATGTATCTGCCCTGACTGTCCTGGAACTCGCTATGTAGACCAGGCTGTCCTGGAACTCAGGAGATCTACCTGCCTCTGCCTCCCAAGTGCGGGGACTAAAGATGTGTGTCACCACACTTGAGTGTATATAGAAAATGGTAGGGCCAGTGAGACTCCTGTCTGCTTTGTGATACTTGCTGTGTGTTTGTGACATTTCTCATTACCTACAAAATATCTAGTAGGAACAATTTACAAACAGTGGAGCTTGATTCACAGTTTAAAGGCACAGCCTATCACGGCACAGAGCACCACAAGCGTGAGGCAGCTGGCTACATTGTATCCACAGTCAGGAAAGAGAGAGAGATGGACGCTGGTGCTCAGCTCACAGTCTCCTTTTTATTCAGCCCAGTTCAGCCTTGATATAGCACTGCCCATGTTCAAGGCAGGTTTTCCACCTCTATCAACCCAATCTGAAAACTCCCTCTTAGGCATGCCCAGAGCCCTGTTTCCTAGGTGGCAATAAAGAATGTCAACTTGGCAGTACCAACCACCATACTGAGCATGCCCAAAGGATACTCCACTCTAACCTGCCAACTGTGTTCTGTGACCCTGGGCCAAGCGTGCTGGAAAGCATACCTGTCCCCCTTCCTCCTTGAATTCTGACCTTACACTGAGTCCGCCCAGGAATATGCTCCCCACCGCCAACCAGAGGGTGCTCCCACTTGAAAACATAATGCACAGTCTCCCCCAATAAAATCGACATACTTCCTTTGCTTGGAAGAGCATCACTCTAGAAATAGCACCAATACCTTCTTTAGCATAATCTTTCCCCTAAGCTTTCATTTCTTGGCCACACTTGTGTGAGCTTTGGGCTAAGCTGGGTACCCACTGCCTTCCCTTGTCTCTTTGCTTCCGCCCTAGAAAGTCAGCTGGGATGCACGCATCTCGAGACACACACTCACACAGAAACCAGACTTCAGGTGTCTTCTTCTAGTATTCTCTGCCTTATTCTTTTAAGATGTTATCTCTCTATTGAGCTGGAGAGGTAGCCCAGTGGTTAGAGCATTGGCTGTTTTTTGTTTTATTTTTTCAGAAGAGCCAGGTTCAGTTCACAGCACCCACACAGTGGCTCACAATGGTCTGTAACTTTCCTGGAGATCCAAAGCTGCCTTCCACCTCCTCAGGCACCAGGCCTGCAAATGACAAACAAACATGTGCCTGCAAAACATACATACGAAATAAACACAAACTTACAAAATCAAGACGGGATCTCTCACTGAACTTGAAGTATATCTATCTTGAGGCAACTAGACTGGTTGGCAATCAATCTCCCAGCATCCATCTGTCTCCACCCCTCACAGGCACAAATAGCCATGCAGGACTTCTTACACGGGTGCTACAGATTTCAACTCAGGTCCCCATGCATATACAGCAAGCGCTCTTAACCCACAGCAAGCGCTCTTAACCCACTGAGCCATCTCCCTAGCCCTTGGTCAGGCATCTTTGAGCCTTAGCTTTCTTTCTATAAAGCCATAAGTACTCAATGTGTCTGTGCTGGATAGTTTCATGTTAACTTGACACAAGCTAACGTCGTCTGAGAGAAGAAAACCTCAATTAAGAAAATACCTCCGTAAGATCCAGCTGTATAGCACTTTTTTTTAATTAGTAACTGATGGCAAGAGCCCCAGCCAATTGTAGATGGCACTGTCCCTGGGCTGGTGGTCCCTAAGAAATCAGGCTGAGCAAGGCATGGGGAGCAAGCCAGTGAGCAGCATCCCTCCATGGCCTCTGCACCAGCTCCTGCCTCCTGGCTCCTGCCCTATTTGTGTCTCTGCCCTGACTTCCTTTGATCATGAAGTCTGATGTAGAAGAGTAAGATGGATATACCCTCCCCCACTCCCACCCCCACCCCTACCCCCACAAGTTGCTTTGGTCATGGTATTTCATTACAACAAGAGGAACCCTAAGACAATGTCTAACATATTCCTAAATGTGAAAATCGTGCTAATGCCGAGGCAACACCTGGATAAAGATGGTTTTCTGGACATGTATTTGAGCATCTAAATCAGCAAGAACTGAAGCTTCTTCCCCCTGAGCTGTCCGTGTCCATCCCTTACGCCACTGCCACTGAATATTAACTGACAGAACCCATCCCGTCTCTGACATTTCTGCCGTATAGAGGACCAGCCACAATCCACCCCGTGTTCACAAAAGACGCACAAAAAGTCAACCCTGCAACTGAAGGGCAAAAGGAGGGGATGGAGGAAGGCTGTTTAATATTCTCTTCATCCTTGTGAGAAAAGAAAGCAAATATTAAATCAAGGAAATCTCTGGAAACAGTCAGAGAGCTCGCCTTTGTCACATTCATCACTTTGGTAATAAATATTAATAAACAAACCTAAGACAGAAAAAAAGAAACCTTCAATTCATAACTCCAAAGTCGCCTGACCTTTTATGGAATTAAACTCATTTTCTGTTGAGCCTGCTATTTGTAGAATGTTTCTGGTAACATACGTTTTCACAGATCTGCCAGAGAGGATCTTACATCGGGATCTTTACAGGGGGCTCAGGAGCCGCACGCAGTAAGATGTTTTCTTCGCTCTCTCGGACACACACACACATTCACTCTGATGCATGGGATATGACTTGTTTGAGGACATCTGTCTGCAAGCAGGGTGCTCACAGCCACCAAGACACACATGTGCACAGGACGCTCAGGCAGTGTCACCCTCAGCACCTTTCTCTCATCACACTAGTGCTGATCCATAGAACTTTCTTCCAAGTTCTAGATGCATGGATGAATGAATACTTGAAACCACCTCCTAAGGGTGCAAGGATGGGGGCTGGAGAGACAGCTCAGTGGTATAGAACACTCTTGCAGGGACAGACATTTGGTTCCCAGAACCCACATGTGGGCTCACAACCATCTGTAACTACCTTCCCAGGCAGATCCAACGCCCTCTTCTGACTCCTGCAGATACTTCATGCATAGGATGTATATACATGCATGCAGGCATATTTAAATTAAAATAGACAAATCTAAAAGAAATGGGAGAAGACAATCCCAAGGACTAGCATCCTTAAAATGTTCCTGGTTGAACTAAGCCTCAACTCACCCTTAAATATAAACAAAACCATCCCATGCCTCTTGGCCCCCTTCAGAAAGGACCATCAGCCACGGAATCACCCAAAGCAGGAATTGGGCACACACACCTCAATGCTTACATAGAGTTCAGAGGTCAACGCTCGGGACTCTGTTCTTCCATGATGGCTTCTGGGGACTTCAGGTCATCTGGCCCATGAAGCAAGCACTTTTACAGGCTGGGCCATCTTGCCATCTCCCTCCCACACACACCTCTTTACTTTCTAATATTTAAATCTATTTCCATCCTCATTTGGCCAGACAGTAGTAAGCGATCCCTCCCAAACCAACCCCATCCCCATCCAAGGTCTCCTGCCCTGTTCCAAGACAGAGAAGTATCAGTCATCCTGAGGATTGCTGCAAGGATAGAGATGCAAAGAGCAGGAAGCAAGCAGACCTTTCCCCACCCACCCATGTGAGTTGCTCCCGAATATAATCATGGTGGCTCCCAGGGTCCCTAAGGGTCAGTACTGAGATGAGGTGGCGTTCCCATACTTCTCCCACCAGGATTGAAGCCCAGAGAACTTTTAGAAGGCCGCTCTCATCCCATCTGCTGAGACCCAAGGCAGTGAACTCAAGTGCCTCCGAGGACCAGGCAGGAACACACAGGGCACTTGGTGAGTGGATTCTGTGGTGAGCTGATAACAGGGGCTGGAATTAAAGGGGTGTGTGTACCACCTTTAAATCTCCAGTATTGATAATGACGGTGGATGTGATGGGGCCAGCTGCTTCAAGTTCTTGCCTTGATATTCCTGCTATGATGGGCGATAACCTGGTATTACGAGCTAAAGCAAACCCCTTCTCCCCCAAGTTGCTTTTCGTCAGGATAGTTTATCACAGCAACGGACGTGAAACGGAGGAACCTGCTTCCTTCATCCAGATCCCCCTCCCACCACTCCACCATCTTTCTATGAAACCAGACGTTGCTAATGGTGATTTAAGCCAGAAGCGCCCAGAACTGCCTACGTCTGACACTTGGTCCCCATCAGGTGATGCTCCTGTGAGACAGCATGGGATCTTTAAGAGGTGGGGGCCTCGTGCGGAATTGAGTGGCTTGAGGTGCTACCCAGAAGAATGAGCCCTCTAGCTTCCAGCCTAAGCGCCCTCTGTTTCCTGGAGGGCAGACACTGTGTAACAGAGTGGCTGCCTCTCACTCTCCTGCCTCCCCACTGGGATAACCCCAGCCTCAGATACATCATGTCTCCTTCAAGTCCCTCCCGTGGTCAGTCTGGATCCACCAGGGACAGTCTAGCTGGATGGCCAATGGCAATGCTAACCTGTGTATCCCTCTCAATCTCCCTTCACAGTAGGTCCTTCACCATCCTGTCTTCTGCCCGGGGGAAACTGAGGCACAGAGCACAATGCAGGGACAATGAGCTAAGCCACCTGACCTCAGTCCTGGTTCTTGAGGCCACCTCACTCAGCCTCCACAATGCTCCTGCCTCTCTCTTCCAGTTGAGCCCGCAATGCAAACTCTCCAGCCTTGATGGGGCTTCCTCCTTGACGCTCTCCCTCCCCCACCTCGGTCAATCGCTCCATGTCAAGCAAGGTGAATACCCTTCTGCCTTGTTTATTCATGCCCTGAGAACCTTCCATACACTCCTAGTGCAGGCAGGTCCCCAGCCGTGTGAAACAGATACACCCTATAGCACAGTGGCTCACCAAATCCCCATGCTCACCCATGAGTGGAGGCCGAGAGCCTCAGAGGTACACGGGAGAGCTGTGCATCATAGCACTTGGGATTAACACATACATGTGTTCATCCGAGGCCCTCTGCTCTGGACTGTGGACATGATGGGAGCAGCTGCTTCAGACCCATGCAGTCTTGACTTCCCCAGAATGATGGACTTTAGTTTGGAATTATAAACCAGATAAATTCCTTCTCCCTTAAGTGCTCTTACTACAGCAACAGAAACAAAGCTAAGATACTGGGTACCTCGGGTTCCTTCCTGTGCCAAAGAAGCCAACTATTCCCGAGGATTTTGCTTCAGATTATCTTTTGTGTGAGAAATAAGGATTTCCTATGTAGCTCAGGCTAGCCTCAAACTCATAATGACCCTCCTGCCCCAACCTCTCAAATGCTGGATCATAGGAATGCACCATAAATGTACCTACTTCCGTTTTCCTAGATGCCTGGGTATGGGTACACCTATTGGCATGATCACTCGCTGCAAACTACGCCTGGGTACATCTGTGAAGGGGTACTACCATCTTGCAGATTGTGTCAATGGGACCCTGTGATCTCCCCAGGGACCACTCAACACCCCTTATTTGACGGCACGCTTCCCTTGACCCTCAGAAGAGGACTGGGGAACAAGATGTCTTCCTGTGAGCCCCACCACCCCCCCAACCTCAAACTTCATTCACTGCCTTAGGCAATTCCCTCTGGACTTTGCCTTGGGGAAGTGGGAGCGACACCCATTTTAAATGAGACAAAGCTAAACCAGGAAAGTTGCATGTCCCAGCTGCATGTCCCAAAGCTGCATGTCCCAGACAGCTGCCTATAGGTGACGATGGCTGAGCAAGGAAAGGGACGCAGATGGCCATCTCGGACACAACCAGCCAATGACCTTTGAAGAAACAACCTTAAATCCAGCTTTTCCTGAAGCTGCACCCATTCATCCGTTAGAGCAGTGATTCTCACCCTTCCTGAGGCTGCAACCTTTTAGGACAGTTCCTCCTGTTGTGGTGACCCCCAGCCATAAAATTATTACATCGCTGCTTCATAACTGTAATTCTGCCTCTGTTATACATCGTAATGTAAATATCTTATTTCCAACGGTCTTAGATGACCCCTGTTGAAAGAGTCATTTAATTGCCCCTCCCCAAAGGGGTTAGGACTCACAGGTTAAGAACAGCTGAGTTAGAGGGACACACACACACACGATCACTCAGCCTTTCTGGTCCTGGAAATCCCTAGATCATTTTGTACCATTTCACTTTTTCCCAGGTACCATCTGTGTAACTACTTCCGATTTTTCTTTAAAACTGGCCGACTTTATATTACCTTCTCTAGGGAGAGAGCGACACATTCGCTCTTGCCATGAAAACCAAAGCAGCCTCACTTTTGGTAAAGGGAAAGAAAACCCTAAAATAAGTACAATGAAAACAGAACAATGTTACTGAATTCCAGCCAGACGCTGCAGTCTGCCAAGGGCTCGGAGCCTGGCCCGTGGGTTCTTGTTGTTCCCAACACAATAAAGCAACAGATGAGATTCACAGGTGGCTGTGGGGCACCATAGACCATCTCCCTAAAGTACCTGGGATGGAAGACAGACAGACCCCAGTGATCAAAGACCTGCCCTCCATACCCTCGCCTCCCTGTGCATTCTGGGTATCACCCTAATTCCACTTCCCCATGGCTGGTGCTCCCCCGGGTGTGAGGACACACTGCTGTGCAGATGGTGTGTATCCAGCGTCATTACAGAACATGGTAACTTTCGGAAGGAGGGCGAACTAACAAAACACAGCACGAGAACAACACAGAGGTGAGTCTACGTCTGTGCTGGGTCTCACCCAACCAGGCTGCCTGTCCCGTCACCATGGTAACATGAAGCTGCTTCAGCAAAGTCAGTCAAACTTTCTACTTGGAGTTCCACTGCGCCATGGGCTCCTTCAAGACCACAGCAGCCACCAGTTACAGAACAAGTCACCCGGGCTGATAATTATGTAACCCAGCGGGTGCCACACACACCTGCGCCCTGCTTCCTTCTCTCCTGTATCAATGCAGTTTCTTTTAAACTCAAAAGCAGAGGAGGGTGATGCTCTGTTCCTGACTGTAATTAACTCCAGAAATATGTGTTCTTTCGCAATGAGGTCAACCTCTGTGCACAGTCCTGCAGAGTCTCTGAGGAGACTGACACTGGGCTCTGAGAACTGATGATAGGGTGAACTACAGCCTCCCTGCCCATTGTGTGTGTGTGTGTGTGTGTGTGTGTGTGTGTGTGTGTGTGTGTGTGTCTGCGCGCGCGCGCGCATGTGCAAGCACACAGTCTTTCTGTGTGGTTTTCTCTGTGTTTCTCTCTCTCTTTGTCTCTCTGTTTCTCTATCTCTCTAAATCTGTAAGTGTATGTCTCTCAGTCTCTGTTTCTGTTTCTCTCTTTCTCTTTCTTTGTCTCTCTGTCTATCTCTCTGTCTCTGTACATATATGTCTCTCTGTCTCTCTATCTGTCTTTGTACATATCTGTCTCTCTGTCTCTGCCTCTCTGTGTCTCTGTCTCTCTTTGTCTCTCTCTGTTTCTCTCTGTCTCAGTGTGTCTCTCTCTGTGTCTCTGTCTCTCTCTCTGTCACACACACACACACACACACACACACACACACACACACACACACACACATGCACACACACCAGCCTGGAACCAGAAGAATAAACATGATGGTTAATCCTGGTTGTCCAACCTGGAATCAACCCAAACTACTGGGCATTCCTGGAATTTTCTTAATCAAATTTATTGAAGTGGAAGACTCCCGCCAAACCCGGGCTGTACCTTTCTGGTGGCCACTCAGATGAAAGGACACACAGGAAGGAAACTTTGTTTTTTGAATGCTCACTCTCACCAGCTAGTTCATCTGTCCTGTCACTGTAGCTGGTATTAAATCCAGCATCTTCTAGAACCCAATGTGGGCTGAAGACCAGCAACTCTCCAGGAGTCCTCCAGGACTCACTTCAGCAACAGACTAGGACTGCAGAGACATCCAGCCTCGGGGTCTGAGCAACCATGGATTCTGTCTTCCATCAGGAGACAGCTATTGTCAGACAACCCAGGCTGCATCCTGTGAGTCAGTCTAATAAATACCCTTCTACTCTGTGTGTTCATCCTAGCCATTCCATCCCTTCAGAAAGCCCTGACTAATACAGAGGAGACCATGGCTGACCTGTGAATCCCACGGAGCCTCCCAGCCACACCTTCCCAGTGCTGGGATTATAATCTCACACCACATGCCTGGCTTTTTTGCATAGGTTCTGGGGATGGAACTCAGGTCTCCCTGCTTGCAAAGCAAGAAATTCAACCACCTAAACTTTTTTCAAGCCCGCTTAGCATCTGAGTGAGTCCTGCAGGCACCAGGGACTGCTTATTCAAATGAGCCATCCAGTACTGTGTATTCAAGTGACTGTCCTCTTGGCCACAGGTTGGCCCCAAGCCTGAGGCTGATGTCGCACTAATTTCTCACCCACATTTATACATAGACATGGCTTTTTTTTTTTAAATCTCAGCTCAACTATTCCAGTACATTGTGTCTTATCTAGATACCGCAAAATTTCCATAACAGCAGAATTTACATACAGATGGCAAATAAATAAAGGTTGCCTATGGCTTGGTCTGTGGTTCTTGTGGTCAGAGGGTCCTATTAGGGTTTTATGAACTCGCTCTGGTGATGGAATGTTCTATCGATCTTACAGATTGCTGCGGTGTGAACCAGCCCCGCTCCAAAATGAAATTAATTCTCAACAGTTCTTCTGCTATGTGAAGGCACCAAAATTGAGTTTCTTCTGTATGCAATGCTAGAAATATGTCTCATTTCTCCTTCAAGCCACAAAATGAGTTTCTCTCTCTCTCTCTCTCTCTCTCTCTCTCTCTCTCTCTCTCTCTCTCTCTCTCCCATTCATTTCCCTTAATACCATGAAATTGCAATTAGCCTATAGGGCACAGACTAATCAGCATGCTACATGGAAGTCAGTCTAGGTGAGAAAGGGGGAAGGGGCAGTTTCCACGAGGCAAGACAAACTGGAAAAGCCAAATGCACCCCAGAGCAGCTCCCAGAGCTCTCATGCTGTCTCTGGGAGTTGAACCTTGCAAGAAGCACTGAGATACCCAAGGGACCACACTGTTACTGAACCAGCTAGCTGCCTTCTCTGTCTGCATAGGGGAGACAGCGTTTGTGAGTATGCCAGATTAAGGTCTGTCCTCAATGGGTCACAGGACTAACTCTACCCAGGACAATTTTAATGGAAAGTCACAGGTCTGACAGGAATAAGCCTCTGGTGAGAGAGTGCTAGGGTGCTGGGGAAGGTCCGAGCTCCCCTTCCCAGTCTATTCATTTTTTAATGTATTTATTTTTATTTATATGAGTACACAATAGCTGTCTTCAGACACACCAGAAGGCTGCATCTGATCCCATTACAGATGGTTGTGAGCCACCATGTGGTTGCTGAGAATTGAACTCAATTGCTCTGGAAGAGCAGTCAGTGCTCTTAACCACTGAGCCATCTCTCCAGCCCCTCCAGTCTACTCTTAAACCTCTATGTCCAAAGGGACTCCCTAAACAGGAAGCCCAGAATAAGATACACATGTGCTGCTTGTCCACTGAGCAGAGTTGCAACAGGTCAAGCCGCAAACAGAGCTGCAAATGTCTACTCTGTTTTTGGTTTTTGTTTGGTTTTGTCTTTATGGGGTAGAGTTTCTATCTATAGCCCTGGCTGTCCTGAAACTCATTCTGTAGACCAGCCTCAGACTCAGAGATTCACCTGCCTCAGCCTCAGGAGTGTTAGGATTAAAGACATCACCACCAGCATCCCCCAATGTCCACTCTTAAAAGCTCAGTGTAAGGAAAGAGAGGGCACAGGTGGCTTCATTTGAGTTTCTGTTACTGCAATGAAACACCATGACCAAAAGGCAAGTCAGGGAGGAAAGGGTTTATTCAGCTCGACACTTCCACATTGCTGTTCATCATGAGAGGAAGTCAGGACAGGAACCTAAAAGCAGGAACTGATGCAGAGGCCATGGAGGGATGCTGCTTACTGGCTTGCTCCCCATGCCTTGCTCAGCCTGCTTTCTTATAGAGCCCAGGACCACCAGCCCAGCAATGGCACCCAATGGGCTGGGCCCTTCCCCGTTGATCACTAATTGAGAAAATGCCCTACAGCTGGATCTCATGGAGGCATTTCAACATCAGAGGCTCCTTCCTCTCTGATGACCCTTAACTTGTGTCAAGTAGACACACAAAATCAGCCAGTGCAGGGGGTAGAGAGGTTGGTTCACAACAAGACAAAGCACTAGGAATGAGGAGAACAGCATTTGCTCTACTGAGAGAGTGTCTCCCCAGCCTCAGAGTCTTCCCTCTAATACACCTGTGTGATCCCTGTCTCTTTCTTAAGCTCCTCCTCCTTCCATATGGACTCACCTCTGTTGCCCACTCTCAAATTCTGCTCACCTTCAGGGCCCTAGATGATACCCTGTTGGCCCGTGCTATATACACACACAAACACACACTATACACTCACACACAATCATATACTCACACAGAGAAAGAGACAGAGACAGAGAAAGTCTTTTGCTACTCTGGCTTCAATTTGATCATTCAGTAGAGAGGTCAAAGAGCTTTCGTAAATACGTTCTATTGCAACCCAACACCCCCCACCCCCACATCCTCATCTCACTTGACCTCTAGCTCATGTGGGGGTCTCACTGCACTGGGCTCAGGGCCTGCCTGCAGAACTCTCAATACTGAGCAACCCCACCACCCTTGCACTGAGAAATGACAGACCTCCAGAGTGACCCACAGCAACAGAGAGCTGTCCCCAAAAGGGTCCCCAGGTGCCTGAGAGCATATCTAATGAAGGTTTACTGCTGCCAGCGCATATCTGGTGCATGGTACCCTAATTCCATCTTCTAAAACATTTGCTGAACCATAAACATGCATCTCTTAAGGCTCACAAGTGTCACTCTCGAGGACCCAAGAGCCATTTCTTTGAAGTAGAATTCTCAGGGAAGACAAGGCTCTGTCTCCCAGGTTCTGGGGAGGGCAGAACTCTAACAGTCACAGCCACAAGGAGATGAAGGAGGTGTCACATCCACACTGGTGACCCCAAGTACTCTGTCACTGTCTTTCAGCTGTCTTCTCTACACTCCATTCCTCTCTCTGAAACTGCCTGCTCCTACTCTCAGGAAAACAGAGGTCAGCTCCTTACAGTTGGTAATTACTAGATAAAACCCGTCCTCACAGCCTTAACTAGAATCGAGCACATGGGCCTCTGGCAGACCCTCCAGATCGTGTGACCAGCTCCATCCTAGTAACTGACAGCTCAAGGTTCACCAAGAGCCAGTTCCCCCCCCATCTGATGTCACAAAACTACTTACCGAAGAGTGAACTTCTCTGCCAGGGAGCCACTGGTGAGAGAAACCAAAAAGGTGGCCGTGTCCCCTTCTCGGATGAGGTTCAGAGGGATCGAAAGGGCCACATTGTCATCGAGGGTCACCAAGGACCACCGCAGGTCATCCTGGGTAGGGTAGACCACCACGCTGCCGATCCTTTCCCGGACAGGGAGCACTGGCTGAGGCTCCTCCTGTTCTGAATGGATATTGTTTTCCCATTTGCCCTCCTCCTCCAGTGGGCACTGGCCGGCCTCGTTGGCTGGATAAAGTGCAAAGAAAAGTTCCATGGCTGTACCACCCAGCAATGCTGGGATCTCCTCCCGGGGTTCAAGGTCCAGACCTGAGCTGAACCACTCAGGCAATAACTCCAGCTCTGCCACGCACAGCCCAGGGGCCCCCTGCAGCCGGCAGCTGGCTGCCACCTCCCTGGCCTCCGGGAAGGCAAACATCTTGACACAGGGAAGATCATCCCCGGGGTCATTTTCATCCCAGCCCATGCCAGTGACATAGAACAGTGTCTGCACTTTGGGTCTGTTGGAAAAGATGGAGCTGTCGAGGATATGGGATTTGAGCCTCCAGTTGAAAGGGAACCTCTCCATATTTCCGAAAGCAGTGGGCGTGAGCAGGAAGTCCCAGGGCACCGTCTTCTCTACTGAGAAGGGACCGTAGCTAGCATTGATGGCCGGAGGGCTCTGGGCTCGGTGGATGAAGAGTGTGGCGGATCGGGCCTGCAGGCTGGAGTTGCGCATGAGGTCCTGGTTGGCCTCCTTGAGGAAGAAAGCTTCTTCTGCATCAGTGACACGGAAGCCGGCTGGGAGATAGGCGGGCAGGGAAGAAAACCTCTGCAGGCTGTCCGCAGCACCTCGACCCGTGCTCTCTGCACAAGAAAGAAGAGGAGAGTCAGGGTTCAAGGTCTGTACTGCTCTGTGAGGAAATCAACATAATGGCATCTCTGCCCACCATCCAAGCAAGGTGCTCCACGGCCACACAGCCCTTCTTCCTTCCCATTACAGAAAAAGTCAAAGAATCTTAAGACTCTTCCGGAAAAGCCCAGTATGGGATGCAAAGGAGCCCCGCTGGCCAAAAATCCAACAGCCCTTGAGTTAAACAGTTGCTCCTCCAGAAAGGAAATGTTAACATTTTCCACACAAGGGAGGCAAGCATAGGGAATGAGTTAGAAGCCTCGGACTCTACTTGGGTTGGGTTATATACACTCTGCCCTTCTAACAATGCATTTGGCAGCTGCTTACTGTGCAACATCCCTCTCTGAACAGTGCATCCAGAAACCTTGGATCTCTACCTACTCCAGCTACACTTACACACCTCTCTCAATAATGAGATTGGATTCTTCTCCCATAACAAGCAAACTTAGACAGTTCCTATTCGCATATCTTCCCAGTGCATCCAGGTGTGAAGAAGGGAAAGGCCAATCTGACCTGAACTAGTTTGTAATACATGCATCATAAGGCAAAATTGTGTCCTCCAGTGAGTTTGTAGGGAGACTCCCCGAGTTACCACCTTATTCCTATGTACAACTAGGAGTATATAAAATTAAGACCAAATGTATCCTGGCAGGGTTCATGCACAGACAACTAAACCTCTATTTTTTTAATGTGATGTGTGATGTTTGTGATCACATGTGCCATATCACATATATGTAGAGGTCATAGGATGACCTGCAGGAGTTGGTTCTCTCACCATAAGGGTCCTGGGATCAAACTCAGGTCTTCAGGCTTAGCAGCAAGTGCCATTCCCGACTGAGCCATCTCACAAGCCCTAAACCTCTCTCTACATGCTATCCAATCTCAAGCATTTTATTATAGTAATGGAAGTAGATTATCACATATTTGACTCTATTTGGATAAAGCTAAGATTTATATATGCATATGTATATGCATGTACTTATATCTGTGTGTCTACAAAAACCAACAAAGATTTTTTTTTGCTCTTTACTATTTATATTTCTACTTTCAATGTGTCGCAATAATTAAATACTGTTCTTTAAAATGTGTAATACTCAATCAGAAAGAGGCTGTGTGTGTGCTACATGTTGTATATGTACATGTGTGTATGCATGCATGTGTGTGTGCATCTGTGTGTGCTCATCTGTGTCATATGTACATAAATGTGTGTGTAGTGTGTGTGTTTGTTTGTACATGTGTGTGTAGGTATGCATGTGCATAAATAAGTGTATGCATATAGTTTGTGGTACATATGTGTGTGTGTGTGTGTGTGTGTGTGTGTGTGTTATCTAGCTTCTACCTTCAAGTGAAAACATGACATTTTTCTTTCCAAGTCTGGATTACTTCACTAGATGAAATTCAAATTAGAGTCTGTTTAGGTATGCTGATTTTTGTGGGGGCAGAGGGACTCTCCAAATGAGAAAATTACATTCCAGGTGAATTTTCTGATGGAATAACTGACCAGCAGACCACAGTGAACAGAAGAAGATGACCCTCTGTGGGGGGGGGGGGCTGTGAGGACGCCTGGCCCTCCTGGGCTTCCCATTCTACCTTCTCCTAAACTCTAGGCCATTTCCAGGTCAGGGTTTAAATTCTGATTTATTTAGAAATTCAGAAAAGGACATCAGAAGAAACACACACACACACACACACACACACACACACACACACACACACGCGCGCGCGCGCGCGCGCGCGAATGTGCTCCGTGATTCTTCGTGGAGTGATTTACTCCTTTATCTTTCATGTGATTATGCTTCCTCACTCAAAATTCGATTCAACCGGACCTTAAGGTCGTGCCATCTCTCTTTGTTGGAGGCAAAGCCTCAGTTTTATTTGTTACATCCCTTGGAGGCCTCACACCTGTCCCATCACCAATCAAGGAAAATGTGACAGGAACAGCCTCTATGAACAGCCAGAGATATCCATAGCTGGGACCACATCCTCCCCTCCAATCAGATAGTAAGCAAACATGCTACCTTGATTTAGGAACATTTATGGAGCCCTGAGACTATCTTGGGAAGCACTCCAAACCTGGCCTGAGAAGCTAACGTTTCTCCCTCTGATTCCAAAATATCATAGAGAAGCAACATTCTTTTTCCCATGCTCAGGAAGCCCTGAGCTCGTATATGGGATATGACTCAAGGTCTGTTTGAGGCAGGCACCAAGAGCAGGAAATGAAGAAGGCTTCAGGAAGCCAGCAGAAAAGACTGCTCATCCTGGCCTCCATATGAGCCAAAAAGTTAAGCCCAGGTACAGAGACAGCGCAGAGTGTAACAGGAAGATGCAGTGACCGCTGATATTCTGACACAAAAGACCAAGTGGAGGTGGGATTGAGCAAGTCTCAAGGAGCACTCAGGTTGGGAGGGAGGAAGGGGGATGAGCACTCAGGTTGGGAGGGAGGAAGGGGGATGGAGGAGCATCAGGGGCTGCAATCACAGTCATTGCAAAGTGACTGAGATCGTCGCAACTTCCAAACCCAGAGGTCCCTAGATTATGTCTTTATTTGGAGAAAATGTTGACAAGGTAATTCCGTTTAAATGAGGTCATCTGAATTAATCCTAACTCAACATGATTGCTGTCCTTACCAAAAGAAAGAGATCAGAGCACACACAAACATAAACAGAGGATCTGGAAGACCGAGGGAGACAGTTTCCATTGGCAAGCCAGGGAGAGATTCGTCAGAAGAAGCTGGACCCGTTGACATGGTGACCTAAGACTTCCAGTCCAGGCTGTGAGAAAACTAAACTCTTGTCAACATTGCCAGCTTGTGGCACTGGGTTCTGGCTACCAGAGCAAAGCACAGTAGCTCAGCTGGCTATCTTTGACATCCTCTAACCTGACACAATAATTATTCCTTCAACTTTCTCATCCCAGAGCACAAACAGACTCTCATTAGCAGGGGTGAGGCTCCGTGTGTGCGCCCCAAGGTGCCTCTCAATCTCCCTTCACAATATTCTTCTATAGAGATAATTTTCGAGTTCTTCAGAATGAGCATGTGTTGCTTATCCAATCTGAGAGAAATATTGACACTCTTTAAAAAAAAATAAATAAAGATACGAAATTCAATTTTAAGTGGCAGACTGATTGCACGCGTTCCCGTGTTCCCTGGCATTGCCATAGAACCCCAGGCAGAAACAAAGCACCAAGGTAGCAAAAGAAAGGCACCTATCAGCAAGAGATGGAGGGGGCATGTTTGTGGGTAAGATGAGGGGGGTATCTGTGGATAAGGTGAGTGGGTGTCTGTGGGTAAGATGAGGGGGAATGTTTGTGGGTAAGATGGGGGGTGCGTTTGTGGGTAAGATGAGGGAGTATATTTGTAGGTAAGATGCCGGGATGTCTGCATTCTATAAGTGTGGAGTCATTTTATGCAGTCCACCCACCACTGGGAGGTGTTACAGCAGTTAGAGATGAGCCTTTATGCTGGCTGGCCTTTCACTGTCAACTTGACAGAACGTGGAATTACCTAGAAGACACACTTTAGGGGGTGTTGTGGGGCTGTTTCCAAGAAGGCTTACCAAGGAGTAAAGAGCCATACTGAATGTGAGTGCACTGTTGCATGTACTGGTGTCCTAGACTGAATGAAAAAGACCAGGAAGATGGCTCACAAGCCTGAAACCCCAAGACAGAGCTCTAGAAGCCACATTTTAAACAGGGGTCTGGAGAGATGGCTCAGTGATTAAAAGCATAGGCTGCTCTTCCAGATGACCCAGGTTCAATTTCCAGCACCCACATGGCTGCTCACAACTGTCTGTAACTTCAGTTCCAGGGGATCTGGTGCCCTCACACAGACACACTCAGGTAAAACACCTATGCACAAAGAATAAATAAATCATTTTGTAAATAAAGAAAAAAAGCCAGATGTGGGGCTGGTGAGATGGCTCAGCGGGTAAGAGCACCCGATTGCTCTTCCAAAGGTGATAAGTTCAAATTCCAGCAACCACATGGTGGCTCACAACCATACTTAATGAGATCTGGCGCCCTCTTCTGGAATGCCTGAAGACAACTACAGTGTACTTACATATAATAAATAAAATAAATCTTTTTTTAAAAAAAAGCCAGATGTGGTGTATAGATCTATAACCCTAACACCCTCATGGAGAGATGGATGGTGGAGACATGAGAATTGCTCAAGGGACACCTGGTCTGGAATACATAGCCCAGTGATAAAAACAGCCAGAGAGTCCCTGACTGATCGAGGCAGATACTGAGAACCAACTCCTAAAAGTTGTCCTCTGACCTCCATATGTAGACTGTGGCATGTATGCATCACCCTCTCATATACAATTAATTAATTAATTAATCAATCAATCAATCAATTAGAAGAAAGCGAGTTGAGCCCTAGCGTTCATGTCTCTCTGCCTACTGTCCATGGACACACTATGACCAGCTGCCTCACATAGCTGCCTCACGCTCCGGTCGCCATGCCTTCCCTCCATGATGGACTGCGCACCCTTAAACTGTAAGCCAACTGTGAGCCTGCCTTAAGTGGCTCCCGTCATGTATTTTGCCACAGCCATAAGTAAATAACACACCAACTAATGCACCATCCATCAGCTAAGGCTCCTTGAAGTCTGGACCGCTGTGGCCCCACTCCTAGAAAAACTCAAATGATGAATGCATCCTGAATGTAAACAGCTGCCTTCAGACAGGAGAAAATCAAGATGGATGACTAAAGGGATGGGGAGAGCTGTTAAGCCCATGTGAAAGATTTCCATGGAGTAGCAGACATAGAAAGAGCCTCATTAAATGGACTCTATAGATCTCTTCATGACAGTAATTTTGACCTCCTATAGACACCGTCAGCTGCTAAACAGTAGGATGTTCTCAGGACCTTGCCCTGATTTCCATTTATATTTATTCTAAATTGGACACCCTGGAGATGTTAAGGAAGAGGGAAATGCTAAGTGATACTGACAGCCCTGCTGCCATCTGATTAGAAAGCAGATGAGGTCCACAGTAGGCAGGGAAGTTCCTAGGCAGGAGGCCTGGTGCTTCCTTCAGCTCCATTTATATAACAACACAGCCTCTCTGTGTGTCAGGTCTGTGTCGCTTTCTCCCTCCTGCCAGCCGTGAGGTGACCAAGTAAAGTCACTTGCCACTAAGCAAGTATGTTTGTGGGGGTATCATATGGAAAGACACTTACTTTGGACTTCTCACTAACTAATTTCTCCATTACTGAAATAAAAACTGATTTATTTGGGAGCCAGAGAGATGCGTCAGTGGCTAAAAGCACTGACTGTTCTTGCAAAGGACCCAGGCTCTATTCCAAGCTCCCACATGGTGACTCACAACTATAACTCTGGTTCCAGTGGATCTTGTGCCCTCTTCTGGTCTCCATGGGTACTGCATGCACATGATGCAAATAAACTCACACAGGCAAACATATATACATACACATAAAAATAATAAGTAGGTAAATTAGTAAATTTTAAAATGATTCTTAAGGGTATGTGTCTTAGTTAGGGTTTTACTGCTGTGAACAGACACCATGACCAAGGCAAGTCTTATAAAAAAACAACATTTAATTGGGGCTGGCTTACAGGTTCAGGGGTTCAGTCCATTATCATCAAGGTGGGAGCATGGCAGTATCCAGGCAGGCATGATGCCGGCAGAGCTGAGAGTTCTACATCTTCATCCAAAGGCTGCTAGTGGAAGACTGACTTCCAGGCAACTGGGGTGAGAGTCTTAAGCCCACACCCACAGTGACACACCTATTCCAACCAGGCCACACCTCCAGATGGTACCACTCCCTGGTCCAAGAAAATACAAACCATCACAGTATGTATGATTCTTTTAAAGTGTTTGTCACACAAACAGGAGGACCCAAGTTTGAGTCCCTATTACCTATTTAAAAAGCCAGGTGTGATAGCTCTCACTTGGAATGCTAGCAATGAGGAGGCAGAAGGAAGAGGATTGCTGGGGCTCGTTCAGAGTCTCCAAGCTCAATGAGAGACTCTGTCTCAAAAAAATAAGCTGGGAATTGATTGAAGAAGAAGCCTGGTGTTGACCTCTGACCTCCACACACTTGTACACATGTCACATACAAAGTGATTCTTTTCCATTTCTTATTTATCTTGTATGTGCACATGTGTGTACACGTGTGTACCACAGCATGAGAGTGGCAGTCAGCGGAGAGTTCCTTCTACCATGTGTGCTCTGGAGATCAATTGTAAGCCATTAGGCTTAGTGGCAAGTGCCTTTACCAGCTGGGCCACCCCATCAGCCCCATGAAATGATTCTTTCAAGCCACATAGTTCTTCACAGAGTTAGAACTAAGGTCCCTCGATGCTGGCTTCAGGCCTCTGATGATGCATTTAGCATTCACACCACCACCTTCCCACATAGTCACAAATGTCCTCAAACGCACTAGGGGGAGGAAGGCCTGTGTTGGGTGTGGTGAAGGGCTGAGTCAGCAGATCACATGACAGAGTCACACAGACCAAGGGCTCATACACATAGTGCTGAAGAGCGAAGCAACCTCAGATAGTAACCACACACTTCGTCTGAAAAATAAGCTTATCAGAGATGGCAAGAGTGATGTCCAAGACTGGCAGGAAGCTGAAGAAGATGCTACAGGTAGGATGTGGGCTTCTGGCACTGCTGTGTGTCAATTGCATGTGCTTGACGCTACCTATTCTGTGGTCATTTGGCACAAGCGACTCAAAAGAAAAAAAAAAATAACACATAAGTTAACAACAAATCGCACTTGGCAGCTGGTTCGGGGACCAAAAGCCATTCATGGGACTGCTTTCAAAGGAACTCCACTGTTTTCCAAAACAGGAAGCAAGCAGTGGAAGGAAACCAAAATGAAGCCACAACCACTCTGTGCAGGATTCGTGTAGGGAGGCATTCCAACCATGTACCCTTGGGGTCTTCACCACCTTGGTGGTCCTATGGACTTCCTGTTCTAACTGCTCAGAGTCCTTCCTCACAGGGTGTCACTATGTCTCCCTAAATGTCCTAGAACTCATGATATAGACCAGCCTGGCCATAATATGCAGAGATCCCTCTGCCCCCCCCCTCAGCCTCCGCCTCTACCTCCTGAATGCTGAGGTTAATGATATGCACCATAACACTCTCAGCTCCACCCCTTGCTGAGGGATTTCCAGTTGTGAGAAGACAAATGTTCCTTTTTTTTAAGATTTATTTATTTTATGTATGTGAGTACACTATCGCTCTCTTCAGACACACCAGAAGAGGGCATCAGATCCCATTACGGATGGTTGGGAGCCACCATTGAACTCAGGACCTCTGGAAGAGCAGTCTTGATACTGAGCCATTTCTCCAGCCCCAAATATCCTTTTTTAAAAAATATGTTGTCTAGTACAATGAGAGAACATACAATGTACATGATTAAGAGGCTAGTATCATTCTGAGCGATGGCAGGTCTCCAAAAAGGGGATCGAAGCGCTGGCTTGAAGTTGATGCAACTTGGCAATTAGTAGCCACTGAATGAGATTTGGTGCCAACAGTCAGGGAAATGGCTCAGCAGGTATGGATGCTCACAACCAAGCCTGACACTCTGACATTGAACCTGAAGCCCACATGGCAGGAAAGAACAGACTACTACAAGTTGTCCTCTGACCTCCACTTGTGCGTTATGACATACATGCCCAATATACACAAGGAAATAAATAAATAGTTGCAGAAAAGCAGCAGCCATAGTAACAGTATAGTAATAATAACTGGGGCTTGTTGCAGACCTACTGTGTGCCGGTGGCTGTTCTAACTGCATGGCTCATTTATGTTCTAAACGTGTTTATAGTCACTGGGTTCCACACATTTATTCTTTGCACAGCCCTATAAAATACCTGCATTATTTTCAAATCACTGATACAGATATATGATTGTCACATGAATTTGTAGCATAGTCCTAGCTGGGTAGAGATGTCAAAGTGGAAACACAGAGATGTCAAGAAACTAGTCTTCGGTCACATAGCAGGGAAGAGGTGGAGCCAGACCCCAACAGCTGCTTCCAGATCCCACCAAAACAAAGAGAGGCTCAACAGATGTGTTTAACTAGTCCTGTGACCTTGCAATCTGCAGGGGGTGGGGGGAGAACTGTGAGAGTAAGGAACAGACACGGGGGCCCAGAGAGACTCCAACACAAGCCCCATCATAAGTGAAACACTCACTATAAAGAATCCTACTGGGAGGAAAAAACATCCCCCAAAGCCCATGGCCCCCTTTCCTGGAATGTCAACCAGATGATATTGTGTGCACAGTCATGAGCTGGGAAGGAGGTGGGCTTTCATAGTTCCTAGCAGGTGCAGGCCACAGGGGCAGCCCAGGCTGCCTGAACCTGGCTGCCCCAACCAGGCTTGAAGGACAATACTGCCACCTGCTGGCCTCAACTGTCAGCACAGAACGAAGCAGGTGCTGAGCCTGGCTTTGGAGAGAATAAAGGACTTTGGGGTTTGAGGGCATTCCTGCCCTCCCACAGAAGACCTTTGGGTGTGGCACAGATCTAACAGTCCAGTCTCTTCAAGTTCCCAAAATCACAACTTGGTGAGCTTCAGGCAAAAATGGGGTCACCAACCCCAGACCAGGAGAAAGGGATCAGCAAGCAGTAACACAAGGCATTTGCCCTGAAGACTAAACTTTTCTTCCAGCAGGGGAAACACTCATGTCCCATGTCCCTGACCTGGAGAGATGCCCACTTCAGAACATTTGCCTAGAGAGGCGCTGGGAATTTCCTTGATGACACGTTTTCACCAGGCACAGGACCCTGGAGTGTAGCCTTGGGTTCTGGGGTACCAGGCTGAGACAGCAGCAATGGCAGGTATGGTGACCTTAAAGGCCCCCATTCCTGAGTCCCTCCATCCATACCTCTCACTGCAAGAAGTCACAGAACAGAGCAGGAGGCACCTGCCTGCCCATCACAATCCTTAAGTAACATTCTGGCTGTTAGGTTACAGATGTCTACCCCCTAGAGGATTCGTTCCAACCTCAGACTAAAAATTGTCCAATCAGTGCTGGAGAGATGGCTCAGCCAGTAAGAGCACTGGCTGCTCTTTCAAAGGACTGGGTTTAATTTCCAGCACCTACATGGTAACTAACAACCATCTATAACACCAGTTCTGTGTGATCTGATGCCCTCTTCTGGCCTCTGCAGGAAGTGCACACATGTGGTGCACAGACCTACTCGCAGATGAAACACCCACACACATAACATTAATTTTTAATAAAAATTAAGAACTGTTCTTGATCCTCCTTTAATAGGCTTCCTTCATGCTGAGGGGCCCCAATGGGAGGAAACCTTCAAAAGCTAGCACAAAGAGAGGTAAGTATGGCCTATGTCAGCAACAGTGGATAACTTGAGTCATGAGGGCTCTGATGGAGACAGAAGCCATGTACAAATTGGACAGCATAATGGTCCTTTTCCAGAGACCTTGGAGATGAGGCAGGGGCATAAGTCTTGAACCCCCACTCAGACACCCCCACACACACACTCTACTGACCTCCGCACCCCATAAAACAGCATCTAAGTACTGCTTACTGTGCAGTTGCCAGGACGACAGAAGATCAGAGTGGGCTCTGCCTGGAGCTCCTGCTGTCTTTATTGAAAACGTGTCATCAAGGAGGGTGTGCAGCCTCTCTAGGCAAATGTTCTGAAGTGGGCGCCTCTGAGCCTGAGACCACTCCATTAAGGCAAGAGCGACTCTCCCTGAGCCTGAAGCAGCCAACACAGCACTCATGAGTCCTGTGAAGTCCCAAGGCATGACAAGAGGCCAGGCTCCAGACACACACACACACACACACACACACACACACACACACATAATGAGTCCTTTTCTCATCTTAAGGCATTCATAAATTGCCCCCCCATTATCCATTTCTCTTCTCTCTCTTTGGGGGAAATCTTGGTAATAAAGGGTCCATGTGACCCCATTCAGGACATTTTTAGGTCTTGAGGTCTGGCGAAATGGTTCCGTGGGTAAAGGTTCTTGCTGCCAAACTTGATGATTTGAGTTTGATTCCCAGGACCCCACAAAGGTAGAAGGAGAAAACCCACTCCTGGAAATTGTCCTCTGATTTTTCACACTTCTGCTGTAGTATGGAGGTTGACACATGTGCACGCACACGCGCACACACACAAGTGTAATAAAACTAATTAAAAGCCAAAGCAAGGAAGAACAGTGGGAAACACTTGGCATGTCCGTGTGCACTGCTGTGCTTTCTGCCTGGCCTGAGGACATGGCACACGGCCACATCTCCTTAGCCTATCTACTTGACTGAAGTAGTGAGAACCCTAAGCCTTATGTGGGCAGGGCACCACCAGCTCTGCTACAGCCCTGTGTTTTTGCTATGCCTTCACCTGTATGCTCCTGGCACTCAGGGAAAGTGAGCAAGAGGCAGCTGTGCCCTCAGAATCAGTCCACCACACCCGGTGTGCCAGTTAATAAGTGTGGGATAGGGACCTGGACTACCACGTCTGCCCCTGATCGCCAGCTCTCTCCACTGGAATGACCTCAAAGAACCTCATCTCAAGCTCCCAGCTGGTACTACCTACCCAGTAGGCATAAGGAAGACACTGGAGCTCAGAAGAATTTAGTTGGTTGAACCTCAGAACCAGCATATCTCCATTTTTCGGGATGCTGAAGATCACAAGACCCAGTTGTCGCCATATGGCACAGCTACATGGGTGTGATTTCACTCAGAGCTCAGGGGAGCAAAATGGATCCCTTGACCACATAAAATGAACACATCTGGCCTTGAAAAGGGTGTTTCCCACTTCTCTGGATTCATCTTGTGAACGCACCTGTCCAGGTGTGAAAGGCCACATTCAAGGCTCCTCCTTGAAGGAAACCTTACATCAGCAGCCACAGAGGTAGAGTGTCTACAGGTTGAGAGGGGGGAGGCATGGCTGATGGTCACCAGAACTGCAACCCCAGGAAGCAAAGCGGTACAGTGAACTTAAGAAATGAAGGCCAAGCTGGGGATGGTGCCCTACACCTTTAATCCCAGCACTTGGGAGGAGAGGCCGGTGGATATCGGTTCGAGGCCAGCCTGGTCTAGAGTTCCAGAACAGCCAGGGCTGTTACAGAGAGAAACCCTGCCTCAAAATAAAAAAAGAAGGCAAGTTTTTCCCCCTCTGTGTTAGCTAAGGATTGGAGCAGTGATACACGTCACAGGCCAGTCATGCAATAGATTGCACACTGACAATACTGGTTAAAGAAGGCTCTCAAAAGCATATTGTATGTTCCATGATAAAAACAATGAGCAGATAAATATTATCTGCTACTATCTGTTGGATAATATATATATATATATATATATATATATATATATATATATATATATATATATACTATATGTGTGAATACACTATATATATATATATATATATATATATATATATATATATATATATATACACATACATATATATGGAAGTGTAGAAAATGCATTTATATGCTTTTCCAAGTGTAAAATAGCATCAAACACATAGAGAAAGAGGCTAATATTGGTTGACTGTGGGGGAAAAAAAGTAACTAAGTTTAGTTAGAATTCGATTTTCTTTATAATTAGTTTTATAGTCTGAATTAGAACCATATGTGTGCATCATAGCTTTAAATGCATGAACAGGCTTGCTGCCATATGGTTTACAGACCATATAATGCATTCATTTAGTAAACTGATACCATACACCACCTAACATAGACCCTGATCAGCCTCCAGCCTTGTTCCACCCACTTGGCATGATTATATATATGTTTCCTGTTCTAATATCTCTTCTGTTGCTGTGATAAGACATCCTGATTAAAAGCAACTTAAGGGAGGGAGTGGTTTATTGTAGCTCGCAAGTCCTTCAGAGCAGGGAAGTCACAGTAGCTGAAGCTTGAAGCCGCTGGTCACATGACATCCACAGTCATGTAACAGAGAAATGAATCCTGCCTGCTGCTTGCTCTTGGCTAGGTTTCTCCTCCCTTGTACTGTTCAGGGGCTCCTGCTTAGGGGATGGTGCCTCCCACAGTGGGCTGGTCTTCCTGCATTAAGTAACAATTGAGATAATGAGTTAAAACTAAGCAGCACACACACCACATTCACAGGTTCAGTGGAAGCGCCCAAGTGCACCTGTGTGATCTCCAGTTTCAGGTCCTGGTAGACAGCACTGTCAGTTACACATACACCCATGTTTTCTTTTCTTTCAGGCAGGTACATGCAGAAGTAGAAGGACCTGGTCTTATGGCAGAGGCACATTTCTAGAAGCTTCCAACTGCTCTCAAATCCATTGTGTTGCTTTCCATCCCAGCCACCAAGAGGGATGGGATGGCACTTGGCTGCATCCTTACCAATACTCAATATTATCACTATTCACTCATCCCAACAGTTTCACGATGATATGCTAACTCTTGGCTTGAATCTGCATTCCCCTTGTATCTAATAGGATTGAAATGTAGATGTCTGATCTGTAACTATACTATAGACACAGATAAACCAAGACTCCCTGATTCTCTCCCCAATATCAGACAGCCCTGAATCAACAGTCTATACACAAAGACCCTGTGTCTCCAAGGCTTCTGATTCCCAGTTTGCAGAGTGAATATCAGAGACAGCCTCAGTGGGATCATTGATGACAGCCTCCACAACCAGACATACAAGTAGCTCCCAACTATGGTGGTTTGAATGAGAAATGTCACCCACAGGCTCTTGTGTTTGAACACTTCCTCCCCGGTAGGTGGCACTGTTTGGGGTTATGGAACCTTTAGGAAATAAAGTCTTCTGTATGTCACGGGGAGTAAGCTTTGAGAATTTATAACCTCACCCTACTTCCTGTTCTTTTGCTCTACTTCCTATATGTAGTTGAAGATGAGCTCTCCCCGTTTCCTGTTTTGGCTGCCATGCCTCTCTCACCATGATGGGCTCTTTCCAGAACTGTAAACGCTAATAACCTCTTTCTCCTATAAGTTGCCTTGGTCATGGCTTTTATCACAGCAACTGAAGAGCACCCAGTCCAGGCAACTTGGACTTGCAACTGAGAACCTGTAGGTACCTCCACCCTTCTAACCAAGGTGGATATCTTCCACATCCCTAGTGTCCCTGGGTCCTGGGTCCCAAGGCCTGAGTCCTAAAGATAAGTTCCATGGAGTCACATGGTAGCTCATGATGCATTTAAAAGATTTCATCTCCATTTAAGCCATCCAGAGAGGCGGGGCTCCGCTGGTTCCCCACTCCCACAATCTCCACTGCAGACTAGTATGCAGAGGGGGGAGGGGACACCCCAGCACTCACTCAGTAAACAAACCCTCTCCTCTTCTAGCTCAGTTCCCCACACTCTCCCACCCCAGCCATTCCACCAGGCCCCCTCTAATGCCCTCCACATCCTGCCACAGGCCAGCTCCACCTGCTAATGGAAGCCAACTGTCTCGAAGCTGGCTGGTAAATCTTATTAAAGCAATCCCCTCCCTGAACCCAAATTATTACAGCCACCCTTACGGTAGAATAAAAATTAATTTTCTCAGCTATAATAAGAACGATAAGAATGAATCACTTGGGACCAAATAAAGATTACAATTAGCGCCAGCAGAATAAATCGAAGTTTAACGTGGGGCAGCTGTGGATTTGCTCCGATTTTCCCCTCCACTGTGGAGACTGGCCTCCCTCATGGGCCTTGTGGATACAGTGGCTGTGGGGAGTCCCTGGAAGGAAGAGTTGGGCTCTGAGACAGCACCCAGGGGGGAGTCCAGGGAAGAGAGACAGTACTATTGAGAGCAACACATGCTGTGGAGACAGTGGCCTCCCTCAGGTCCCTGCGGACTGTGTGGTCACTGAGCCACTCTGCATAGGTGCCCCTCCTGGGAGTTGTTCCCAGCTTCTCTTTCTTCTTCCTGCTTCTTTGTCCCCTCTTCCCCTGCTTCTCTGTGTTGTAGTCATTGTTCTCCTCCTCCTTGCATCCCCCTCCTCCTCTTCTTCCTCCTCTTTTCCTTAGTCTCCTTCTTCCCCCTTCCTCTCCTCTCCCTCCTCTTCCTTCCCTTAGTCTTTCTCCCCCCTCCTCACCTCCTCTTCCTCCTCTTCCCTTAATTCTCTTCCCCTCCTCCTCTTCTCCCTCCTCCCCTTCTTCTTCCTCCTCCTCCTTCCCTTAGCCTCCTCTTGCCTTCCCCCTCCTCCCTCTCTTCTCCCTCCTCCTCTCTTCATCTTCCTCTTCCTCCTCCTTCCCTTAGTCTTCTTCCCCTCCCCCTCCTCCTCTCTTCTTCTTTCTCTTCCTCCTTCTCCTTCCTATAGGCCCTCATCCCCCTCCCCCTCGTCCTCTTCCTCCCCTTAATCCTCCTCCTCTCCCCTCCTCCTTCCCTTAGTCCCCTTCCTTCCCACATCCCCTTCTCACCCTCTTCCCCCTCCTTCTCCTTCTCTTCTTCTCCCTCCTTCTCCTTCCTTTAGTCCCCCACCTTCTCCCATTCCCTCCTCCCCCTCCTCCTCCTCTCCTCCACATTTTAGATGAGTCTCACCTCAGTGACCCAGAGCCAGTCAGGGATTCAGTGAGGCCCGGAACACCGCATAGCATCTCTGTTTGAAATACTCATCCGGGGCTGTGGAGATTGCTCAGTCTGTGCTAACCACTTGAGCATAAGACATGAGTTTGATCCTCAGGGTCTACAAGAATGTGGGGGTGGAAGCTCAAACTGGGCATGACTGGCATTCCTAGTCCTGACAAATAGCTCTCTAGTGCTCACCTAGTGCCTGCCTAGACTAATGGTCAACTTACAGAGTCTAGAGCAGCCCCATGGGAGCCTTTTAGGCAGATGCCTGAGAGAGGCTGGGAAGCTTCCGGTGACCAAGAATAACTCTCTGCACCTGCAGCACACGCACCTGTCCCAAATGTGGCCATACGTGCTGTGTGAGTACTGACGGAAACTCTCTCAGCAGCTCTGGGTGTAACCCACATTTCTGCTCTATGTGGAAACCCAGACATGGAGATATTGTGCCATGCCCAACGTCACACAGCAAGGCCGAGCAGTCTAAATCTGAACCAAGCCAGTCATGCTCCTGCCTCCACACTGCAGTTTTCATCTTGGATGTGGTCTATCCAATCATTGCTGGGGACTCTTCTTAGAAATCCCGGCGGGGAGAAGTTGGGCTAGTTGTGATTGGCGGATAGCGACAGCTCGAGAGGTCACCTGAGTAAGGGATTGGCTGTACAATTCTGTCCTATATATTCCCTGCCTCGTTCCTGAAGCTGTTAAGTTCACAACCCCACAAAAAGGCTTCCTGAGCCAATGCAAAGGACATTGGTGGGGTACCTGAGCCACAACCTTCAGGGATCCCACCCTAGGAACCATAACTGAGCAGCCTGTAAGGGCTGCGAGGCAGCCAGCACCCACCCATGCCCCTGCCCAGGCTCCCACGGAACACCAGCATCCCAGGCATCCTCACAAGGCAGCGATGCCAACCAGAGCCACAGTACACAAAGGAGACATTTCTCGGCTAATTTTGATTCTACTCTCTGAAAGAAGTGAGCGGAAACCTGGGTAGTCATTAGCAGAGAGGAAAGGCACCTTCGGCCCTAACTCCTAACCCTTGGTACCCGCTGGAAAATGACTGCTGGCCCGTGGCAGCTCCACTAATTTGGCCAGGAAGAAAAGGACTTTGTGCCTCCCGCCTAAGGTTCTCGACCTCACTCCTGGTTCCCAGCTTCCCTGCGTGAGCCTGCCTGGCTTTGACTCTGGGAAGAAAACAGGGGCTGAGCCACTCAGAGGCTTCTGTGTGCAGAAGGCGCCCACTCAGGGCAGAGCAAGATGCCCTCGGGGGAAACCCCGTGCTACCTGCTATCTCTGAGGCCTGAGGTGTCACTTGTCCCTGTTCCTTGCCCTGGGCAGAACGCATTTTCTGCTTGCAAATGAGGCTAGGAGAGAGAGAAAGGCCTTCCAGCTGCTGTATGTGACTGATACCAAGCTCAGCAATGTCCCAATTACAGTGTGCGGTCTTCACTGTTGGTTTTTGTCAAAATACTCGAACCCCAGCAAGTAAGACCTTGTACACAGTTTCAGATGCTCACCCGGGGAAGGCAGGGTAGGGTAGGTAGGAGGGCTGGTGAGCTGGCTCGGCTGGTAAAGGTGCTTGCCACCAACCTGATGACCTAAATTCGATCCCCGAAACCTGCAGCGTGGGAGGAGAAAACAGCTGGCCTCCCACCGCTGGCCTCTGGCCTCTGGCCTCTGCGCACAAGCGCCTTTCTTCTCTGAGTCCACAGCCGGCCACCGACATTAGATTCCAGCTCCTTCAGCCTTTCAACCTGGACTCAAAACCAAAGTCCAGCGTTTCAGAACCTCGTACCTACCGAAGGCCTGCACAGGCATCTAGCTTTCAGGATGGGTAACCTGTCTCTGCCTCTCTGGTGTGCAAGACATCTGCTTTTGAGGTTCACACGCAAACGTTGGTTCTGTTGTTTTAGAGAGGGACCCAGCTCCAAGGACAGAAGGGAAGGAGGAATGGTGGAGTTTGTGCCTGGAGCCATCCACGCCTGAGTCCTAACAGACCTCCAGGATACAAGAGAAATGAGAGTAACATCTGAGATGTGTGTGTGTGTGTGTGTGTGTGTGTGTGTGTGTGTGTGTTATATGTCTGAATGTGTGTATGCACGTATGTGTGTGATTGTGTGTGTATGTGTTTGTGTGTGTTATACATGTCTGAATGTGTGTGTATGTATTTGTGTATGTTGTACATGTCTGATTTGCGTGAGCATGTGTGTGCACATGTGCATGTGTGATGCACATGCATATGGAGACTGGAAGTTAATGTCAAGAACCATCCTCCATCACTCTTATCCCTCATTCATGGAAGATGAGTCTCTTAGTCAAATTTAGAGATAGCCAGTATGGCTAGTCTGGCCAGCCAGCTTGCTCTGAGGATCCCCTGTCCAATACCCCAAGGCTAGAATGTCAGGCAAGCCACCACACCCTCCTGGCATTTATGAGGGTTCTCAGGATTCAAATTCTGGTCCTCACTCTTGCACGGGAAGCACTTTCTCCACTGAGCCATCTCCCCAGCCCCTGTTCTGCCATCCCTTGGACTGCTGCCCCACAGTGCAATTCTACCATCAATGAAGTTCCATCGGTTATGTCATCCATCAACCCAGCATACACAGAAGAGGCCAGCCTCTCCAGTCTGTAACTCAGCCTGGGCTCTGTGCACGGCGCCTCACCTCACTATCCCCAAGTGCCTTCCGGGGGTCCAGTGCAGCCCATCCCTCTATTCTCCAGGGATGGGGGCTAGGGGGTGGGGAGTCTTGCCAATCTGTATGCATAAGGAGCTCAAGGCACACATCGTGAAGGAATAGCTGAGCCCAGGGCTAGAACATGAAATCTACCAGATGATCCCAGAACAACTCCAGCCAGGCAGCAGGAAAGTGTTCCAAAGCTGATGGGGACACCGTCACGGATGTGAGGCCGCCCGGAAGGAGCAGTTCCCACCCATGGATGGGGTGGCTTTGAATACCTGATATCTAAGGACAAATGACTCACAGGAGGAAAGCACGTCAAATCCACAAGGAAGGGTCAAAGAGCCTCCTAGACAGCCCAAGAGAGCTTGAAGCATCACTGACCACTTAGCCAATTCACTGGATCTGGGGGCAGCTGTGTTATGGAGTCAGGTTGCCATGTTCTCTTTGCAACACTCCTCATGACGGCCTGTCGACCTGTCGCCTGTCCTGGAGAGAGTGCCTGCTTCCTCAGACTCTGCTCCTGTCCTCGAGGCCAGAAGCCTAGCACTCTCATCTGAAGCAGCCTCTCCTCTCACATCCTCCCTCACAGCCAACAAAAGGCCAGAGTTGCTAAACTGACTGCCACACGTGTTTTCTGGTGTAAGATTTTCAGAAGTATTTAAACTGATTCTAATCCCAATTAAAGCCTGGGAAGACAGCTCAGTCAGTAACCTGTCTGCCTTGAGAGCAAGACAGCCTGAATTCCATCCCTAGAGCCCAGGTCAAAAGAGACAGTCATTAACTGAACACAGGTGGTATATGCCTTTAATCCCAGCACTCCTGAAGTAGAGGTAGGACTCTGTAAGTTCGAGGCCAGCCTGGTCTACATAATGAGTTCCAGGACAGCCAGGGCTACATAGTGACAAACAAAAATCAAATCAGCAAGAAGTTTTGCATGGTGGTACAAGTTTGTAATCCCAGCACTGGGGAGGTAGAGACAGTGAGTCCCAGGCCAATGAGAGGCCCTGTCTCATAGAGATCAGGTGACACCTGAGGAGTGACACCTAAGAATGCTTGCTGGGAACACACACACACACACACACACACACACACACACACACACACATACATATACACACTCCCAATTAACTTTTTTTTTTTAACCACTATGCCTAAGCAGCAAAAACCTTCTCTCCTGAACCGGTGGCGCACACCTTTAATCCCAGCACTGAGGAGGTAGAGGCAGGAGTATTTCTGAGTTCGAGGCCAGCCTGGTCTACAGAGTGAGTTCCAGGACAGCCAGGGCTACACAGAGAAACCCTGTCTCAAAAAAAAAAAAAAAAAAACAAACTTCTCTCCTAACCAGAGAATCAAGCTGGCCATTTTTGTCAGGCTGGCCTCCATTCCATGAGCATCATTAACAGCAAACAGGGTAAGCTGAAAAGCAGGGGTGGCCTGGGTAAGAATCCCCCTTTTCAAAGATGGCTCTGGGCAGAATCTGTCAACAGCCATGCACACCTGCCTTTATCACACTCCATGCCTGAGAACTTGTGAGCAGTGTTCAACCCACTTTCCCAAGACAGCCCAACAGACAAAGCAGGAACCATCCCACCTTAACAGTCTTGATGGTGGTGATGGTGATGGGTGGGTAGGTGTGTGTGTGTGTGTGTATGTGTATGTGTATGTGTATGTGTATGTGTATGTGTATGTGTATGTGTATGTGTATGTGTATGTGTGTGTATGTGTATGTATGTGTGTATGTGTGTGTATGTGTATGTATGTGTGTATGTGTGTGTATTGTATGTATATGTGTGTATGTGTATATGTGTGTATATGTGTATGTGTGTGTATTGTGCACTGTGTGTATATGTGTGTATGTGTATATATGTGTGTGCATGTGTGTATATGTGTGCTATTCCTGTGTACACGTGTGTAAGCAGGTACATGACTGGAGGCCAGAGGTTGTATCATGTGTCTTCTATTGCTCTCATTAAACCTGAGGTTTGCTGACTCAGCTAGACTGGCTGGCCAGCAAGCTCTGAGAATCACACACACACACACACACACACACACACACACACACACACACTCCCTACCCTGGAGTTTCAGGCGTGCACCAACGCTGCGCCCAGCTTTTAGGTGGGCCTGCCTCCACACACTTGCCTGGTAGTAAGCACTTGACCCACTGAACCATCTCCCCAGCCCCCAGAAGGCCTTTTTAACTAGAGCTTCTGAAAGCCCTGGAAACAGGTAGGCAGCATTGAACAGCCCCAGACTCCAGGATGACTTGGCACCCGGCTACAGCCATGACATCATCTTTCATTTTTTAAAAATGCTCTGCTCACACCTGACTCACGGAGGCAGGAGACCATTGCTCAAATCAACAAGCCCATTAGCAGATGGACAGAAGGTGCCCTCAGAAGCCTCTGCCGTTAGATAAGACTCACAGAGGATGCCAAGGGAGGAAGGACAAGGTGTTTCTTTGTGAGCTGGCTACTGTTGCCATAGCAACAGGGAGGGCCCACTGGGAGACAGCTCTATGGGCCCCATGGACAGAGCTTCCAGAACAGAAGGACTTGGTGGACCTAAGGAGAGGAATCATGGGTACCTAGGAGCAAACCCAAGCTTCTTCAGAGCTTCCTCAAGGCTCTGTGCCTCACTTTCCCCATCTATAAAGTGTAATGTGAGGCATGTGTGGGGGTTAAGAAAAGGATACAGTGAACCAATACCAGGAACCCCCAGCAATCCTGCAGCACCGAGACATGGACCGGGCAGCCATGTTGGTCTAGATTTCTTACCAAGATAGGCTGAATACATGCATAAGACCAAAGACAGTCTCTGACATGACTTCAAATGGATGACACTGTCCACACAAAGAAGCCGGGTGGTAGTGAGGAGAAGGGGCGGGACTTGGCATGCATGGTGAAGAGTAAAGGATGCTTCTAGGTCTTCACAGCTGGGTACTTAGCAAGACAACTGTCAGTGGTCATTTCCCATTCCTGTCCCAGACTGCCCATGTAAAGGCTGACACAGCTAAGAAATTGAATTGCATACAGCATCCGAGCACAAGCCTTTAAAAAGGCAAGCAGCCTTCTACCCCAGTCTGAGGAAAACATAATAAAGAATTAATGGCCTGAAATGTGTGGAATCTCACTCAAGGTTTTCCTATACATCAAGACTTCTTAGATCATTAACTTTCAATAGAGAACCCCATACCCCAGCTCCAGGGACACGCAAGTATCAATACACACTGGCAGGCGAGACCTCGAGTTCCCAAGGGACTTCTGCGACTGGCCCCTGCCTTGGTTTCTTTTCCTGTCTCTGTGATAACATACTCAGACTTAAGGGAGAGAGGGTGTGTTTTAGCTCACAGTTCAAGCCCATCATTGAGGGAAGCCAAGAGGGCAGAGGTTGAAGCAGCTTACAACGGGAAACAGACAGACATGAATGTAAGCTAGGAAGCCCTTCCTAGGGAATGGTCTACATCACAGGTAAGGCGAGTCTTCCCACATCAACTCACATCAACAGTATAGTCCCCACAGGCCAGCCCAGAGACCCACCCTCCAGGCGATTCTAGATTCAAGATTCTGTCACATTCACAATCAACACCAACCATCCCAGAACCCAAGTGACCCACTTCCTTGAGGGTAAATCCAGGTACTCAGAAAGTCCATTTCTAGGTAGTATTCACTTTTTTAAAAAAGATTTATTTATTTTATGTAAGTGAATACACTCTGCACCCCAGAACAGGGCATCGATCCCATTACAGATGGTTGTGAGCCACCAAGTAGTTTTGAGGCGGCAGGGGGTGGGGGAATTGAACTCAAGACCTTTGGAAGAGCAGTCAGTGGTGCTCTTAGCTGCTGAGCCATCTCATGGTTACAATCTACAAAGTGAATTCTAGGATAGCCAAGACTATACAGAGAAACCCTGTCTCAAAAAGCAAAGAGAGAAAGGAAGGGAGGAAGAAAGGAAGGAAGGAAGGAAGGAAGGAAGGAAGGAAGGAAGGAAGGAAGGAAGGAAGGAAGGGAGGGAGGGACAGAGGGAGGGAGGGAGGGAGGGAGGGAGGGAGAAAAAGAAAGAGAGAGAGAAAGAAAGAAACAAAGAAAGAAACAAAGAAAGGGGGCGTGGTGGCGCACGCCTTTAATCCCAGCACTTGGGAGGCAGAGGCAGGCGGATTTCAGAGTTCGAGGCCAGCCTGGTCTACAAAGTGAGTTCCAGGACAGCCAGGGCTACACAGAGAAACCCTGTCTCGAAAAAAAAACAAAAATAAAACAAAACAAAAAAAGATTCCTATTTAAGCCGGGCGTGGTGGCGCACGCCTTTAATCCCAGCACTCGGGAGGCAGAGGCAGGCGGATTTCTGAGTTCGAGGCCAGCCTGGTCTACCAAGTGAGTTCCAGGACAGCCAGGGCTATACAGAGAAACCCTGTCTCGAAAAACCAAAAAAAAAAAAAGAAACAAAGAAAGGAAAGAAACAAAGGATGAAAGAAAAGAAAACTGTTAATAAGAAAGCATATACTGATCTCAGGGGAAATAACATTGAATATATTTGTTTAACTAAAATACATTGGGTTTTTTTTTAGATTTTTTTTTTAATTTATTTATTATTTTATGTAAGTACACTGTAGCTGTCTTCAGACACACCAGAAGAGGGCGTCAGATTTCATTACAGATGGTTGTGAGCCACCATGTGGTTGCTGGGATTTGAACTCAGGACCTTCAGAAGAGCAGTCAGTGCTCTTAACCACTAAGCCATCTCACCAGCCCTTTTTATTTATTGTTTTTGCTTTATGTTTGAGCATTTGCCTGCCCATATACCTGTATATCTGTATACACAGTGTGCACAGTACCAGCAGAGACCAAAAAGAGGGCATCAGATCCCAGGAACTAGAATTATGAGCCATTGTAAGGCATCTCGTGAGTGCTAGGAATTAAGTGCCAGATTCCCTGCAAGCCAGTGATCTTAGCCACTGAGCCATCTCCCCAAACTCCATAAAACACATTACTCAAGTTCACGTCACCTGCTTGCTCTGTTCGCTTTGAGATAGTCCTCACACCATAGCCTGGGCTAGTCCGAAATTCACAATCCTCCTGCCTCAGCCTCTGAGTACTGGGATAAAGGCATGAGTCGCCCTGCCTGGTTTCTTTTAGCTTTAGTAACTGGCTTCTGGGGAAGCTTACACACCAGGCACATGGATGGTGGCATCTCTGATCACACTGCTCTGAGTAATTATTCTTCCCTTTGAGGCACATATTCTTTACCTGGAAGGGGAGGGGGCACCCTCCTCGCTCCCGTTTCACAGAGAGTAAAATCAAGTCCACCTTGTGCAAGCCTGAGGCAGAAGAAAATTGCAGTGAGGTCAGACTCAGACTTTTCTGTTTGAGAGAACCTCCTTGGAGCAGCAGGGTACCAGCAGTGAGGTCACCAGATACACAATTCATGTTCAATCCTTCTCACCCCTGGCTAGCTCCAGCCATGCAGGCCTGCTTCTGTCCTTTGCATTCAACCTCAGGTTTACAGGTGAAGAACCGCAATCACAATGTACCACAGCCACACACAGCACCACAGTCATTGTTCTACAGCTCATAGGACCACAGTCACCAGCACCACAGCTCCCAGGACCACAGCCACCAGAGCCACAGCTCAGAGGACTATAACCACTGTAACACAGCTTACAGATTCTCCTTACTGTATCATGGTCGTGAAACCACATCCATTTTATATATATCAGATCCCCCTACCCTGTTACCGACACCTCAGTTTTCCTCTGAGATGCCAGAGTTTGGCTGGTCACGTAACCACACTTCTACCCACATCTGTGAGTTCTGAGACAGGTTCTTGGCACAGAGAAACCCAGTGAAAGTCTCTGTCAGGCCTGTTGAAAGAAAGCCACAGAGAAATGAGGCCATTTCTGTCACAAGCTATAAGGACACCAGCAGTTTGGACTGAGCCAGGCCACTCCTTCAACGGGCCAACTCAGTAAGAGGCCAACCAAGAGACAAAGACTAGAACTGCTGATTAAGCCTTGCTCTGTCAGTTGAGAATGTGGATCTGTCTGTGTTTAAGGTAAGCTCACCCCAATTTTGCCATCTGTCAGCCTGTCTCCTCTCCTAGACCTAGAGTTGGATTTCATTTTGGGTCTCAGGGTTTGGGGGAGTCATTTGTTTTGGCCTCATATATATATATATATATATATATATATATATATATATATATATATATATATATATATATATATATATATACTCCTGATACACTCAGAGGCCTTAAGGCAGGTATCAGATCCCCTAGAAGTGGAGTTTCAGGTGGTTGTGAGACACCATGTAGATGCTGGGACCCAAACCTGGGTCCTCTGTAAGATCAGCAGGTGCTCTTAACCACTAAGTCACCTGGAGGATGTGGGGAGCTACACCTGAGCCCCTCCCTCCTCTCCCACAAAGAGCAAGGAGTGCTCTTAACCACTGAGTCATCTCTCCAGGTCCAACGAGTCTTGAGTTTCTGTCACATGCAAACAACAACAACAAAATCTGTGAGATAGCTTGCCTGTTAAACATGTTGGAAGTACAGGCCTAACAACCTAAGTTCTACCTGACAGTTGCCCTCTGACCCCACACATATACCAGGGCACAGTCCACAGTGTATATGCTGGAATGAATGAGTGATGTTGTGCACGTGCATACAAGCACACTAGTAATAGATAGATGGATAGATAGATAGATAGACTCATGATAGATGGATGGGAAGATAGATTAATGGATGGATGGATGGATGGATGGATGGATGGATGGATGGATGGATGAATGGATGCATAGATAGATAGATAGATAGATAGATAGATAGATAGATAGATAGATAGATAGATAGATAGATTTTTAAAGGAATCTGTAAACCCCACCTAGAAGGCATCAATCCTTCCTAGGACACACTTTCTGACCCAGTGTCAACCAACATGATCCAAAAGGCAATTTGAACCTAACCTCTTTCAGGAGGCCATAACTATGAAACAAGTTAAAAACTAACCACTTCCGGTTTCCCCCCCAGCTCATAAAGCTTCAGGTTCCCACTGTCCGTCCCCCTGTCACAGCCATTTCAAAAGCAAAATGGGGACTGGAATCATTCCTAGGCAACAAATTATCCACCTGTCGGGAGAGGGGGAAAGTAGAGAGTGGGCTACAGAAAGAAACTGGCACCATTTTGTCCTAAAGCTGAAACTGACAACTGTTGCAGGGTGTGGGGCAGAGTCTAAGTGGTCAGTTTTTTCCCTGGCGTGACACTCGCTGCCAGGAAGTTCTTCAACTGTGACATGCAACACAATGACTTCTGCAAAGGGTGTCTAGACAAGATTCAGATTCGACATTCATTCTGCAAGGCTGTTTGGGCATGGCCGTGGCCTCATGACCGTGACGAAGACTGTTGAGTGGGCTCCGGGAGGTTTCTCCAGGTTGCAGGGCCTGACTGGGTCCCACAAGAGGACAGTGATCCAAATGCCTGCCTTCTCCCTGTAAGTGTGCTAACATAACAGGCTCCAGCTTTTAGCGTAACTAAAGCCAGAGCGGGAGAGATGGCTCAGTAAAGTACTGGGCACTCAAGCATTAAGACCTAAGTTCAAATCCCAATACCCACTTTAAAAAGAAAACACTGGTTAGAGTCTACAATCCCAGCACTGGGGAAAGTAGACACAGTGGGATTCCAGGAACTCCACGGTCAGACAGACTAGCTGAATCTGTGAAGAAAACGTGTCTCAAAAGATAAGCTACAGAGTGAGGGAGGAAGACATACAGCATTGACCACTGGCCTCTGTGTGCACATGTGCACACGAATGCGCATGCACACACATGAACATACATACAAACACATGCGCACACGCATGCACACACACATGAATACACATACATACACACATGCACACACACACACATGAGCAAACATAAACACACATGTGTGATGAAACCTGGCCTATCTGCCTTCATTTGTGCCTCTCCCCTTTATGCTGCATCTAAACATATTAATCACTTCAGGAGTCTAGGATGCAGAAACTCCTAACCAATCTCACCCCAGATCCAGGCACAGAGGTTAGCCACTGTCCTAAACCTGTAGTCAGCCTGGTTCAAGGACAGCAAGTCTTCTATGGCAGGAAATACTCCACTTTACACACACACACACACACACACACACACACACACACGCCACTGTCCTAAACCTGTTGTCAGCCTGGTTCTAGGACAGCAAGTCTTCTATGACGGGAAATACTCCACTTTACACACACACACACACACACACACACACACACGCGTGCGAGCACTCAGTAGGGTTGGGAACACAATGATTTAGCCCAGTAACTCTCCACCTTCTTAATGCTATGGCCCTTTAATTCAGTTCCTCACTCTGTGGTGACTCCCGACCATAAAATGACTTTTGTTGCTACTTCATAACTGCAATTTTACTACTATTCCAAACTATAATGTAGATATCTGTGTTTTCCAATGATCTTAGGGTAACACCTGTAAAGAGGTTTCTCCATCCCCAAAGGGGTAGTGACCCAGGTTGATGTCCAGGTTGCACCCTAGAACACATCAGTTTGGGGAAAGCAGACTGGTCCCCTTGGGTCATGATGGACAGACTAACAACTGCTTGACAGCCTTGCTTGCGCAGAGCTGAGACAGGCACTGAGGGACTGCTTAGCCACATGTCCCTCCTTTGAGAATCCTTCTGCGGTCTCACAAACACTCTGCAGATAAGCATGGAGTGATCAGAACCACCATCCCTCGTCCTCCCCATGTGCTGACTAGCTCCTTACTTTGTTGTCTTATTCCATTTTTCTCTCTTTAATTCGTGATTTGGGACCGATGACCAAGCATGGCCTCCAGGGCCTGCCAGGATCAGGGTTTGTGCTCTGAAGGATGCATGAGGGTGGCAGCCTAAATCCAGGGAGTGGGGACATAATCACTCTGCCACACCCTCCCTGTTCTGAAACCAAGTGGTGCTACTTGACCCAGCGCCTTCAGTGACCCCTCTTCACAGACATAGCTCCCCTACCTCACACGCCTAAGATTTCAGCAACTCCATTCCAAAGTGCAGGCTCTGGAGAGCTCTTGCCCTAGTGGCCAATGGAATGTTCCCAGATATTCTCTATGACATCACTTGTCACCGAGAGAATGCTCAAGAAGCCACAGGAGATGAACTGCTGTTAGGAGCTAAAAAAGGGAGCCCAAAGGAGGAGGGGGGAGGAAAGACCCACACCACACTAGTCAGTCGGGCATGGGGGGGCTGTCATACACTTTCCACTCAGCTCCGGGTGGGCATTTAAGCCTCTGACCCACCCTTCGTGGAGTGGCCAAGGGGCAGCCCTACCTGGGAGCCCGGGAGCTACTTTGCTCAAGCCACCGGGGTTATGGGAAAGAGGGATGAGGGAAGAGAGGCTCCCAACACAGGCGAGAGTGAGCGCAGCAGATCTTGAGCAGAGACTATCTATGGTTTTAGAGCTTTATTATAGAAAGGCAGGGAGAAAGAGAGAAGGTAGAAGAGAGAGAGAGAGAGAGAGAGAGAGAGAAAAGGCTAGAGAGAAAGAGAGAGTAAGAGGGAGAGAGGGAGAGGAGAGGAGAGGAGAGGAGAGGAGAGGAGAGGAGAGGAGAGGAGAGGAGAGGAGGAGTGAGAGAAGTGAGAGGTAAGAGAACAAAGGAGTGAGAGAAGTGAGAGAGAAAGAGGAGAGAAGACAAAGAGGGGAGAGAGAGGGTGAGAGTGAGGAGTAAGAGGTAAGAGAGTGAGAAGTAAGAGAGCAAGGTGGGGCTGAACAGCTCTTTTATGGTCTTTACTGTTGCTAGGTAACTGGGAAGGAGTTTAGCCTAAAGGTCAGAAGCTTGGGCCATTGCCAACATGACTTCTAGCCATGCTTCTCTTGTGGGGGCTGTGGGGGTGGTAACTAAGGCAGGAGCCAGAGTTCCAGGAGCATGAGGGAACACCTACCATGTCATGTAGGTGAATTATCACCATTTCGGGGTTCAGACCTCAGCTTGACTGGAGACCAGCCTGTCTGTGCATAGCCCAATTCCCCACAGACTGCATGGGGGTGAAGGGGAATGGGGTGTGTCACACACACAGACTATCACACAGCAGAGAATCAGATAGCTACATGTGCCCAGCATGGGTGAGCCTTGGGGACTCTGCAGAGAAACACACTGCAGAAGCTGCACCCTTTATAGAAAGTTTCCATAAAGAACATGCATAAGGCCAGGCGGTGGTGATGCACGCCTTTAATCCCAGCACTTGGGAGGCAGAGACAGGCAGATTTCTGAGTTCGAGGCCAGCCTGCTCTACAGAGTGAGTTCCAGGACACCCAGGGCTACACAGAGAAACCCTGTCTCAAAAAAACAAAACAAACAAACAAGAACATGCATGAAGCTTTAACATAACTCAAGATAACATACTGATCATTGAACTTAGGAAAGCAGGCTGAGTGCCTGGAGAGGTGGCTCAGTGGTTAAGAACACTGGCTGCTCTTGCAGAGGAACTGGATTCAATTCCCAGCAACCACACAGCAGTTCCCAACTGTCTGTAAGTCCAGTTTCAGGGGATCTGACGCCCTCTTCTGGCTTCTGTGAGCACCGCACACATGAGATAGGTATATATACACATTGGCAGACACCCATTCACATAAAATGAAATAGACAATTATAAGAAGAAAATGGGCTGAGCTCGATCACCCACTACCCTTAGGGAAGGGGGCAACAAGAGGACAGGGGCCTTGAATACATGGGAGCATCTACCCACCCATTGGAACTGGCATGTTCTATGTCCGTAGCTGGGTATTGGCTGCTCAATTTTCATCAAAATGTCCTCTGCCCTTCTTTGCATGCTGGGAATGTTGCATAATGTTCAAGGCAGGCTCCATCAATCAACAATGACTAAAAACTGAAGCCGGACCTCCCAAATGCCTGCAGTGGGGAAGTTTGGTTGTTGTAGAAGCATAAAGAGCTACTTGGATGAGTTACGGCCTCAGCTCCAGCCGAGATGTGCTAAACTCTGGCGTTTTGTTCCTGTTTGGATTCCAAGACACACCAACCCCACAAACTCTAATGAAGAAGCCATCACTGTCACATACGCAGGCACCTCTACTGCTTGCAGAGCTATGACTTAGGCATGTCAAAAAGCATGATGGATTATAATTGAAAACTGGAACACTGTGGCCAAGGGATAATCTATCCCTGCGCCTTAAGGAGGGGTCCAAGGTGACCTCTGCTATAGTGGCTACAGTGTCAGAAAGTCTATCTGCATCTGCCCGTATCCTAATGGCTGCAGCCTGGGTACTTCCTAGAATCATAAAGCGTTGGGAGAGGCTGGGTGACTCTGGTCAAGTCGCTTGACCTCTCAGTGCTTCAGACTCCTCTATAAATGAAAATAACAAAAAGTACCCATTTCACAGAAGGGGCTGTTTTTAGATGTGGTTGCATAAATTGTGTAAAGCGTCTAGAATAACTAAACCTAGAAAGTGACAGGTGTGTGACCAGAACATCACTGCTGTTCTCTGAGCGACACTGTAAAGTACTGTGGTCCTCCTGATACAGAGCTAAACACAGGTGAAAATCCCAGCTTCAAGGCTGGAGTGGTGGCTTAGCAGTTAAAGCACTTGGTGTGCAAGCACGGAGACAAGAGTTTGGATCCCCACAATCTTGCAATGGGCAGATCACCTGCCTGTGATTCCAGCCTGAGAAGGCAGAGTCAGGGGATTCCCCAGAGCAAACCGGCTCAGGAGACTCACTATATCAGGAGCTCTGGGCTTGATTGAGAGACCCTGCCTCAATGAATAAGATGGAAGAGCAATGGAGGCTGATTTATGGCATAAACTACAGGCTTTTGTGTGCACTCGCAGGCAGACACACACACACATATGTGTGCGCGCACATGCACAAATCGGAGGCAGTATTACTTTTGAGTACATCACATATCCTCCTGGGCTTTGGTTGACATCCCTTGTAAAATGGAGTTGGAAATCACAGCAGGCAGCCCATGTGAGGGTACTGCCCACGTGAGGGTACTGCCCACGTGTGGCACATAGACATGCATGCATGCACACAAAATACCCATGCACCCAAAACTAATAAACTCCTTTTTCATTATTAGAAGAAGCCATGGTCATAACGAAGAAGGGTGGCTGAGGGTTTTCTCACAGTGTGGTACAGCAGAGGAACCAACACCAAGCACACAGTGAGGCAACATCCAGACTGGAAGGACTGGGGCTCTTTGAAAGGGAAGGAAGTCTCTATGCCATAGTCTGTGGGCAGGGTGGAACGTTCTGGAAGGTACAGATTACAGAATGAAATATACTGTAAAATGTATGCACCATACAGACCCTGGGGTCACCTAGAAGAGAAGTCTCTGGCCCTGGTTTTGCATGGCCGTCTGTATTCTTTTTACTAAGGAGCCTTAAAGCTGTGAGGCCCTTAACTTTGAGCAGGGGGCGGGGGGGGGGGGGGAAGCTCTTGGTTTCTACTGAATCTTCCGGAGCTGGGCATCCCCCTTCTACCATCACTGCCTGCATTTTATGTTTAAATGTCAAAGTGGGGAAGAGGCACCCCCTAGGGCAAGCTAGGAAGCAGATTAAATGCCTCTCTGACTTCTTAAATATATTGATCTCCATGTATTTGCAAAAGTTTAGAAAATGGTACATTATCACATAGGCGCTAGATATTGAAATAATTTATACTAAGGCCACTAGAGGAAACAGTGTCAAAATCCCCAAAGATCCATGCATCCCCCCCCCCCTCCAAGCCTGTGGGCCTGTTGTCTCTGGTGGTTAAGGGATTTTCAAAGCTAGGAGTGGTAGCATGTGCCTTGGGAAACTGAGGCAGGAGGATGGCAAGTTCAAGGCCAGCCTGGGCTACATAGCTAGTGTCTGTCCCTAAACAAGGAGAGGGATAGTTTGTAAATGTCACTATGATACTAAAAATTTCCAGATGAATGAGAGACTGTCTGGAAAAAGTCCTAAAGAGAATGTGGTCAAAGGTCTTGCAGTGTCCTTCATTAGCAAAGAAAGAAACATGAGCTAGGGAGATGCCTCTATCAGTAAAGTGTTTGCAAACATGAGGACTTATTTTTGTTCCCCCAAAGCCCATTCAAAATGCCAGGTGTTGTAGTACAAGCTTGTAATTTCAGAATGAAGGGAGGTGGAGACACAGCCATTTCTAGGGCTCAGTGGCCAGGCAGTCTTGCCACTTGGAGGTCCCTAAGTGATCCCATCTTGAAACCAAGGTGAATTATGGGCTGGAGAGATGGTTCCGTAGGTAAGAGCACTGGCTGTTTTTCCAGAGAACTAGGGTTCATTCCCAGCACCCACACAGTGGCTCACAACCATCTGTAACTCAGATGCTCTCTTCTGACTTCCATGGCCACTGCATGCCTATGGGTGCACATACAGCAAGCAGGCACAGACACACAGACACACACACACACACACACACACACACACACACACACACATCACCACCACCACCACTACCATCATCACCATCATCCAAGTGTCTATCAGCAGGCACTGGCTAACATGTCAGACTTTGTCTACTCTATAGCAGGACACAGACACAGAGAGAGAGAGAGACAGAGAGAGACAGAGAGAGAGAGAGAGACATCATCATCATCATCCAAGTGTCTATAAGCAGGAACTTGCTAATAAGTCAGGCTTTGGCTACACTATAGCAGGACACAGACACACACAGACACACACAGACACACACACACACACACACCACCACCACCACCACCACCACCATCATCATCATCATCATCATCACCATCATCCAAGTATCTATCAGCAGGCACTGGCTAACAAGTCAGGCTTTGGCTACACTGTAGCAGGCAGTATAGTCATTAGGAGAGGAGAATTGAGGCTCTGCCATCCGGAGTAATAGAAAACCCTCAAGACTCCAGAAAGGCTCCGTCAATGCAGCAGGGTGTGCCCACAGTTGTGCTGGGCGCCTTCGGCAGTCAGCAGCACCAGCCACACCATGCCACACAGAAGGCACTAAACACACCAGAAATGAGCAACTGAATCAGCAAACAGAAGTTCACACCTGCAAGCAGAGACAGCTTCTAAGAGGACATCTACAGACTTCCTCTGGGGAGAGACCAGGAGGCTAAGGAGGCTGGGGAATGGTGGGGGAGGGGAGGGCCTCGTGGGTTTTGGGGTTTTTGTTTTGTTTTGTTTTCTCTTTGTTTTTGTATATTAACCATTAAAGTAGGGATCCTACTATCGCATTTCAATACATGTTCATAATACACACTGGCTATTCCCTCCCTCCATTATTCCTCCCTGCCTCCCTCAGCTGAGAGGCCCTACTTCTGCACCCCATTCGTCCTTTATTCCCCCCTCTGTTCTGCCCACCCTTCCTCTAAGTACACAGTGTTTGCCTTTGTCAGTCTGGCTTATTTCACTTAAAACAAGGATGCCCGGTCCATCCATCCTCCCAGGAGACACAGGATTATACGTCTTCTCTGTAGCAAGTCTAATCCTCAGCTCATCCCTTCTGAATGTTTGGACCATGTCTGTCTATTGGGAAAAGAAACAACCACAAAAAATAACAAGGCTAAAGCCTCACCTATAGACAGACACCGCGCTCGCCTGTTCCTATGAGTGAGCACTGCGTCCCTAGGAACCAGGGGAGGGGAGGATCTGGAGGTGTACAAAAACTTGGTGGGCCTGCATGAGGGGCAGGGGCCACAGCCCCCATGGATGGCTAAGAGGTGGAAGTCCGAGTCCCAGCCAAAATTGCAGCCTCACCTAGACGTTCTGGAGACCCCACACCCTTCCCAGAGCCTTGGTTTGCCATCTGGGACAAATTCTGTCATAGAACCCTAGAAACTTCTATCAGAGGTTAATGTTGTTCAGGATCAAAGCAGCTGGGCCCCAGGCCACACCACCCAAGTCTCTTATCTCCACACACCCTGTCTCCCCTGTCCCCTGTGTCCCCTGTCTCCAAGGCAGGGCATGGGAGCTCCTGATTTCTGCACAAGCCAAGACGCACACCAAACTGCCTCAGCCCATCCACCCTCATCCTTCCCCAGTAATTTATGTCCTGGATATGGCCCTACTGATGCTTCATTACAGAGACTGACAGTCACAGTAATTACGCCTTTACAGGACCAACTATTCATCCTCTGTATCTTCCGGGTTCCTATCAGTCTGGTCCTTCGTCAAGGACAGCTGGGCATCTGCCGGTCATGCCCCAGCTAATAGGCACACAGCAGGGACTGGAGTCTAACAGAGGTAACTCCGGTTTCTCTCCAATGTTCAAATGTTGGAAGCACTTCTCTAGAATATAATGTACCCAATGGATTGACATAGATCCAGGCTTGACTCCTGACACTCACAAGGCTTGCCTGCAATCTAACCTGGAGGGTTCCCTGAAGAAGCAGCACCTGCTATTAGAAAAGGGTGACCCAAAAAAAAAGGGTGACCACACCCCTATGTGACAGAAAAGTCTGACATCCAAGTCTTTAAGGGCCAAGTTCCCTGGGACATCTAAAAAGAGGGCTTGTGGGAAAGGTGACCAAACTGGAACCACACCCAGATGTTAAAGAATTCAGCTGCTGCCCAAAGTGGGGGACACTAGTGTTGGGGTTCCCCTGGACTCTGGGAGTTTTCAGAAGTGGATGAGGAACGGGGAGTCATCAAATGCTTCCTACTTGTAAGCTAGTACTTGCCACCAGTGTGGTCTCCCAAGGTGTTCAGGAGTTCCTGGTGACTCTTTTTGTGCTAGAAAAAGGTTCTGAGATTTAGTGGCAGTACTAGGAGCTTTCCTCACCATCTCTAACAGACTTCAGAGCCTGGGATCTCCACCCCCATCCCCCCACTCCCATCTGGGGCTCCTTCTAGCCTCTCCCCGGGGCTAATTTTCTCCGTATTGTTTTGTTTCGGTTAAGACAGGCTCTCCTGGAGCCGGGGCTAACTTTAAAACCACTGAGGGTGACCCTGAACTTCTAATCCTCCTGCCTCCACCCCCCAAGCGCTGAATTTTACTTTCTCCTGAATCTTATGTCTGTGGGACATCGTCTCAAAACTCCTTCCCTGCAGCCTTAGCAGCAGGCTTGCTAGCTGCGCCGTAGCCGGCCTCAGCAAGGGTGAACAGGTGTGGCCACGCCCACTCTCCCTTGCCTCTGCGTTCTCCTCCTACTCCTTGCCTCTCCCAGCAGTCTCTCACTTTTCCTAGGGCTGGAAGGCAGGAGCCTTCCCTTCAGGAGGCTGGCCGCCTGTGGAGACACTTTCTTTTCCTCTCTCCACCCTCAAGGCCAAATGCCCGGGGTTCTGCTAGGCAAGGCTCCCGCGGTGTTCCTTCCCACTAACAGAACTGCCTCACTCTCTCATTGAACAGTTGTCATGGAAATCACTTCTTTTGCTCTCAAAAGATTTGAGGGTCATTTTTTTTCTTGTTCTGCCTTAGGCACTAGGCTCCTCCCCACTGGGTTCCTCTCCCCTATCCTCCTCCCCCTCCGCCTCCCCTCCCCATCATCAGCAGGGAAGTGGTAACTGTTGGCCCAACCCTCCAAAAGGTACCCATTCTCGGCCTCCCCGGGCTCTCTGGCAGAAAAGCCACTCCCTGGCTTCCTGGTGGATGCTGGGGTCATGTGACTTTTCTGACCAATGATATAGCGGCTATCTGCCTGGACGCCTCCACGCGGCAGATGCAGCCTCTGGTCAGGAGCCTGTGGCCCTGTGGTGGTGCAAAGGAGGACCCAGACAGCTTGGGATGGCTGGACTGTGGAAACGCCAATTCATTTGTGGTTACTGGACACCGAGCCGGAGAAATGGCTCAGCGGTTAAGAAGAGCACTAGCTGCTCTTGCAGAGAACCTGGGTTCAATTCCCAGCACCCACAAGGTGGTGGCTCACAACCATCTGTAACTCCAAGCCCAGGGAATACAATGCCTTACTCTGGTGTCCACAGACACGGTGCACGATGCACATTCAACTTGTCAAAACACCCATACATACAAAATAAAAAAGAAGCCTAAACAAATAAAAATAATTGATGGTTTAAGTGACTCTTCCTGCCATATTTCAGGTTACTATGGTTTCCGAGAGGCTCCAGACTCCAGGCCACAGTCTGAGGTTTCAGGCGGTTCAGGCATTCTCACATGTCTTTGTGCATTAGTCTCTTTCATCTGTCCAAGTGACTTCTAAGGATGACTGAGGGCATGGAATCAGTCTATATAGATCAGGCACGGAGGTGCAGTGCGGGAGTTTGAATAGATTTGCCGCCCCCCAATAGACTCATGTGTTTGAATGCTTGGCCCACAGGGCACTATTAGGAGGCATGACCATGGTGAGTGGGCGTGGCCCTGCTGGAGTAGGTGTGGCCTTGCCGGAAGACATGCGCAGCTATGGGCAATGAACTCTCCTAGTGCTGAAGCTCTAACCAGTGTGGAAGAGAGTCTTCGCCTGACTACCTATGGAAGTAGAGACCCAGTCTGTTGCCTATTGACCAAGACTTAGAAGTCTCAGCTCCTTCTCCTGCACCATGCCTGCCTGGATGCTGCCATGCTTCCCGCCATGATGATAATGGACTGAAACTATAAGCCAGCCCCAATTAAATGTCTTGTTTTATATATATAAGAGTTGCTGGGCTGGTGAGATGGCTCAGCGGGTAGGAGCACCCGACTGCTCTTCCGAAGGTGATAAGTTCGGATCCCAGCATCCACATGGTGGCTCGCAACCATCCGTAGCGAGATCTGGCGCCCTCTCCTGGAGTGTCTGAAGACAGCTACAGTGTACTTACATATAATAAATAAAATAAATCTTTAAAAAAAAAAAGAGTTGCCTCGGTCACGGTGCCTCTTCAGAGCAGTGTAAACCTAAGACATGCAGGTATCCCAGGTACTCAGAAAGCAGAAGGCTGGAGGATAACAAGTTCAAGACTACAGAGTGAATTCAGGTCTAGCCTGGACAACTTCTCAAAATAAAAAGTGAAAAGAAAGCTGGGGATGTAACTCAACAGTAGAGGCTGGCCTAGCATGTGTGAAGGCCTGACTACCATCCTCTGCATGATAAAGGAAGAGGAGGAGGGAGGGGAGGAGGGGGAGAAGGAAGAGGAGGAGGGAGGGGAGGAGGGGGAGAAGAAGAGCTATGAATACAGCAAGAACAGGCAAGACTAACACCAGACAAAATTGACTTAGGGCAGCCATTCCACTATCTCTCAGTTCTGGGGCCTAAAAGTCAAAAACCAAGTGACCAGCAAAGGTGTGGCCATGCTAAAGTGCTAGAGATGATCATCCATCCACGCCACATCTCTGCCCTTCCTGCTAGCTTCCCTGAGTGTCCTCTAGCAGAAGTATATACAGAGTTCCAGACTCATCTTTGCATAAGAACACCATCACAGTGGACAAGGCCCTACCCTAAAGATCATGGCTTTCTTCCAGTTCAACTGCCAAGGCCTGGAGGTAGAGTGTGGGCCCTGAATGTGTGTATCCTCAGGGAAATTCAGGACAGCCTGGGACACCTGCAGTGTGACTCATGCTCCAGGCCTTTTCCAAGGAGTCTCTTCCTCAAAACCTACCTCACCAAGCTGGTTGCAGAAGCAAACCTTAATAGAATGGAGACAGCTGCACCCCTGCCTGACTCCACCACCCCACCCCTCCACCACCCTCTCCAAGATGGAAGCCTCGGGCACATCTGTGGAAGGCCAGTGGACTCTCAGCTCTGAAACCACCCCGTACTGTGCCAGCTGTCAGTATAGAAACCAGGGCCTCTGCCTGTTTAACAAGGGTAGGGGCAAAGCCAAAGGCTTGCTTCACTGACAGACCCCCAAGGACACAACTCGCCACACCCAGTCAAATGCGTCTCACTTCCCAGAATCCTCAGCGCCTGCCACTCACCATCCGTGATGGCGGAGCAGCTCCGCCCTGGTCATTGCCACATCCTCGGGCCATTAGGATGGAGTCAGATAAACAGCCCTTCACCTGCTTCACCTGAGTTTGGCTTGAATCGGCCAGTGCTCACAGCCATCAGAACCGAGCTCTGAAGAGAAGCTTAGAGAGTAGCCCTGGGTGACAGCTCTTCTCACCTGCTAGAACCCCTGGGAGGTCAGAGCAGAAGCCAGAGCAGCTGAGGTCGGAAGGGTAAGGCCTGTGTTGCCTTTTTTTTTTTTTTTTAGATTTTATTCAAACATCTAGGCAACATAGACTACATGCTCAAAGAAAAGAACAAACGCCTAATGGTCTCCACCAGCAGCCGGTTCTCATTTGTCAATCTCATTGACATTTTCCTTGAAAAAAAATTTTTTTAATCCAAAGATTTCAAAATAACAGGCAATCCCTGAAGCTAGGAAGCTGGGGTTAACATCTGCTCGACTCCCACTCGCTCCTCCAATTCAGAGTAACCTCATCTAGGAAACCTTCACACCTTCCACAGGCAAAAGAGCATCTCCCTAGTAACCTGGGGAGTCTACCCCACCATGGCCTCTTTGTCACTCAGATCTGCTCTGCTCCTTTCTCTTCAACAGCATACTCCAGGGGTTGCACCACAGGGCCTTAGGGAATGTGCCAAATGGGGGGTCTGTAAGCAGAGCTCAGGTTAAGCCAGACGCTAAAAGAAGATAAAATAAGAAGGCTAAAACTGGGAAGATGGCCCAGGCTGCACAACCATGAGGACCTGTGTTTGAGTCCCTGAACACAGATGGGAAAGGTGGCGACCATCGGTAACCCCAGCAGGGGAGGGAGAGTCGGGAGGATCCCTGGGGCTCAGTGGCCAGCCAGCCAGCCAAGCCAAAACCATGAGCTCAAGGACAAGAAAGAGAGAGAGAGAGACCCTGCCGAGAAGAACATAACTGAGGGCAATTAAGGAGACCACTTAACAATGACCTCTAGAAATGACACACACATATGTATGCACACCTGTGCACATACAAACAGGCACACAAACACACACACACATGCACACAGATACATGCACACCTGTGCACAAACAAGCACACACACACACACATGTACACCTGTGCATATACAAACAGGCACACAGACACACACACATGCACACAGATACATGCACACCTGTGGACAAACAAGCACACAGACACATGCACAAATAAATATAAGCAAAAAATAATAATAATAATAGATTCACAAATGAATCCTGTAAGTCAGCTGTGGTCTGGGAGGACACAATGTCAAATAAAGCCCCAAGCTGGTGAGTGTGGCGTGTGGAAATGCACAAGGCACTGTGTCCTCCAGGTACCATAAAGGGGCTTCCTTCTTTCCCACCAGGACCTTGGCCAGTTGCCACAAAGACAGTCAGGGGTAAGAAACAATGTCAGCTGGCACAAGCTGTATACCTGTAATGTGAAATCCAGAGATTGGCACCAACTGTATAGCCACAGAGTGAATCCTAGAGGCTGGCGCCAGCTGTATACCTACACCCTGCCACCATATGATGAACCACAGAAAGGACACTGAGATCACAACCCACATATGCACAAAGAGATGAGGGACAAAAATCCAGAAGAGCAAAAGAATGAGACTCAGAGAGTGTGGTGGTTTGTATATGCTTGGCCCAGGGAGTGGCACTATTAGGAGGTATGGCCTCATTGGGGGAAGTGTGTCACTTTGGGGGTGGACTTTGAGACGCTCCTCGAAAAAACAAAAAAAAAAAACAAAAAACAAAAAAAGAGTTGCCTTGGTCATGATGTCTCTTTACAGCAATGAAACCCCTAACTAAGACAGATGGGGCTCTTTTTAAGAGAAAGAATGAGGTTGGAGAAGGGCACAGAGAGGGCTTAAAGGAGGAGAAGACACACAGCAATCATCCAAATGGGAACCATCTTTGGAGAATGGGACATTATTAAAGTTTATGCTAAGGGAAAGAGAACACACAGTGTGTCACCATATACATGTCACCCTCATATCATCAAATACCAGAGTCGCACTTACAGAGTGACTACAGGTCCAGGCTGGCCTGGAACTTGCTATGTAGATCAGGTTGGCCTTGAACACACAGAGGGTCACCTGCCTATACCTCCTGAGTTCTGAGAGTAAAGGTGTATGCCACTACAGCTGGCTTCTCTTTTTCTTTACTAGGAAGACACAGCACCTGGCCCTCCTAATACAGTTGCATTCCTAACATAAAGATTGTTTTGTATCTATTTAAGCAAGTAAAATAAACTATGAATTTATATGGACATCCATGCTCAAATCAGCATCACGAAGAGCAGTCTGGAACATTCTATAGTGACGAGCATTTCCCAGCTGTCCAGGCGGCCCTCCCTGACCCTCTGCATCTGGCTGCATTTGAGATAAGAAGGACATTCAAATTCAAACAGAGGAGCCGAGGTCTGTTTAGAACATTCTAGAAACAGAAGCACCCTCAGCGGTGGCAGGGAGGGTGATGACCGGTCCGGCAGGGCTGTGGTGTTCAATTAATCCTTAATGTGTTTGGGGGCTTTCTCCCCGTTGCTGGGTCATTTACTAATGCAGGGACTCACTCCCTCCCTCTGCCTTCAGCGCACCCATCACCATGGAGACGGGAGTGACTCAGAGATCATAAATAAAAATAATCTAACTGCACACGCCACCACATGCCACCTGGATGTGGTGCCAACCCAATTTTTTTTTTTCATTCTGACAGCTCATGGGAGCTTAAATGACCAACACCTCCCAAGAAACAGAAGCCACTAGGCAATCACTGATAGCCAGAGTGACACCCCAGGGACTCTCACCAACTCTGGGGGGAGGGGGGAACATGGCCACCTGTTCATGTGTGTGTACATGTGGGTGTGCATGTGTATATGCGTGATGCTGGGTTGAACCCAGGGACCCCTGCATGCTAGGCAAGTACTCTACCATTGAGCCATATTCTCCTCCACCCTGTCTTTATTCCTTATTTCCAGAAGGATCTCCCTAAGTTCCCTGGACTGGCCTCAAACTCTCTCTAAAACCCAGATGAGCCTTAAGTTTGTGATTCCCCTGACACACACCTCTGCCTCTCATATAGCTAGGGTGACATACCTGTGATTGCAGGCTCAGTTTGTCAGTGTGCTCTGCTCCGGGAATGGCTGAGGGCTTCTACATAACCCATCTGTGTCTATGTGAGTGAGTCCCTCACCAACACAGGAGCCCCTTGACTGGGCACTGAAGGCCTTCCCAGATCTGTCCCTGCCAGATGAATCCAGGTCCCAGTTGAGGTGCATGCAGAATATGCAAGAACTTAGAGAGTCCCACAGTCAGAACGTCCCTCTCTTCTTCACCCTCCCCTATCCTGGACCTACAAAGCAGAGGCTGCGTGCTGCAAGCAGGGGAGCCAGGACTGAGCTGGGGCTGAGGGAGGTAGGCTGAAGCCCTAGAGCTTGCCCCAGTAGGCTTTATCTTGAAAGTTTCTGGCTACGTTGTAGCACTGGTTGCTATTTGTGGTATTAGTCGGCTTTTAAAATAAAAAATGTATTTAAGTAAAAGAAGGTGGGGGATGCTGGAAATGGAACCAGAGCCCTTGCACGGGCCAGACAAGCACTCTGTCACTCATCAGCACCCCAGCCCACTTTTCACTCTCATTGTGAGGTGGAGACTCCCTTATTGGTAAGACTCTAGTCTCCCTAAGTTGCCCATGCTGGTCTTGAATTTATGATCCCCCTGCCTTGGCCTCCTGAGTAGCTGGGATGATGCCAGTGGCTCCATTTTTAAACACATTTTTTTAAATTAAGATTTCTTTTTTTAGGCCGGGCGTGGTGGCGCATGCCTTTAATTCCAGCACTCGGGAGGCAGACGCAGGCGGATTTCTGAGTTTGATGCCAGCCTGGTCTACAAAGTGAGTTCCAGGACAGCCAGGGCTATACAGAGAAACCCTGTCTCGAAAAACAAACAAAAAACAAACAAACAAAAAAAAAGATTTCTTTTTTTTTCTATTTATTTATGAGTACACACCAGAAGGGGGTGTTGGATCCCGTTACAGATGGTTGTGAGCCACCATGTGGTTGCTGGGAATTTAACTCAGGACCTTTGGAAGAGAAGTTCGTGCTCTTAACCACTGAGCCATCTCACCAGTCCCCACTGCCTTTTTTTTTTTTTTTTTTTTTTAATGTCTGAGTGTTTTGCCTGCATGTATGTCTGTGTACCATGTGAATGTCTGGAGCAAGCAGACGCCAGAAGAGGGCCTCAGATCCCTTGGAGCTGGAATTACAGACAGTTGTAAGTTACCTAACAGAGAAAAGAAAATCAAGTCCTCTGCAAAAGCAGCAAGCACTCTTAACCCGCTGAGCCATCGCTCCAGCCCCCTAAACAGAAATTTTTTTTTCCTTGTTCTGGTCAACCTCGCTCGCTCTGCTCGACCCCGCTCGCTCCGGCCAGCCCCACTTGCTCCTGGCCGCCCCCGTACGGCCCCGGCTTGTTCCAGCCAGCCCCGCTTGCTCCGATCGGCTCCGCTTGCTCTGGTTTGGCCCCACTCGCTCCGGCCCTGCTAGCTCCGGCGTCCCCGCTTGCTCCGGCCGTCCCCGTTTGGCTCCGCTTGCTCCGGACAGCCTGGCTTGCTCCGGTTGGTCTCTCCGGTCCAAGGATTCATTTCTTATTATTCTTCATAAGTACGCTGTAGCTGACTTCAGATGCACCAGAGGAGGGCATCAGATCTTGTTACGGGTGGTTGTAAGCCACCATGTGGTTGCTGGGATTTGAACTCATCACCTTCGGAAGAGCAGTCGGGTGCTNCCACTATGCTGGTACCAATTTGTCTTAGTCAGGGTTTCTATTCCTGCACAAACATCATGACCAAGAAGCAAGTTGGGGAGGAAAGGGTTTATTCGGCTTACACTTCCATACTGCTGTTCATCACCAAAGGAAGTCAGGACTGGAACTTAAGCAGGAGCTGATGCAGAAGCCATGGAGGGATGTTCTTTACTGGCTTGCTCTACCCAAGACTGCCAGCCCAGAGATGGTCCCACCCCCAAGGGGCCCTTGATCACTAATTGAGAAAATACCCCACAGCTAGATCTCATGGAGGCATTTCCCCAACTGAAGCTCCTTTCTCTGTGGTAACTCCAGCTGTGTCAAGTTGACACAAACCTAGCCAGTACAGAAGCCAAGGGATCCCGCTCTGGGAGTGGGAAAAAGAGCAGTCTCTGGGGTCCCCGAAGAACTGCCGGAGTCAGGCTCCGACACTCAGGCATCACAGACCACTGGGCACAGCAGAAGAGCCGGTTCTGGGGTCCCTGGGCCGCGCAGAGGCCAGGGACAACAGGTTCTCACTCTGGAACATCCCAGATGCCTCTGTATGTCACAGAAGAGTTGTGAACAAAGTGGGGACCCTCGGGCAGACTCTGACCTGGGGCCGAAGGAAAAGAGGCAGAGAGGAGAGCTCTGGCAGGTTGGGGGCGGGGAGTCTGGCTAGCTCAGTGGGCGGCTTGGTTTGGCTGGCAGTCACCACCCACCAGATCTCCGGGGTTCCAGGTCTGTGCTTGAATGGAGACCAGGCTGTCTGTGCACAGTTCACCACCCCACAGGTGGTGACACTGGGCCTGCAACCAGGGAGCAGCATGCACCCAATGACTCACTTCCTCCAGCAAGGATCCACTTCTAAAGGTCCCATAGCCTTCTAAAACAGCGCCACCTGCTGGAAACACTTGCTCAAGCACCCAAACCTGTGGGGGACACTTCCTATTCAAACACAATAGATCCTAAAGGATCTAGGGCTGGGGTTTAAAGTTACCCCAGACTCAGTTAGTTATTGGGTGTTCAGTCTGTGATGGTTATCTCTGACTGTCTTTTTAACACAACTAGAATCGCCTAGAAAGGAAGTTGCCACCAGGGTTTTCTAGATAAGGGTAGTGTCTGGAGATGACTGTGGGGGACTGAAGTTGGGATTTGGGTCCCCAACTGTATAAAAGGGCAGAAAATGAGCTGAATGTAAACATACAAGCATTCATTCATTCTCTCTCAGCCCTTGACTGGATGTGATGTGGCCAGCCACTTCAAGTCCTGCCTTGACATCCCCATCATGATGGATTGTACCTGGGAAATGTGAGCTAAAATAAACCACGCCTCCTCTGTGTCTTTCTTGTTGGGATATTTTGTCACAGCAACAGAAAGGGAACTAAGACACTGTGTTCGTTTCACTCTGTAGCTATAATAAAAAACACTCTGACCAAAGGTCACTTAAGAGGGTGATAGGTTTAGCAGGTTTATTTCAATTCACAATTCTAAGTCGGAAGGAAGCCAAGGTGAGATCTCAAGTAAAAACATGAAACTGAAACCATGGAGAACACTGCTTGCTAGCTGGTTCATAGGCTCATGCTCAGCTAGCCTCCTTTTACAGCCCAAGGCCAACTACCTAGGGATGGTGCCACCCACAGTGGGCAAGGCTCTCCTGCATCCACTAATAATAAAGACAATCCTCTACAGACTTGCCCACAAGCCATTCCTCTCTTTCCAGATGACTATAGTCTGTGTCCAGTTGATAGCCAGAGTTCCTAGGACAGCCATTACTCTAGGACGACAAAATATAGAGGAGGATGGAGTTTTATGGGGATCTCTCAGCAGAGACACATGACAGCAAATATCTATAAAGAAGAGTTCAGGAACCTGGTGGTGGCATTGCGTGTGCAGGGGGGTGTCTTACTGATGTGTGGAGATGCTCAGATGAAATTTCAAGTGCAAACAGGTGTCGTAACCATGGTACCCAAGTCTTCCTCTTTACCGGGGTGTAATGTACCCTTTCTACAAGTGAGTGGCAGGTAAGCACTTTGGTGAGGAGGAGTGTGCTGCCTTCCTCACCAGCCAGCCAGAGCTTCATTAACAGCCACAGAAGTCAAGGATAATTGGGAACTATCAACTTGACTTTTTGAAATTATAATAATTACTACTACTGAAGGTGCAAAGAAAAATCACTTGCATATTGTTGGAGAGGATGTCAACAGATAATCTTTCTGAAAGTTAATTTGGCAACAGGGATCAAAACATTGAAAAGTATTCATATCCTTTGCCCAAGAATTAGACTCCTAACCTCAGGATTTGTAAGAAATAATAAGAAATTTCGCTGTAACACACCTAAAGCACTGAAACCCAGAAATGACCTAGATGTTCAAAAACAGAGGACCAAAGTGTGCCCTTGAGATGAAGCACTACACAGCCTTCAAAAACCACACCTGAAGAACATTTAAAAACAGAAACATGGTCAAAGTATGTAGAATAAGAAAAAAGGCATACGAATCTTCAGAATTAAAAAAAAATCATTGCAGGAGTGTGAGTGTGTGTGTGTGTGTGTGTGTGTGTGTGTGTGTCCTTCTGTGTGTGCAAATGAACAGGGCTACAGATACCTACAGAGACCAGAGAGGGTGTCAGATCCCCTGGAGCTGGTGTTACAGATCTTAGTGAGCAGCCATGTGCCTGGGTGCTGGGAACCAAACTTTCATCCTCTGCAAGAGCAGCCAGTGCTCTTTCCCACTGAGCTGTCTCCCCAGTCTCTATTTTCAGTCTTTGTATGCTTCTATATTCTCCGAATTTTCAACAGTTCTCTTAAAGTCAGAGCAAGGGTGTCCTAAGTGTGAAGTTTATGAAAGGCCAATAATTTGGCTTTTAACACTCTCTGGGTTTGTTTTGCACACCAGGGAATAGATTTGGCTTGTGGTTCAGTTGAAGTAAAAAGAGTCATCAGAGAAGATCTGAACCAGGGAGACAGAGACAGAGAGACAGTGAGAAAGACAGAGAGAGCAGCTCCAGAGTGTGAGCTTGCAATAACCCCCGACACCCGCCAGGAGGCAGTGTCCTACCACAGATCACCTACTGGGTGCTGGAGTCCCTCCCTCCCTCTGTAGTCTCCTGTTAAGAAGACAAGGAATTTTTTTTTAGGTCCCTGTTGGGTACTTCCCAGAGAGATGTAAAGAAACCTCTATTTGCCCCACACTGAGAGGGCACCAACAGACCAAAGAGAGATTCTCTTTATTAGATGAGTTTATTAGCATTGTTTAGAGAAGCATGGGGAACACCGAGGCAGCTGTAACACCTGAAGTCCCAACTCATAGGTTGTCCACCTCGTTTGCAAGCTCTGGAGTAGAGAGGCCTCTGAGGAGCTTTCTGCGTGCCTCAGGAACCTGGCACCTCCTCCCCCCACGTGACTACGGAAGCACAACCGTTCTGATCTCAGACGGGGATGTTCACGTCCAAACTCCAGGGAACAGCCACACCACAGTCCTCCAGCAACAAAGCGTGGGTTCTGAGATGCCTGGGCAACGGAAGAGGCTTGGCACCGACTCCGTGCTCTCACCCAGGAACCGAGGGCACACACTGGCAAGGGGCCACCTGGGATGAGACAGCGTGCTTCCATCCGTCAGTCTTGATAGCTGTTAACACCCACCTTGTGCCGGGCCCCCAGAAATACACAAAGGACGGGACTGAGTGCACAGGCCCAGCCCTGAAAAAAGGATACAGTTCGTCCATCAAATCCTGGGAGATGGAGCAAGTTACCATAGGAAGTTCTATAAGCGGGACCCAGGATGGGGAGAGAGTTCAGTGGGTAAAGTGTTTGCCCCCCAAAATAGGAAGACCAGACAGAGTTCAGTGTAAAAGCCAGGAATAGCAGTGGAGTCTGTAAGTCCCATCTTCAAGAAAATGCAGAAACAGGCCGGCCCTGGAGACAGGAAGACCTGCGGAGCTCACCGCCAGCCAGTCTAGCCAGTTAAGAAGCTTCAGTAAAGCCGGGCGTGGCGTGGTGGCGCACGCCTTTAATCCCAGCACTTGGGAGGCAGAGGCAGGTGGATTTCTGAGTTCGAGGTCAGCCTGGTCTTCAGAGTGAGTTCCAGGACAGCCAGGGCTATACAGAGAAACCCTGTCTCGAAAAAACAAAACAAAAAAAAAACAACAAAAAAAAAGAAGCTTCAGTAAGAGATCCCCACCCCCACTCCCCACCCCTGTCCCAAAACCAAGGCAGATGGCTGGAATGGATCTCAGCAGCTAAGAGCACTTGTTTCTCTTTCAGGGGACCCAGGTTCGATACCTAGCACCCACATGGCAGCTCACAGCCATCTGTAACTCCAGCTCCAAGGGACCCAATGCCCCCTCTTCTGGCCTCTGCGGGCACAAGGCACACACGCAGGCAAAACTCCCATACACATAAAAAAGCTAAGTAAAGTGGACCATGTCAGAGGAAGACAGCTGCAGTCAACGTGTGGCCTCCCTCGGCGTGTACACACAAATTCACACACCCATATGATACCTTACATACTTATATATTCAGGGGTGCCCTAGGGAGTCACTGCTATACAAAATCTAATTTCCAGAACAAACACAGGCCTGGAAGTCAGGGCGTGAGGTGTGGGGAGGCGGGGGTTGGGGGGAGCATTGGCTTACCCCATCACCCCCTGCCATCTAAGAGAAACAGCTCAGGACCCCTGGGACTCTGATGAGACAATATCCCTTTAGGATGGTGGAGCTGGCTGGGGCACTTGGAACAAGGTCTCATGACACTTGCACCCCTTTATTTTCCATCCTATGCTCAGACCACAGTTCCTGAAGCCCCACCCCCACCTTCTTTCAGACTTAACACTGTGCCTAATGCAAGCAGCAGGGGGTGGGGGGGCGCCATCAGCTACTCCATGCTGGTCTACCCACCCTAGGGAATCTCAAGCGACTGGCTAATTCCCAGATGTCCACATCTCTCCCTGGGTCTAAGAAAGGTGACCGTTCTAATTCATCTTGGTTCAGGAAGCAGCACACCCTCCCCCAGATCTCTTGATGAACCACTGTGCCGAGGAGCCAGGGACACCGCTAAAGAACTAATTACCACGCCCCAGGCCCCACACCGGATCCAGCTCTCTCCCTTTCTAATCTTCAAGAAAAAAAAATAAAATGTCATCTAAATACATCTGTGCCAGGCAACTAGAAAGGCCGCCTGCCCGGCTCCACAAAGGCCCCGAGTTTGTCATCCTGCTTGCTGTAGCCAAAAAATCATTATTTTCCTGGCACCAGTGAAGGAAGGTGAGGCCGTGAAGAGACCTGGAAGTTACTGGAATTCCGTCCCACGGCACGGGGTAGCCGCACCTGCCTGGAGGCAGCTGCCAAGCTTAGAAACACTAAGTGGTGGAGCCAACCTGGGGGAGCCGCCAAGGAACAGCAAATAGACTCAGAGGTAGATCTCGAAGCCCGGGGTCCTGCAGAAAGTCTGGCTTCCAGGCTGGGGCTACTGAAACAGGGGAGGGGGGAGGACTGCAGGAGCCACAGAGAACCCAATTAATTCCATCAGCTGGTGAAGCTTACCAGCTCACTAGTTAAAAAGGAGCTCGGAACAGTCTCTTCTAAGCAAAGCCCCCGGTGGCAGCGGCAGCGTAGGAAGATTGCCAAGGTGACAAAATAAACAGCTCTGTGAGATGCAGGAGGGACGCTGATCTTACCTCCCCACTGCTGTGTGACGCCCAGAAATTCTTGGCCTCTCTGAGCCTCTTTTACTTCTCTTCTCAACTTAATTTTTAAAGTGTTAATTTTAAAGGTTTAAGTGTGTTGAATAAATGAAATGTTTCCACATGTAAAACCTTAAAAGATAGGAGGGTCTAGAATGATCTTTCCCTTCCTCTACTCTCTCCTGTTGCCACCAAACTCCCAAGAAACAATTTCTGTTATTGGATTGTTGTTTGTTTTGCTTTTGAGGCAGGTAGCCCAGGCTGGCCCCCAATTTGCTACACGGTTGAGGATGACCTTGAACTCCTGGTCTACCAGCCTTCAATTCCATACCTGTTTTAAGCAGTGCTGAGGATAGAACCCAGGGTTTTGTGCATGCCAGGAGAGCACTCTCCTGATAAGCCATATCCCCACCCTGATGCCTGGCTTCTCTTGAAAACTTAAATCTGTTAGTCCTTTCAAGGACTTGCCCCCAATAACCTGCCTTCCTCCCATTAGGTCCCACCCGCAATGACCTGACTTCCCCCCCCCCCCCCCCCCCCCCC
>LR749495.1:5205610-5313072 GCA_902729485.2 Mus minutoides | reverse complement strand
CAAGGGGCCTTTGTAGGTAAAGTACTAATCTACAACATCATTGATACTCATTTTCAAACTCGATGACTGTGACAGTCAGAAACGACAGAATGTGACAGCCATCACGTTACAGAATGTGTAAGCCTGACACCTTACCTTGCCACTAACAATGAAGTAGTTGGGGTTCAAACAGGGAGCCCTGGGTCACTCTGATGCTAAGAAAGACTCCCAAATTCCCAACACATTGAAAGAAATCATAGATGTCATACACAGAGAGAAAGAGAGACAGAGACAGAGAAAAAGAGACAGAAAGTTAGAAAAGGAGAGAGAGGCAGAGTCAGAGAGAGACAGAGACAGACACAGAGTCAGAGAAAGGCACAGAGAGACAGAGACAGTCAGAGAAAAAGACAGGCAGAAACAGACAGACAGCTGGTGTTTGTTTGTTTGTTTGTTTGAATACGTGGAGTAGGAAAAACTCAGGCTGATCTTCAACCTGTCCCAACCAGGACAAATGAGGAAAACTCGGAGGGGAGGGGGGGTGAAGGGACCTAGCCAGCCATCTCAATGTCACTGTTTTCTAGATGTTTCTATGTGGCTCTTGTTTTTACCAAACACATCCATTACGTTCATGGAAGGCAGAGGGTGCAGATGTTTTATGCAAGGAAGAACAGAGCTCAAGATGGAGAGATCACTGTCCCCCACCAAGTCAAGACCTGTGACTCTGTCGTCCCCAAAGCCACAGGCTAATTCTTGAGAGCAAAGGTATTGTCTGGGAAAGAGAAGGAGAGTGTGATTTTAAGTGGAGAACCGCTGGGTAAAAGCCTCCCCTGCTGGGAGCTGCGCAGTTCATTCATTAAGGATGAAACAGACTCCAATCTAGAGCATCCCACAGGGGCAGGGCTGGCTGCCTGCATCTGGGAGTGCAGACTCTCCAAGGTGCTCACAGACCGGCTCCTTCAGAAGCCCCGCCCTGAATCTTAACAGGAGCCGGGGTCAAAAAGATAAACACCTGCAGGGACCAGACAGAAACAGCCAGTGAAGTCAGGGAGCCAACACACAATGCTTGAATATCAAATTCACAGGGACATGGCTTCCCATCCTCCAAGGTGTCTCCTCTGTACTGGAGACACTGTTCTGTGGAAACACCTCCAGTGTTGGACAGAGTTTGGGGAACAGAGACTAGCCTGTTGAGCTACCAAGGAAAGCTATTATAAATGGTAACTTGGGGGAGCGCCTTTGGCAAAGTGGCAATCCCATGCTTTGCACGAAGGGAGCTTACATGCACACAGCAGCACTGAACATCTGTGGGAATGTGGGGGTGTCCTTCATAGTTTCCCCTGCTTCCACACACACCCCAAACTGAAGTACTCAGGAGCAATTTGTCCAGTGTTTTCATATTAGCCCATTTTTTTTTAACCCAGAAAATCCTTGAGCAATACAAAATGGATCTCTGGCCCAGTCTGTGAGGCGTCATTCTGTGTCTGATGTTGAACAGGAGTAGGGATAAGGACAAAAGATTGCCAGAAGAAGAAAAAAAAATGCTAGGGACAGACAGATCAGCCTGCTCCCAGACCTTCCTCTGGTCTGAGAGGTACCCCACAGCTTCATGTACTGTTAAAGGTAAAGAATTTGCCACATAAGCCTGAGGACCAGAGTTTGATTCCCCAGAGCCCATATAAAAAGCCAGGCAGAGTGCTGCGTGCTTTTCATCTCAGCACTGGCACATCCCTGAGGCTCCACTGACCAGCCTACTTCATCTAGTCAGCAAGTCCTCGACTCAAAAAGCAAGGTGGGGCTAGAGCGAAGGCTCAGCACTTAAGAGCACTTTCTGCTCCTGCAAAGGACCTAGCTTCAGTATCTAGCACCCACATGGTGACTTACAATCATCTGTGACTTCAGTTCTAGAGGACCGGACACCCTCATCTGCCGTCCATGGCCTCCTGCACATATGTGGTACCCAGACCACACACACACAAAAAAAATGCAGACAAATACTCATACACAGAAGTAATATTTTTTGAAGGTGGGTGGCTCCTAAGGTTTACCTGGCCCCAAAACATATGCATACACACAATAATATTAATGATAGCAATGAATTAAATAAAATCTATTGATTATAACCTGACTTCCCTACACTTTGTGAGGTAGCACACCAGTGATTTATGAACTGCATTCAGTCTTAAAGTTTAGGATATAAAGTCAAGGTAGATATGAGCCTACAAATATATACTTTATATCAACAGCTAATTTTATATGAGTTTGATATATGCTAGAGTCATCTGAGAGGGGAGAACTCCAGTTGGGAAAATGCCTCCATAAGTTACGGCAGTAGGCAGGCCTGAAGAGTACTTAATGATTGATGGAGGAGGGCCCAGCCCACTGTGAATGGAGCCATCCCTGCTACATCCACTCCAGTAATGACACTCCTGACAGGCTGGAAAGTCTGGGCGCGGTCCCCAGGCAAAAAGTTCACAGAAACTTAGACTCCTGGAACTGTGGCATCCTGTATAAAGAATGTTCTAATGTCCTTGCTTTAGTTGGTAAACAGATCTGTGTGCCGTGCCTTCCCTTAATATTGCTTCATTATAAGTGCTTCTAAAGATTAAATTTTTGACATATAGCTAGGTTAGATTCTAGGCAGTCCTTGATCTAACCTTGGGCATAAATAGCTAAATCATTGCCCTACAAAGGAATTCAGCACTATCTAGGAATAAGGAAGTTTGTGGTCTGAGGAGGAACCAGACTAGATACTTAGAACTATAGCTAACTGAGTTACACCCAGATACAAGTATTTACAATTGTCTAAGGGGAAGGTGGACTATACAATAGGCTACAATAGAAACTATGGCTTCTAAGATTAAGTGGACCTTAGGTGGAGCTGATTTTGATCCCAGTTGTTTAACATTAAATCTTATCCCACTTGGTTCCTGCCGGTCCTTTCTGTGTCTGCATTCCTTTGTTTTGTGTAAGAATCTAGTAACCTCTAGTAACCTCATTGTATCCAGCCAGTGTGTCACCTAACTTTCCTATGTATAAAAAAGTTTGATGCTTGATTTGACAAATTACATTTAGATCCACACTCCATTGTGTAGTGTCTGTTTGTCACCCACTTTCGCTGAATCCTTGAGCGCTTGCTCCAGAGAACTCGACCCACGCAGACGAGGGGCCAAGAGTGTCTGCGGCACATGCCTAGGCTGATGGTCCTAGGTGCTAAAAGAAAACAGGCTGAGCAAGCCATGGGGAGCAAGCCAGTAAGCAGCATCCCTCCATGGCCTCTGCATCAGTTCCTGCCTCCATGTTCCTGCCCTGTTGGAGTTCCTATCTTGGGTCCCTTCACTGGGTTGTGATTCAGGATATATAAACCAAATAAACCCTTTCTCCCCAAGCTGCTTTTGGTCATATTTCACCACAGCAACAGAAACCCTAAAACAGGTGGCTTCTCTATGTCTTTCAGCTAACTACTAAAGCCTGTTCTGCCAGACATTGTTGTTTTAGTGACTGTGAGTTGTACCATGGGATGGGTTCCAGCTCATATTTTATGTGCCTTGATGGTATTCACCTCCATTGCCTTCTCCTGTCCCATTTGTCCCTTCTCCCCAAATTTCTACTTACATGCTATGTGTGTGTACATGTGTGTGAATATGCGTGTCTGTACATGTGTGGTATGTGTGCATATGTGTGTGTATGTATGTGTATATAAAATCTAGCATTCACATGACAAAGCACGTGATCTCTCTATACAACCGTGATGTTGGAGCCATTAAGGCCACCTGGCATATAGTCCTACACAGGGTAGAAGAGGACCATGGGACCCCATAGATGTTGTTCATGACCAGTTCATGCCAAATGAGGCTCAGGGATCCTTCCATCCCCACTTCCCCAGCACTAGGCTTACAAGCACGTGCCACCAAGCCCAGTATTTTTCTTTTTTAAATATGGACTCTGAGGTTAGAGTTCAGGACTTCACGCTTATGAAAACAAACAAAGACACACACACACACACACACACACACACACACACACACACACACACAAATTAGAGACTCATTCAATTTCAAAAAGCCAATTCAGAGGTGGCAAGCAACCGTGTCTTGGATCTACAGCCATGTTGCTAAGCATTACTCCCTGGGAACTGGCCCAGCCAGGAGCCACTGGACGGCCAGTCATGTGCTGACTCTCAGTTCCTAGAGACATGTGTGTCCACACATGAGAAGAGCCATAAGTGTAGCACTGAAAAACCATAAAGACGCGGGACTGATAAGCTCTTCCCCGGGCCATAATCCAGCCCCATTCATCTTGGTTTTTCTGCCTGAGTAACGGGCAGATGTCACTGCCAGCGGCTCCCAAGGGACTGATTGCAGCCACAATTTCTGAAAGGTTCAACAGATTCAGCTCCATCCCAGCTCGTGAGGAATTTTTCAAGCCAAGAAAGGAGAATTTCACTTAAAAGACCAACAGCCATGAGTAACTTCCCCATTGGGTTCCAATTCAATCCCCGTTGACAGACTCTAAACATTCAGAAGGTTGATCACGTCTCCGGCTTTTGTCTAATTACCTCACCTTGTAACAATTACCGCAGCGGCAGACGTGAAAAACAGGGGCTGCCTGTCAGACAGTCCTGTGGCTTGCAGATGGGGCCCTTCAGAGACGGATCACTCCACGGACATTAGCAGGCACCTGCTGCATGCCTGCGGCACATGGAGAATGTAGGTTCAAGACAGAGAGTCACCTGTTATCGTGGCAAACAAAGCACTGAGAACAGACAAATGAGATCATTCCAGAAAGTGATAAAAGCAAAGAAGAGAGCTAAACTTGGTGACATGGTGATCCCACGGGCTGATGGGAAAGCCACGACCTTCCTTTACTTGAACTTTGCCCTTTACTTCTTCCCCCGCATCACCATCTACACCCAATCTACAGAGTTCAGGCTGCTCCCTTTTCTGATTGGCTGTGGTCTTGAGCATCCACTCTGATTGGTTTAGGGTGTTGGTCTTGCATTCTGATTGGTTGAGGTATTGAGTGTCCCTTCTCAGTGGCCAAAATGTTGGGGCTGATTGTTCCATGCCTTCTCATACATTTGTTAAGGATACAAAAACGTCCTGACCAAGTGAAGTTCCTAACTGATCCCCTACATCGTCAGTCATGAGTGCTATCAAACCTTGTGATCCTGGGGCTGTGACGGCTTCTCCAGGAACATGACCTTCTAGAATCATCCTTTTGTCACTCCTCATTAAAAGATGATATTTTTCCCTCAGACATAAATACTAAAGGAAACTTCATCTCATGTCTTCAAACCACCCCATGAGGCAAAGATTAATCAAAAATAAATGAATATGGTGTAAACAAGAGGGGAAGGGGAGAGTGAAGACCTACCCCATTGTCCCATTTCCTGTTCATCAACCCGCAGACTTCAGTAGGCACCCAGGATGGGCTATTTTTACTAATTGCTGAACAAGAAAATCGGCTTTGATATCATGAGGCCGAACCCGAGGGAGCAATTATTAACAGACGAAAAAGGCATCCCGTTGCTGTGCAAGAGGACTCGTTCATACACTCCCATTACATTAGGAGACTCTTCTGTGGGTTTTTGACAGTTACCTTGAGCAGAATTAGACTGAGAACTGATAATTGTCTGTTGCTTATGGCATAGCCATGCCATCCCTGTGGGCGACAGTGCCCACATGCACACACAAACACACAGAGATAGAGAGAGACAGACAGACAGAGAGAGAGAGAGAGAGAGAGAGAGAGAGAGAGAGAAGAGTGGGAAGCTGGCTCTGCAAGCTGCCTCCCCTCCTCCCCTCCCCCAACCTTGTTCTGAGCTGGGATGACAGGTAACAAAAATGGAGATGAATCAGAATTCCACAGCCCCCTCAGGGATACGGAATAGAGTACTTGCATACCCCCCCCACACACACACATACACACACACATCACAGAGGAGAGGGTTCCCTGTCAGCCTGCCTGTCACAATCCCCTGTGCTGTGTTTAAAGCATGCTGCTAAGTCCTGGGGTGGTAGGGGGAGGCCATTTAGCAGGAGCAAGATTCTGTCTCTGATCCTGAGTGCTCCCATCAGGGGACAGGAAGGTGCTCCCAGCAGAGCTTCCAGCTCTCAGGTAGACAAGCAAAGTCAGGAGCTAACCTCAAGGAGGCTGGCTGGTGCCTCTGCTGCTTTCTGAAAGCCTGGGTTCCAACAGCTGTCAGGTGAATCTGACCCAAGCTCCCTTCTCAGTGTCTTGAGTCTCCTGAGCACGTGTCTCTGGAGGCTGTAGCAACTGGCCTTTAGTGGCCCTTCTTGGTTGGCATAGCTTTATAGATCTTCCCTTCTTTCCCCATTGATCACAATCTCTGCTTGGATCAGTATGGGAGCCAGGCTCGGAGGAAACAGAGTCAAGAACCTAGTTGCATAAAAGAAAAAGGCTACAAGATTTGTTTGTTTTATATGGTGTCTGACACCAGAGACTCAAGTTCAAATCTCATACCACTGCTTCTCAATGGGGTGACCCTCAACACCTTCATCTCTCTGAAGTCCTGGCCCAGGATAAGTCAGACAAGTTTCCACGGTCATCGTGAAGATATGAGGGGTGTAGGGGTGGGCTTCACCCATATGCAACAGCCAGACTTCATTCACAACACAGCCCAGCACAGCCCAAAGGCTCTGCGGGCATGAATTCCTGTTACGACCACCAGTATCCACCACATTACAGAGGGACCTAGCTCTCAGACCAAAATAGAAAAGGTTACACATCAGCAATCCCAGAATTAGGAGGCTGAGGCAGGAAGATTCTCATGAGTTTGATGGCAGTCTAGACTATACAACAGGAGCCTGCTTTATCTGTCTACCTATCTATTTCTCACTCTTTCTCTGTCTTGTTGGTTCTCTCTGTCCTTCTGTCTTCTCCATCTGTCTGACTCTCTCTCTCTCTCTCCCATACCCCCACTCTGAGATGGCTTTCACTCTACTGCTACACCCAATAAACCTTTTGACCTAGGGAAAAAAAGGAAAAAGAAAACTAAAATACAGAGTCAAGAGCTTACTGCCCAAACTTGAGGGCCTGAGTTCAGATCCCTGGCTCTTATGTAAAAGCCAAACATCAAAGTATATGTCTGTAATTCCAGTACAAGAAGGTGGAAACAGGGGGATCCCTGGGACTCTCTGGACAGCCTTCCCAGTTAGTCAGTGAGTCCAAGGTCAGTCAGAAACCTTGTCTCAGAAAGATGGTGGTGAGCAAGAGAAGAAGATACCTGACACCTAACACCAAGGTCTGGCATCGGGAGGACGTGTGCATGCACAGCCACATAGGAAAACAAGGCTGGGGAACAGTGTAAGGAAGACAGAGGTGAGAGAGTTGAGTTCTGCCAGGGAGAGGTCAGATGTCACCTCCCCAAAGGGTCAGCTCCTTTCTCAAGCTCCTTCAAGTTGACCAACTTCAAAACCAGACAGCTTTGAGTCCTCCCATCCCAGACCATAGAACCCCCCCAAAAGAGTCACAGGGGGCCCACTCAGTCCTCAGTCCCCCACTGCTGACGAAAGCTGTCCAACTGCTTGTGGGTGGTCAGAGTCCTAAGGGGACACTGCCAGGAATGACAAACAATAACGATGTGGAGCTCTTCAGACCAAAGAAAATTACATCATTTCATCTTTCTGGGTCTCAGAGTAAACTAACTTTCTACAGCAGAAGGTGAGAGATTGTACCTTAAGGAGTCTATGTCCCACCCACACAATCCCAGCTAATATGTTAGCTTTCAGGATAGTTCCGTGGTAAGATGATTCCAAGGAACATCTAAGGGTCCCTTAACCTTGTGACTCAGTGATGATCAGAGTGTAGCTATCCAGCCAGTAGCCTTTGGTGGATTCTTGCTAAAAACATCAAATCCTTGGGTGCCACCTAACCCTACCCCATCACAAATCCTGGCCTGGGACCCAACAAAAAAGGCTCTTGGGGAAATCAGACACTTGTTCAAACATGGGGGCCACGGGTATTATAACATAAACACACGCAATTCTATCTTACTTGTCTGAAAGACCATTCTGAATCCTGTGGTCAAAGGTTGAGAGATGAGTCTGGAGAAATAGATCATCAGTTAAGAGCTCTTGCTGCTCTTACAGAGGACTAGAGTTCTGGTCCCAAGATCTCCACTGGGTGGTTCACAAAGGCTCCATGGGATTTGGCACCCTCTTTTGGCTCCATGGGCACCTGCAGCCTTACATACACACACACACACACACACACACACACACACACAAAGTAACTTTTTTTAAAGGTTGAGTGTTCCTGGTCTCTTGTCATCATTAAAAAAAAAAAAAAAAAAAAAAAGCAATCCCAGAGAGGTGATGTGACTCCCTTACTGACAGCTCCCTGGGCCACACAGCTCCTAAGAAGAGAGCGCTGTCCTAAGGACGGTTAATGAAAAGAAGGAAAGGCGTGGACTGGAGGCGAATTCAAGAATCTAATTTAGCACATATACTCAGGCCAGTACCTTGGAGAGAGACAATAGCAGCGACTGGGAAACACAGCTGTGGTGCAGGCTTAACACTGACACCAACTTCTCTACCAGTTTCCCTCCCACCACAGACCACAGCACATAAACCAAGAGCCGGATCGACTGGTGCATCCCTCTAAATGGAATAGATAGATTGCCTTGTAATTTAGTAGTCTCCCATGGGGTACGCTCAGACAAAGCCATGGACACAGTCAAACAGTGTTTTATGCATCTAGCGATATAAGCGCTATCAAATGCTGTATAAATCCAGACCCAGGTAATAAAGTCAGCGTCGTAAAAGACCCATGCGATGCAGTAATTGATGCCCCAGGTAACCTCCCAAAAACACTGCAATAACTCAAGTCAGGTACGGAGATCTCCTCCTCAGCCTCTCTCTCCAGATAAGCTAGGGTGAACTTTAGACCATGAAAACAAGATCACCGGTTAGCACTTGGAAAGGGCCTCTACAGACTTCTGAGGTTTGACTCCACGCCTCTAGCCCCACCAGTTCCTAGTAGCCCCAGTGAAGGTTAGACAAACGGCCTCAGAGCTACTGCTTGGAGTCCCAGCCAGGGGCATTGACATGTATGAGGACAGCTGTAAATTTTCTTCTCTGACCACCACCTCTGAGATATGCATCCAGAATACACCACACCAGCTTTATTTCAAGTAAAGTTTACTTCAAGTGGACTTGCATGCTGGCCATGCAGAATCTATGTGTAAATCCTGAGTCTTGAAGAAGGATGTACCCTGAAATACCAGCCCCTCCAAGGTCTTTAGCAACAAATCACAGAAAACCAGCTCAAACAGGCTTAAGTGAGAAAGGCAGGTTGAGGAAGGAAACAAGGAAGAGAGAGGTCCAAGTTTGTCTGGTCTGCAGGGCGTGGGGAAGCGTTCTTACATCATCTCTGCCAAAAGCCCCGAGACACAGTCTGAGAGGCAGCAGGCTAGGATAAGTAGGACGGGACAGGATTTATTATCTAAGTCATTACTATGCTAGATATGCTGCTCGGGACAGGCGGCTCCATGTTAAGAACCAACGCATCTCTGAGGTGAAGAAAAGAGCCTGGAAGTGGGAGATCAGTACCAGATCTGTCCACAGGACCAAGGCTGGGACCTGGCTGCCTCTTTAAATGGCAGCATGCATGAAGATGCAAGCCCATCCCCAAACCACACATATTGCAATGTGCATCCATGCTGAAGAAGATAGGCATCACTTAATAGGAGTTTTTGCAGTGCCACTGCCCAGAAAACAATGGAGATCACAAAGAAACAGAGGTACAGTGTTCAGTGCTCAGAATGCTGGTTCAGAAAGCACTCTTCAGCATGTTATCACAGTCGCAGTTCCGGGGTGGGGCAGAGACAGATGATGTACTTTGGTTGGACATGGTGTGTTGTGTTCTAGTTGGTCAACAAAGGTACTGTGCTCTGATTGGACCAAGGGCAAGCTGTGTTCTCATTGGTCAAAAGAGAAGTTGTTTTCTGACTGTCCATAAGGACACTTTGTTCTGATTGGTCAGCAAGCAGACTTGTCTCTGATTGGCCGCGGTCTTATCTCTGTTCTGTCACCCAGAGGAGGCTGAGGTATGTCAGCTACAACCCCATCCAAACTTGATCACTAGGAGGAAGCCTAGAAAAATGTGAAAAGACTTCAACCTAAAGAAAAAAAAATCTCAAGAAATGTCTTCCAACACAGTGAGAACAGGCGAAGGAACAGAGGATGATCAAAATCATGAGGTCCCTCAGAGACCCCCTGAACCCTTGTTGCAAGGTTCAGAACAACACAGAGCCTTCCATGAGAAGTGTTACGGTTTAAATGTGAGCGTGCCCATGGGCTCTGTGCTAGGCATGGTTGCAGCCAATGGCTTCTCCGGAGGGCTCTTGCCTCGTCGTAAGTGCCACAACTTAGTGGGAACTGGAGGCAGGTAGGAGGTAGCTCTGATTGGACCAAGGACAAGCTGTGTTCTCATTGGTCAAAAGAGAGGTTGTTTTCTGACTGTCCATAAGGACACTTTGTTCTGATAGGTCAGCAAGAAGACTTGTCTCTGGGACAATACAGGTCCCAATCTTGCTGGGAGATATAGGTCACCAGGAATATGCCCTTGAGGCTCTGTGTTTCCCTGACCCCTTCCTGCCTCCCCTCCCTGTTTCATCTCTGCCAGGATGTGAACAACCTCCTCCTCCACGTGTTCCTACTGCCATGTTGTTCCACCTAAATCCATGGGTCGAGCAACCCTCTGAAACCTGAGCCAAACTTCAGTCCCTCCCTGTAAGCTGTTATGGCTTGTATTTTGGTCATAGCAACATGCAGCAATAGAATAGAATACTATTCTAGGCAAATGCTCATGAAACTAAAACCAGAACAGAGATTTTTCTTTTTTTTTTTCTTTCTTCTTTTTTGTCTTTTATTCTTTTCTATTTCTTTTTTCTTTTTTCTTTTGGCCTAAAGATAAAAGGTAACAGGCTTCAAACAAGTAGGGCTTTGACTCCAAGATGAACAGCTAAGGACACACAGAAAGAAAACAGAAGACTGTAATACTTAACATCTGTGCTGTGACAGAAGAGGCTGCCTTTTAGGGGATGAGCACCTTGTCACTAAGAGCAACCAACCAGCAAAGGCTATGTCCGTGTTAGGAGAGAGCCATCACAAGTTCCCTTCACCCATCTCAGGATCCCCTAAAATATCCACCCCAAATCTAGCATAGTAATGACTTAGATAATAAATCCTGTCCCGTCCTACTTATCCTAGCCTGCTGCCTCTTTTCCACCTCTGGACTATGACTGTAATAAAATACTGAAGCACCGGCCAGTGTCACAGCCGGCCCTCCAGAGATGCCTAACAAGCAGATGATGTCACAGTGACAGATGCTGCCAGACGGGGAAATCCATCACATCTGTCCAGGAGAACAAAGAACAGGAGGGAACACACTGCTCGGGACAGGCGGCTCCATGTTAAGAACCAACGCATCTCTGAGGTGAAGAAAAGAGCCTGGAAGTGGGAGATCAGTACCAGATCTGTCCACAGGACCAAGGCTGGGACCTGGCTGCCTCTTTAAATGGCAGCATGCATGAAGATGCAAGCCCATCCCCAAACCACACATATTGCAATGTGCATCCATGCTGAAGAAGATAGGCATCACTTAATAGGAGTTTTTGCAGTGCCACTGCCCAGAAAACAATGGAGATCACAAAGAAACAGAGGTACAGTGTTCAGTGCTCAGAATGCTGGTTCAGAAAGCACTCTTCAGCATGTTATCACAGTCGCAGTTCCGGGGTGGGGCAGAGACAACAGGCTGGGATGAATGAGACAGGGCAGGGTTTATTACCTAAGTCATGACTATGCCTGCTGTGGTGATGGGCAGGGCATGGACCTTGCAGCCTGAGGCACGACTTCCCTGTAAGAGTCAGGCTACATTCACTACTCTGTGTGTTACTTCTGCAGATCAGCTGGTACCAGTAACCTGGATCTTGCTCCCTTGGTCATGGGACGTGTTCCCATGAGAAGGGACCCATCCCAGTCACAATGACAGCCACACTGAGAGGGCCATGGAAAGGGAGTGATGCTGTATTCCAGTCTCTATCACCATGATGTTGTATTCCAGTCAAACCATCATGGTCACAAATCAAAGCACCAGAGGGAACCAGAGTAGGGACACGTCCAGGTACTGGCACTGCCCAATTGACCATGGGGAGGCACACTGATGTACTATTTTGTATCAAAGTGGCCATGGTTATTATTGCTATCCCAACCCATGTCCAGCCACCGATGTTGGGGCGAGCCACTCACCATCCCAACACAGACCTGTCCAAGAGAGCTTGGACCTGAAGTGCGGCTCTAGACAGGACAGTGGGTGGGCATGTGGCACCAAAAAGGATATAATGTCTAAGAAACCAAAAGCAGAGCTGTCCAGGGTCACCTGCTCACCTCTCTCCCCACCTTCCACCTGAGCTGCCCACACAGCAGGTGGCAGAACTCAAGTCACTCACCAACACCTGTTGCCTAACAACTCACAGGGCCCATGGCAGGACACAAAATAAGAAGGCCTGGCCTGTGGCCAACAGGCTCACACCTGCCTCTGGAGCTCTGGAGCCTGCCCAGGCATGGCCTTCTGACTTACAGGGTGCAGTATCTTCAGCACAAGCTTTAGATCAGCCGTGGGGCTTGGTGACATGTCCATGTCCAGTTGGTGACCCACAGGATATGTCTCTAAAGATCACCCAAATGGCAAGTGTCCAGTAATAATAGAAACGCTGTTCGGCACTTGCTCATCATTGACACCAAATACCTCACAGAAGCACCCAAAGGAAGGGAGGGAAGTTTGTCTTGGCCCAGGGTTCGAGGCTGCATGGTAGCAGGAGATTGCAAAGTGATTCCTCATATCTCAGGGATCAAGAAACAGCTGATTCAGAAGCAACCCCGCTTATAACCCCCAAAAGGTCCACCCACCAGTAACCTACTTCCTCCAGCTAAGCTCTGCCTCCCAAAGGTTCTACACCCTCTCCACAGTGCCACCTGCTGGGCATTGAGTGTTCAAACACAGGGGCCTGTGGAGGACATTTCACACCCAAAGCATAACAGATACCAAATCCCAGTGAAGGAGGCCACTGAGAGCTATCAGGCCTGGTGTGGAAGAAAGTGGGAGCTCTGGAGACCTGTGCTGAGCTAGAGAGATCTAGGTGTGCTGTGACAGGAGCCCGGTCTTCATACATTTTCTAACTTTCCACAATGTGTCCATCATTCTCCCCTGAGAGCTTGCCAGGGCCTGTGAGATGCCCTTCTGAGCCCTGTAAAACATCAGGTCTGATCACAGCTTCTGTCTCAAGGCAGCTGGTGGTAGAGCACATGCAGCCAGCCAAAGCAGCATCTCTGTGGGCACCTTCTGCCCCAGATGCTGTGAAACCAACAGATTTATTCCACTCCTGAGACTGGGTTTTGACAGCCACAGCCTGGAGATGCTAAACATGTTGGTTGGGATTTGGTTGCAGACAACAGAGGGCACATTGGGCCAGCAGAGACAAAAAGGGCTTCTCAGAGAGAGCCAAGGAACAACACAGGCAGGCAGGCACGCACGCACGCGCACACGCGCGTGCACACACACACACACACACACTTCAGAACCTTCATGCCACACAACAGATCCAGGGCACTTGGAAGACCTGTCCCTCATATGAGGAAGCCACCAGCCAATAGGGAGTTGCCACCACGGGCACTAGCTCAAAAATCATACCACCAAGGCCACCATGTGAAGGCCACCACAATAGGGCCACAAGGGTAGACTGCCACCGTGACACTAGTATCCAGTAAGATCCCTGCTAGGGTCCACACAGCCTACCTCTCCACCCTTCAAAGTCAGGCACAGACATTGAAGCTTCTGCTAAGGCTTCCTCCAGAAAGTGAGCCTGGCTTCACCTCATCCCCACCAAGTACACCAAGACCAAGACATCCTCAATAGTGATGTTAGTGCCATCACAAAAGAACAGGCCATCCTCTTGAGTTTATGAAATGCAAGTATGCTGGTTTATTATAATAGTTATTAGTTTGACAGAATCTAGAGTTATCTGAGAAGAGAGTCTCAAGGAGGGATTGTCTACATCAGATTGGCCTGCAGACATGGTCTATGGGGTTTTATCTTGATTACATTAATTGATAAACAAAGACCTACCCCACTGTGGGAGGCACCATTCCCTAGGCAGGGGAACCTGAAGTGCACATGAATGGGGAAATGGAGCTAGCACAACCAAGTAAGTGACCATATGTGCCTTCCTTGATTACTCTTTCTGACTATTAATGCATGTGACAGCAATGTGACCAGCTAGCCTCATGCTCCTGCCTCCATGCCTTTACCCACCGTGGTAGACTTCCCTCTAGAACAAGTATCCTTGGAAGAAAAAAGGATAAATCCTTTCTCCCCTGAACTGTCTTTATCAGGGTGTTTTGGGTTTTTTTGGGGGGGGTTGTTTTGTTTTGTTTTGTTTTTGTTTTTCGAGACAGGGTTTCTCTGTATAGCCCTGGCTGTCCTGGAACTCACTTTGTAGACCAGGCTGGCCTCGAACTCAGAAATCTGCCTGCCTCTGCCTCACAAGTGCTGGGATTAAAGGCGTGCACCACCACGCCCGGCTGTCAGGGTGTTTTATCACAGCAACAGAAATGAGACTAAAATAAACTAAAACAAGTGAGCCCTACCCTGTCACTATGAGAGTACCACATGTCTGAGAATGGGGGAGGGGGGTCACAGAGAGAAAGTCAGACCCAAGAAATGAAAGAAAGGGATTAAGCCCCAGCTCCTAGATCCAACCATGCCCAATGCCAGAAGACTAAACTTTTCTTATGTCAACCAAAAGACTTTTTGCTCACTCTTAAGTTTTCCTTTTCCTACAACCAAAAGTATTGTGAGACTATGACCCCAGGGCAAGGGAACCTTAATCTTAAGTATAAGACTCTAATCAGTGTGAATCAGGGAACATACACTTTATCCCTGGGTGGGCTGAATCAACAACAACAACATCATAGAAATCTCACACTGCAAGGGCTGGAGAGATGGCTCAGTGGTTAAGAGCACTGATTGCTCTTGCAGAGGACCTGGGTTCAGCTCCTAGCACCCACATGGCAGCTCACAGACATCTGTAACTCTAGCTTCAAGGGCTCTGAGTCTTCATCTGGCCTCCCTGCTACTGCACACACATGCACATACCCACTCAGACACACGCAAATACATACAATTAAAAATAATAGCTGGGAGTGGTGGCACACGCCTTTAATCCCAGCACTCGGGAGGCAGAGGCAGGCGGATTTCTGAGTTCGAGGCCAGCCTGGTCTACAGAGTGAGTTCCAGGACAGCCAGGGATATACAGAGAAACCCTGTCTCAAAAAACCAAAATAATAATAAAAATAAAAATAAAAATAATAATAATAATAATAATAATAATAATAATAATAATAATGTTTGAGTCAGGGCTTCTCTGTGCATCCCTGGCTGTCCTGGAACTTAATCTGTAGACCAGGCTGGCCTTGAACTCACAGAGATCTGCTTGCCTCTGCCTCCTGTGTGCTGAGATTAAAGGAGTGTGCCATCACCACCTGGCATTAAAAAAAAAAAGTATGAAAGCTCTTACTTCTCCTTTAGAATTAATCCAAATCCTGAATCTCCTCTACTCATCATGTATCTTCCCACCTCCCCTGTCAGTCATCCTAAACTGCCCTCCCACCCAGTCTCAGGCTGGACCAAGACTCCAAGTAGCTTGGTCCCAAGGAGGAATGTAACAGGTCGTTTGAGGGTCTCTGTCTTTTATTGTCTACACCAGCTCTTCCCAGCATCTCTCCATTAACCTTTCTCATCTTTTTCCTTCTGTATATTTCTAGGATTCCTGAGATTTTCCTAGCAAAACCTCTCTCAAGAACCATGCCCACGGAAACAGAACCATGAGGCTTATAAAAATAGCTATTTGAATGCACCACAATAACAAATGCGGACTAACACAAAATCAACACCCAAAACTCCCGGGAATTCGCGGTAGCAGAACAGCCCAGAGCTTGATGAAGGGGGAACGAACGGGGAGAGAAAACTAAATTTCACTGCGCAGCAAATAGCTGAGTCTGCTTTGAGGTTGGTCTGAGAAACAGGCAGCCGTGTGTCAGAAAACAGATTACACCCTCCTGAGTTCTCCCCAGCGTCTTCAGTCTTCATCCTTTGCAGCCGAGTCCTTCAGAAGGAAAAAAGGAAAAGACTGACACCCCAAAATCAAATGAAATCAAGCCGGGTTTGAAAAGCAAAATGTGAGCATGCGCTCATTGCACAGGCTGGGGGGATGTTCGTGGGGAATGAGGTCCTTGGGATGGCAGCACCTGTTTCCTCAGGACTAGGGCAGGAGAGCTAAAGGCAGCCGTGGCTGCCAGCGTGTTCACTTAGGAACATCCATGCGGCATCCGCTGTGAGGCATCCGCTGTGCCCACAGGATGCTCAGGACACAGGATGCAGAAAAGAGCAGAGAGCCGTGAGAGTTACCCTGCAGAGGTCATCACCAAGGGGACACTGGTGCAAAGTAAATAGCCATCACTGGCTGGCAGGCTGAGAATGAGAACGTGGCTCCGTAGTAGAGCCCCTGCCTAGAATCCCCCAGCGAGGGGCTGGGAGTGTGGCTCAATGGTGAGTGCTTGCCTAGCATGTACAGGGCCCTAGGTTCATACTCAGCACCCCACAAGAAAAGGAAAAGCTGAGATCACACCAGTGAAGGAGATGAGCAGGACACTGGGGGACAGGACAGCCTATCTAAGGTGGAGACGTCAAGGCATGGGCTGAGGGATAAGGGGGAAGCTGGGGGCAGCAGCGACATGAAATCCATTTGGAGTTCCCTAAAGGCCACCTGCAGCAGTAGCCACAGATTCTGAACACAGTTCCCCACCAAGAGCACTTGCTGCTCTCTATCTGGATTCCTACCCAACAGCACACAGGTCTGGCCAGTTGCTTAGACATCCCAAGCCCCAATTGTCTTCTCCTTCCTCTTCTCCATTTTCTTTTCCTTATCATGGTGCCTGCCATTACCCAAAATGCACTACTGCACTTAAGTCTATGTCTCAGCATATAGGAACCCAAACTCAATGGCTATGAAAAGATTATGAGAAAGAGACGGGTTCTCTGAAACCCCCCAAAGTCAAGATTAGGGTTTTCCAAATGGAAGAGAAGCCAGGCTGGGGTACAAGGCTGGTCATAGGACACATCAGCCAGGGTCAGGCAGATCTGTACTTCTGTAGCTACCTGCATAATAGCAAGACTCTTCTGGAGAAAGCAGAGGTGGGATATACTGTTGTCACATACAGTGGGAGTGTTAAGACCCAGCTCCCTCTTTGGGAGAAATCAGGAGCCCAAGCATCTGCCAGTAGATGAATGGACAACCAGATCATGGCCCATGCCTCCAGGGAATACCATTCAGCCATTAACATGAAGGAAGGACAGTTGTCTAGTACATGTAGAGGAGCCCCAAGTGTTCTGTTAGCTCCCCATACTTCACAGCCACTTTATTAGGAGACATCTCAAGTAGAGTGAATCCAGCAGAGATGCAGACAGTAACCATTGACGGCTGGGGGGAGGGACAAAGGAACGGACTTCTTATCAACTCAACAGGATCTGGAATCTTCTTGGAAGGTAAGACTCCAGACACACCTTTGTGGAGTTCTCTAGGCCTGGCTAACTAAGGAGGGGAAACCCATAGAGTGTGGGCAATGCCATCCTATGGGCTGGGGTCCTGGGCTGAATAAAAAGGAGACAATGAGCTGAGCACCAGAGTCCATCTCTCTCTGCCTCCTGACTGTGGATACAATGTAACCAGCTGTCTCTGGCTCCTGCCTTCACGGCTTCCCCATCACGGTGGACTGTATCCTTCAGACTGTGATCTAAAATAGACCCTTCTTTCCCAAAGTGGCTTGTGTCAGATATTTTGTCACAGTAACAGTGACTAACACAGGTGGTGTCAACACAGCACAGCACACACACACACACACACACACACACACACACACACACACACCAGGGTCTGAAGCTGTTGTTTCTCATTATGTAAGTTCACTATGGAGATAAACAGAACCTGCCTTGGTGAAAAGCAGAGCAGCCAAAACTTGGAGAGGTCAGTCCATTGGCAAGGTCAGCAGAGAAGGGGATAGGCTGAGGTGGCCCTACAGATTCACTGTCTGGCCTTGCCAGGGCCCAACGTTGGCAGAACACTTTGTGCAAGGCAGTCACTCACTTTCTCTGCAGCCTGCCCTGGAATGAGCTCCCTGTTAACCTCTTTTAGCATAGGTAAGAAACAAGGGTCCCTAGGGGCCAAGCCCCCAACCACTGACAGGAAGATACAGCCTCCTGAGTATATGACCTGTCATTGAGAATTAATCAGGCTTGAGGTACCTGAGCGGCATCCATCCACCCACCCCACCTGACCACAGGCTCTGGGAACAGGTCATAGAGAATGTTAGAGAGAGAGACATCTGCCTAACCTCTCCTCATAGGCCCCACCCTCACCATGACAGCTGTCACCTACACCAGAGCCTCAGGTGACATGCAGGTGTGATATTCTCCACGGGGAATCAGAGTGAGGTATTTTCTGACACCTTAGAAGACACACAGGACCTTCTTATAAACCATGCAAGGAGCAACTGACCCCTCTGGGGACTAAAGGAACCCGTCCAATTATGGCTCCTGAACCTCTCCCAACAGCCACATACTCAGTCAAATCTGGGCTTGGCCTGATGGAGTTTCCAGTCCTAGATTAACACATTGATCAGAGACTTCTGTTTGGGACAATCAGACCCTCCACATTCTGGACCATCAGAGCCACCCACCCATCAGAGAAATCAGGACACTGAGGCATCCAGCCTTCTCCAGACTAGAATGTGCCATATGAAAGTGATGTCCATGGGGAAGGTCTGCTCAGGAGTGGGAGAAAGAACAAAGCACCATGTAATACACATGCACAAGGACACCATCTGGCCACCCACCATTCTGCTCTCTAACTTTAAAACTGAACACACACACACACACACACACACACACACACACACACACAAAGTTCTGCTCATGAGGCTGCAGAATCAAAAATAACACCTCGACAGACCCAGACACACAAAAGAACAACAGAACAATTTTACTGAATACTTCAATTAATTAATTGCCCAGAGAAGCCAAGCTCCCGTCCCTAGGAGCGGCTCGGGAGCTATTTATATATTTATGGTGGGGAAGCAGGCAGGGTGCAGGCTTGAAACGCTAACCCTGTCCCAATATTTACAGAGTGTTCCTGTCTGTCTTGGCGGACAGGTGTCAATTCTATATTTGTGACAAACTTTCTCCCGATGCCAGTTTATAATTTGTCTAATCAGGAGGTGTTTATAGCTGAGAGCTCATCTGGAAAATTCCATGAGCTGAAAATGCTCTTCGGCGGATCGTTTCTGGGGTTTGGGGAAAAGAAGGAATTTAGAAAAGTTGGTTTGCTTCCAAAATGATCTCCAGGCCAGGCATGGACAGAGTTCTAATCTGAAGACTTGAGAGGCAGAGGCTGGAGGATCTCTGTGGGCTCAAGACCAACCTTGTCTACATAATGAGTTCCAGGACAGCCAGAACTATGTAGAAAGACCCTGGCTCAAAAAAAAAAAAAAAAAAAAAAACAATCAAAAAGAAAAAGGGGGTCTCCTTTTAAGCCAAGCATGGTGGTTCACACCTACAACCCCAGCACTTGGAAGGTGAACACCAAAGGGTCAACTGTTCAAGCTTATCCACAGCTCTAGAGTGAGTTTGCCACTAGCCTGGGCTGTCTCAAAATAAATGATAGGTGGGAGGGCTGTAAGCTGTTCTTTCCTTTTTTACTTCTTGGTTCAGAGACTGTTTTCAACCCCTGTCATGGTCTCCTGGGGTTTAAATAGTGGCCTCGGCTAGGGGCTGCCAGAGCATATCTGGTTCTCAGCACATGAGGTCATGTTTTCCAGCCCCGATTCTACAGAGTGTTTCTTTGGGAGGAGAGGCAAGTCACACCACTTTTAAAAAGGAGGAAAAAAGTATCAATAATTCCTTTCCCAATAAAATCAAGAGCCACATTGATTTGATTGGGTCCCTACGTTTTCTTACTGAGAACACTGTGCCCCAAGTTTTCCTACACGGACTGTCCTAGATTGCTTCTCTGCTGCTGTGATAAAACACTGGCCAAAGCTTCTTGGGGAGGAGAGTTTAGCTGGCTTACAGTTCACAGTCCCATTATAAAGGGAAGTCAGGATGGGGACTCAAGGCAGAAACCTGCAGGCAGGAGCTGAAGCATAGACCACGGAGGGATGCTGTTTACTGGCCTGCTCCCCATGGCTTGCTCAGGGCACTTTCATATACAGCCCAGTACCACTGGCCCAGGGGTGGCACCACCCTCACTGGGCTGGGCCTTTCCACATTAACATTCAAGTTAATGGAGGGGACATGGCCCAGCTGACACCTGGGTAGAGACTCTGGCCTCAAAACCATGAGGAAGTATAGTATAGGTCTTGGGTAGTTTACTGTCAGTCACAGAAAACTTACATACACACACACACACACACACACATGGTTAGAGGGACCAGGAGAATAGCAAGTTCAGGGCCAGCCTAGATTACAGAGACTTTTAAGCCAGCCTGGTCCAGTTAGGAAACGTTTGTCTTAAAAACAAAACAGATCGGAGCTGGTGAGATGGCTCAGCGGGTAAGAGCACCCGACTGCTCTTCCGAAGGTGATAAGTTCAAATCCCAGCATCCACATGGTGGCTCACAACCATCAGTAACGAGATCTGGTGCCCTCTTCTGGAGTCTCTGAAGACAGCTACAGTGCAATTACATATAATAAATAAAATAAATCTTGAAAAAAAAAAACAAAACAGATCATAGTGGGTCCCAGCTTCAGGTCCAAAGTGTGTCAGAGTATAGCAGAGTCTCTGGTCAAGCACTTCTGAGAAGGACAGGCAGTCTACCAGTTCCCACAGCTAATGCTGCAGTAAGGGAGGCCAGGCTTGCATCAGCCTGGATCTCAGCCACACAGACAGACAATGCCTCCTGAATACCATGGAAAAGGCCACTTCCTTCCACCTTGCATGCTAGCTTCACAGGTAAAATTTCTTTAAAGAACTTCTACAATGAGCCATTCAAAACATAAAGCAACAGGCCTAGAGAGATAGCCCAGAGGATTAGAGTGTTGGCTGCTCTCCTAGAGAACCCTGGTTTGATTCCCAGCACCCACATGGCAGCTCACAACCATCTGTAACTCAGGTCCAGGAGAGCTGATACCCTCTTCTGGCCTATGTGGACACTGTGCACATGGTACACAGACATACATGCAGACAAATACTCATGTATGTAAAATAAAAAATAAACTTTTAAATAAATAAGTAATTGGTGATAAAATATCTATAAGATAGCTATCTACTAGATAGATGATAGATAGATAGATAGATAGATAGATAGATAGATAGATAGGCAGATAGATAGGCAGATAGATAGGCAGATAGATAGATAGATAGATAGATAGATAGATAGATAGATAGATAGATAGATAGGCAGATAGGCAGATAGACAGATAGACAGATAGACAGATAGACAGATAGACAGATAGACAGATAGACAGATAGACAGATAGACAGATAGACAGATAGACAGATAGACAGATAGACAGATAGACAGATAGACAGATAGACAGATAGACAGATAGATAGATAGATAGATAGATAGATAGATAGATAGATAGATAGACAGATAGATAGGCAGATAGATAGATAGGCAGATAGATAGTAAACTGATTGACAAATGAGAGAAAGAAAAAGAGAAAAGACAGGTGAATGAACGACAGACAGTTCAGTTGTCCAGCCCTAGTTGGCTCTCTTCTGGCCCACACATCTGCAGGCCACAGAAGTGCTCCTTCCAAAGCCTGTGGTCTATGACAGCTCTGTCATTGTGGATAGACCTCGGTGGTTTCACAGGCAGGCAAGAACCATCTGCAGCCATTCCCACACAGTCCCTGGGCCCTGTGCGAACAAAGACAGCAGACCGGGGATCTGAGTCCAAGAAGGTTCTGGTTAGCCCAACGCCGGCAAAGCTTCACACTCCACCTTCTGAGGCTCAGACACAAATGGACAGGGAGAGGGTTTCTGAGCCACTGGCTCTGCGGAGGTCAGACACTGAAGTTGAGGCCCGCTGCTCCTGCTCTCTTAGTTAGGGCCCCCCAGTGACATCTCATTATCTGATATGACTAAAACCCATAGAGCAGGAAGAAAATGAACGAGAGCCTGAGGGCGAGCCACAACCAGAACTATACATAGCAAGAGACGGACTCTAAATTCAGTTCTGAGCATCCTGGCAGCCAAGGAGACAAAGGAAATAGTCCCCAAACCCTGGCTTTTCCTTGATTCAATGCTTCAATGCAGGGGGTCCCCCACAATCTGAGATGTATTGGAACTGCCGTAAGAGTCTAATATGGAGGGAGATCATTTAATTGCATCGGCAGAATCACTCCCACCAGGATGTGATGCCCTGCCCACCTCCTTGGACTTTTGTTAAGATGAGTGGCAGGGAGCAGATTTTGACTTAACCATCTCAGATCACCATCAGCCTCCCCAAGGTCACCGTGAGTCCTTTAATAGTAAGATCATTCTATTTTAGACCATTCATTAAGTGGGCAGGAGGCAATTTCCCATCCTTTGAGCGTTAACTGCCCCGGCCCTGGACCTCCCTCCTGCATCTATGGGTTTGCTGTGGTTCCGGCCATTCATCAGCAATCCCTTCCTGCCAGCCTCCATTTCTCACCACACTCAGCATCTTGTTCTCTGGTCTGCAATGAGTTTACAGCTCCATCGAATCTGCGGTTCCTGCCCCGTCCTTCTGATAGGGCTAGTCTATTGATAAAATAGAAGGGAGGGGCAGATACTACCTCTGTCCTTGACCAGAGAATCCTCACAAGGACGTGTGTCTACATGCAGTTTCTAGCATCCTGAAGGGAGTGGGACTGTATACTGTAGACATCTAGCGGACAGAAGCACCGTACAGTGACAAGCCAGCCCCAACAATGGCTGTCCAGCTCTGAGTAGCTATGCAGACCCCAGCACCCCCACCCCACGCTGAGAAAATTAAGCAGGTACTAACACAAATGGTCAGTTTACTTATGAGTTTTTTATGTTGTGATATTTTTGAATGCCAAGTGATGTCCCAGAAGAAATTCCAGTAACATTCAGATTGCAGGGGATCCCCATGTTGCTACAGGGGGTCCTGAACCTATTAAAAAAAAAAAAAAAAGCTTGGGTTTATTCCCTTAGTCACTTTGGTTGCCAGGATTCTAAGGACTGAACTAACAGTCAACTGCTTACATATATTTCTGACGCCGCTCCCACTTCCTGACACCCTGATACAGACAGAAACGTCTGAAGTTCGTTTTCCCTTATGTTATCCACATCACAATAATAAACAGCTGACCATCACACCCAGATACCTCAGCCTGGTGCCTGTCTAGTGCAGCTGTCCCAAGAGCATCTTTTTATGAGATGCCCAAATGGAGTGGCCTCCATTCTCTGAAGCGCCCAGAGAGCCCAGTGAGTCAGCTGTATTTTTCCGACTTGTATGACTCCTTTCACTCATCAGAGTGCTCTACGGGGTGGCAGGGAGGGGTGTGGTAGGGGGGGGGGAGCGGGAGGGGACATTCATCATGTAACCTGTCAGCACCATTCCTTTTCAAGGCTATATTATATTCCATCCTTTGAACATTTTGCTGATGAGCTTGTTAGTGGGTGGATATCTGGGGTTTCCCCATCTTTTGGCAACTGTAAACAGAGCTGCTGTGAGCATTTTTGGATAGATTTTTTTTGTTTAGGCATGTGTTTATAATTCTTTGCATTGCAAACCTAGGCATGGCATTACTGTCTAATTCTAAATTTAAAAGAAAGAAAGGAAAAAAAGCCAGCTTTGCAAGATGCAAGAGCACCCTACTCCGATCCTTTCTTGGGTGCAGATTCCTCAAGCCTCTCCAAAGGCCCTGGGTGGCCCAGCTGGAATAGCTCACACTGCCCTTTCTTTGGTTTTAAACTCAGCAGTCTTGGTCCAAGACCAAACCTGAGTCATAGCTGACAGTGGGGACGATGGGCTGAGTGACACCTCCCTCCCCGACCCTGAATGCCAGGCTGTGGGCATTGGAGGTTTTTTTTTTTTTTTTTTCCAATTTCATTTCTGCATGAGAAACTGAGACATCATTTAGCAAAGGCGATGGGTCTCCCAGAAGGAAAATGGTTCTAAAAGTTCCATGGGGAGACTAAGTGTCAGGATCTATACAAAACACTAAAATAGGCCTTTTTCCTCTCTTGCTGCGGAGGAAACTATAAAGGAGCTTTTTTTTTTAACAGTTATTTAAATAACAAATGTGCCAGTCACCCAGGCACAAGTCTTTAATCTCAGCACTCAGGAGCCATAGGCAGGACTCTGTGAGTCTGAGGTCAACTTGATCTGCACAGTGAGTTCCAGGACAGCCAGGGCTGCGGAGTAAGACCTTTCCCCCACTCCCCCCCCCAAAAAAAAATTTTTAAATAACAAATGCACAGAGCACAAAGATTTTTTTTTTTTTTTTTGAGTACAGGATTAGTTAAGTTGACTCCTGCCCTTGCCCCTTTCCCAGGATGAATCGGCCAATGTCAGCTCCACAGGAACTCCAAGAGCCCTCAGGCACGCCTGTGTGCCTGCCCAGTTCTCTGTGGCGGCTCTCATCATTATCTAACCAGGATGGGCTCTCCACAGACCTCTCTGTTCTCAGGACAGACACAGCTACCATGTCTACAAAGGGTGAGGCTGTCTCAGTAGGATGCTGGATTCTAGGAGCTGATGCAACCATTTTGACAGCCACTGCCTGGGAGTGTGACATCGAAGGAAATGGAACCTAGAATGAAGAGCACAGCTCTGGGGGAGGACCCTCGTGCACGTGAGGGAAGCGCCTATCACTGAGCCACACAGCTCCAAAGGGTGCTTTCTATCAGGCTCCAGAGCTCAGAAAGGCTCAAAACTTAAATACTGACACCTCCCCCCCTCCTTTTTTTTTCAAGGCAGGATTTCTCTGGGTAGCTCTGGCTGTCCTGGAACTTGCTCTATAGACCAGGCTAGCCTCAAACTCTTGCCTGCGTTCCCCAGTGCTGGGATTAAAGGCAGGCACCACCACTAACTAACTACCCAGCCTATTCTTTAAATAGCAAAAGTGAGCAGCCAGATTCCTGCTGAACTGCATTCAGACCCCTCTCACCAGGGTTTGAGGTTTGCCAGCAGCTGGCCCTCTACCTACCTCATCCCTGAACTCCAGGTGCCTAGAGCATGTGGTTTGATGGTCCAGCTTTGACATCCGTGTCTGTCACCGTGACCTTGTTGGAGTTGATCCAGCACCCTACGCAGCTAATTACAGGCCAACGAGAGTCCTTCCTTCCTGATGGAAGCCAGCCTGTCATTATGCCTCATCACAGTGACAAGCTGGGGTGTCCCGGCAGCTTCTGCGAGATGCTGTGCTTGATGCAGGTAATCTCCATCTTGGAAAGGCCAGAATCACGGCCTGAGGCCACACACCCTCTACCTCCATGAATCACGGCCTGAGGCCACACACCCTCTACCTCCATGAATCACGGCCTGAGGCCACACACCCTTTACCTCCATGAATCACGGCCTGAGGCCACACACCCTCTACCTCCATGAATCACGGCCTGAGGCCACACACCCTCTACCTCCATAAGCGCCCAACTACAGTGACCACACATCCCTGGGGACAGCCCCCACCCCTTCCCTGACCCAGAAAACGATTCAGGACTCCTTTCCCTGAAGACTAATCAAAGCAAGGCGAGTGAGAGTGAAATGAATGAATGAATGAATGAGCAGCTAAGAAGGCAGCTAGGATGATTTCAGAACAAGGCCACACAAGCACACCTGGAGGTAACAACTGTCACCCACAGAGCATTATTGGGAGCCAGCTTTGCTTTCTGTAGGGACACACTGTATTCTTATAGAACCAGCGATTGTTTTATTTTTTTTCATGAAATCAACACCATTTGCATCCAGGATACAAAGACCAAGTCCACAGAGCAGCCGGCTGGATGACCCAGACTCTGCTACGGGTCAATGGCTGCGGAGTTCCAGAGACAAGGATGGAGTGTCTCCAAGATTCCAAGCAGGACCACAGGGTGCTCATAGGGAAGGAAGGGGTGCAGTGAGAATGGAATGGATCCCCTCTCCACCCCCATACCCCTCATCCCGTCCTGCTGTCAGACCCTGGAGCATCCGCCTCGCCTTGGGCCTCCCAGCACAAAAGGACAGAAAGGGGCTCTACCCGCAGCAGAGTACCATTCCTGGAACTGCCTGCCCCCTCTGCTCTAGGATCTCCAGGATTGGGACAAAGATGCCCTGCCATCCCCCTGTGCCTGCAGACACCCTGGCCTCCACCATGTTCAGCCTGCTTCCCCCCCCTCACTGGTCCCCCAAACTCTCTCCACCACTCACTGACCCCCCCTTCCCTAACAGAAGCAGTCACCTCTGCATACCCTTCTCCACAGCGCACTCCGTGTGTGCATGTGTGTGTGTGTGTATACACGAGTGCGCGTGCAAACACAATCTCTATTTTGCAAACATTTGCTTTGTGTAGTTTGGTGAACTTAGCACATGAAGGGAACCCAGCTACTGAGCCCCTCTCCCCAGCCTGAGTTAGTTTAGAAAAAGGATCCCCTCCCTAGGGAAGGGGATCAATGTGGAATCAGAGAGGCTCCAGTCCTAGAACCCCAGACACAAAGCTGAGTAGGCTCCATTTAAGATCCAACCACAACCCCAGAGCTACAGAAGGGGACCCCCCCAAAGCACCATCTCAACTTCACCTCAAAGTAGGGAGCTCCCAAGGGCTTCACAGCTTCATAACATCCAAGTCCCTCAAACACAGTGGAATACGACTCAGCCCTGAAGAAGAGACTTTGACACTTTAAAGGGGGCGGGGGTGACCTCAGCTAGCCCTATGTGGCTATGGGGCCAGCTTTTTAACACTTGGTGTTGTGTTGTACAGATGGTTGCTTCACGCAGCACTAGCATTCCCTTCTGCAGCCCTGTGGCTGCAGAGTGAGTTCAAGGCCAATCTGGGAGGACCGATGGAGACCCTATGACCCAATTACACTTCTGTTGCTGTGATAAGACGCCTTAACCACATAGCAACTTTGGGAAGGAGTGGATGTTGGGATTCAGACATGGGACAAAGAGCTGAGGTGGAGATTTAACATACCAAAGTGGACCAGGCCTCCAGGTTCTCCCAGCATCTGTCAGTCCCTACCTGGCAGACCCCACCCTCTACCCTGGATTTTCCAGACCCCCACCCCCACCCCAGAAGCTCCTCCCTCTAAAATCCAGACATTTTGGCCTCCCCTCCCCTTCTCTCTTCCATCGTGTGCACACTCTTTCTGTCTTTCTCTTCTCCCTCCCCTCTGTCTCCCTCCCTGTGGTGACTCCCCTGGCCTCCTTCCTTGGGACCAGTGAACCCGCTGCTTCCCAATAGACCTGCCTTTGTATACTCTAATCTGGCTTGAATTGGCTCATTCCACTGGTGGAGAAAAAGACATCAAAGAGTTCCCTTGTCTTAAGATTCTAGGGCTTGCTCCATCATCTTCTGGGAAAGTCAAGGCAGGAACTTAAGCAGCCAATCACACCACACCGCACCGCAGGCGAGAGCAGAAGAAATAAACACGCTCTTGCTTACTTTTTTTTTTTTTTTTTTTGGTTTTTTGAGACAGGGTTTCTCCGTGTAGCCCTGGCTGTCCTGGAACTCACTTTGTAAACCAGGCTGGCCTCGAACTCAGAAATCCGCCTGTCTCTGCCTCTGCCTCCCTAGTGCTGGGATTAAAGGTGTGCGCCACCATGCCCGGCTTCTTGCTTACTTTTAACTTGCTTTTCCCTCTTCTACTTCCTAGCAAATAGTGCTGCCCACCAGTGGGCTGGGTCTCTTAAGACAATCCCCCACAGAAATGTGCACAGGCCAACCTGATCTAGACACAACCTCGCTGCGACTCTCTTTCCCAGGTGATCCAGGTCGTATCGAGTTAATAGTTAAAACTAACTAGCATACAATGAAGAAGAAAAAAAAAAAAAAAGTGTGCGCGCTCGCACATGTAGAACATAGGTGTGCATGGGTGTGCACTTAACAGCTTGAGTGAAGCAGAGTGCATCATGGGAAGCCACCTCCTTTTCCTCCAGGCAACAGCCTCTCTGGGATGAACTCAATGCTACTGGCGTGCTCCTCCTCACGTAAGAAAATCAGAAATTCTAGGTTTCCACATTAAATCATAACTCAGAAATGATTAAAGCCCTAGGCTGGCCAGCCGCCTGATGCCTCTGGGCTGTGCTGGCCCTGAGATACCACTTTCTGACCCCAGATCAGCCGGTGGCAAATGTTCCCTCCCCATAGGGCATCGGGTCTTAGGACACCCACGGAGAGCCGGGCAGGTAGCTGTGGCTTCTGAACCTCCCATCCTCCCCCAGCTGCCTGCCAGGCGGGAGAGACCAGACAGAACCCGGCTCACCGCCTGCTGTTCAGTGTGCGCTGGGCTCAGAAACAATGCACCCAGGCCCCAGGTGAAATTCATATTCTAATTCGAGTTTCTCGCATTGATGAAGGCTGCTGCTGCCACCTTAGAATACTAACAGCTCAGAATGAAGCCCTGGGGAGCTAGCGTGCAGGAGGAAAGAAAGGAGAGTTTGTCTGGGAACCAGAAACACAAGACCACTGAAGCCTAGGGCAGCCGCACTTCCAAACTGACTGAGCTCTGGAAGCTTAGGACAGGAGAAGAAATGCTCCACCCAGCCTGCTTCCACAGGTCAGTCCAGAGACTGTGATGGAGGACCAGGGACCCTCGGTCCAGGAGAAAAACCGGAAGCAGGGCTGTGATGGGCCATGGCGGACCCACCTACACACACACACACACACACACACACACACACACACACACACACACACTTCCTAGCAATTCCTGAAGTCAAGAAATTCTTCCTAAGAATCCACCCATCAAGATCAGAGGAAGGTCAGCAGAAGTGGTTTAACAGATTCACGGAAGCCCGACCCAACACAACCTCAAGAAAATGGAGTCTGGGCGGGGCTGCTGTGCTGAGCCAGCCCTGGATTCCCTCCCCACTGTCACACACACACACACACACACACACACACACACACACACGCACGCACGCGCGCGCGCGCGCGCGCGCGCGCACGAGGGCACGGTGCGCCAAGGTCACTTCTGGGTTGCCCAGTCCCCTTCCCCCACCTCCAGATCTGTCAGCCAATGCATTCACAGCCCTTCCTTCTGTATGGGAAGGTGAGGTCATGGCTAGGCCACAAAGAGGCTTCTCATGGAGACAGAGGAAGGTCTAGGAGTCCTAGCCACACCACTGCCACCAGACCAACCTCCCAGAACCACACTTCTGGCCACACCTTCCCGTCTTGGAGCCACACACACCCCTGTAAGCCAATTCTTTCTACTGGTTAAATTGTGCTGGCCGAAGGGATGGAGTGAGACACCCACCCCCACACAGGTACAAATGGCAGAAACTGTACAGCACACATTGGTTGCTCATGGAGGAAACATGCTGTTTTGTATGTATCTGTGCCCACGGGCAGCATAAATCCTGCGAGGATGTTCTACTGACCCTAAAAAGAAACGACAACAAAATCCTGTCCTTGAAAATGAACATGCTGGAATCAGCAATGAGTTTGCAGATGGCTGGGAACTGTAAAGATACTCAAATCTAAAAGGAGGGACTGGGGACTGGAGAGATGGCTCAGCAGTTAAGAGTATGGGCGGCTCTCCCTCGAAGACCTGGGTTCTATTCCCAGCACGTTCTTGATGGCTCACAACCACCTGTAACTCCAGTTCTAGAGGATCCAACTCCTCCTCTGGTCCCCATGGGTACTGCACACACAGGATGAACCTGCATACACACAGGCAAAACATGGAAACATTTAAACTATTTTTTTAACGTAAGAAAGGATAGAACCTAGAGATTCTTAGGTACCCTGGAATAGCTTTTAAACTTGTTTATGAGGTTTTTAAAGATTCCCCCCCCCCCCAAGCAACCAGGCAATGGTGGTGTGTGCCATTAGCTCTAGCACTTGGGAGGCAGAGGCAGGCGGGTCTCTGAGTTCAAATCCAGCCTGGTGTACAGAGCAAGTTCCAAGACAGCTAGGGTTACACAGAGAAATCTTATCTCAACAACAACAACAAAATATTTACCCAAATCATACCAGATGGCCCAGCCCTGGGCAAGCTGAAGCAGGAGGATCTCAAGTTCAAAGCCAGCCTGGGAAACATAGTGAGGTCCTATCTCTAAATACATACATACATACATACATACATACATACATACATACATAAATACCCACCCAGCAGAGCCTCCGTGAGATTCACTCGCCTACTGATGTTCCCATAGGCCTGAGGTAAGAACACCAATTAACATTTTCATCTTTGACATTTAGCGTTCCAACCACAAACAGGTGCAGGAGACAGAGCACTTCTGAAGCACTTTTGATTGGCAGGGGGAGGGAAGGGGCATGAAGGAGACTCTTAACATCAGCTCTCCCTGGCAGGTGACATCTCCCTCCCTCGCCTGAAAGTCTTCAGGGAGGGGGAATAGGCAAGAGGAATTGGGTAGATTAAAAATCCACACACAATATTGTCCACTGAGAGTTCAGGCCTGGCTGGGTACATTAGCTAGACTGCCTCACGATAGAACACATAATGCCACAGCCGGGGTCAGAAGGAGGGACCCAGGCCACTGTGAGGCAAGGCTATCTGACATGCTTTACTGAGACACTTGTCGGGACCTCCTGGTTGCAATGGAAACAGTTCAAAGTGAATCGAGAAAAAAAAATAGAGCTTGTGAGATGATGGCTTAAGGGACAGTTGGCTCTGTGTGTGTGTGTGTGTGTGTGTGTGTTTATTCGAGTGTGTGCAGATGCCCAGAAAGTCAGAAGACTGTAAGAGTCCCTGGAGTTGAAGTTACATGTGCTTGTGAGCCACCGGATGTGGTGCCTGTAACCAAACTCTGATGCTCTGGAACAGCGGCATAACCACTGTGCTCTCCAGCCTCATTTTCCAAACTTCTATGTCCTATACAAAATAGCCAAAACCCATGTGCAAATACTGGGGGTGTGTGGTGCCTCACAGTGCAATAGTCTGTCCAGAATAGCAGCCAGGATCTGAGAGTGCATTCACCCCCTGATAGACAATGGCCCAGAAGACAGAAACGACATGAAATGAACTCTTCCTCCTCCTCCTCTCCCCCCCCCCCAGCCAGCCATTGCTTCCTGGGGAAGTACCCCTCTTCTAATACCAGCTTCAGAGGTGAGTTTCCAAATGAATCAGACACAGCACCCCACACCCTGGACACAGCCCCTGATGTTGACTGGGGCCAGAAGAGGGTCCACATTAGTCCAGATCAAAGCAGCCCTGGCCATGCTGAGCTGGCTCAAAAAGAGATTATTTGACCTTTTTCTCATCCCAGGACAGACCAGAATGGATGGTGGCCCGCTCTGTCATCAGGGAGAGCAAACCTAGGTTTGAGTTAAGTTGGCAACAATGAAAGGAGAACTAAAAACAAAGATAGAAAAATGAGTGGGCCGGTATCAAGCACCTGGATCCAGCCACACTTGAACCGTTTCCACCAGGCACTTCCAAGTCCAGGGATCAGAACCTGGCAGTTTTTGTAGGATCCCGAATGTCAATACTCCTGCATTTGGTGTGCCGTCCCCGGGAGTATAGCAAAATCTCAACATTGACAATTTCAAATATTAAAGGCACACGTGTCTTTAAAATAATCCGATAAGAAACAGACAAATGAGGTCAGAGAGAGAGAGAGAAGCGTGGATGGGGGTCCCTGTGACCAGCCCCATAAGGGGTCTCCTGAGCTGTGAGCCATCAGGCTGCGCCTGCAGAGTGAAAAATAGCTAGCCTACACATGTGCTACTATTTTTAAAATGTTACATAAATGCTACTGTAATTACCAGACCTGCCTTCAAAGGCTGCTGAATTGACAGCCACTTTTGATCAATATGTTGTTCTTTTTCGACCAAGACACACCAAAGCAGCCATTGTCCCTGCTCCTGAGCTGGATAATTTCTTTGACATTAGAAAGGGTCCCTTGTTCTCCACAGTGGAAGGCCCCCCGAACACCCAGAGAATACCCTGCTTGACTATGTAAGGCAAACTGTATCTTTAAATAAGGACAAAGAGTAGGTGGCTTACTGGGAGACCACCTGTACTACCCCTATCACATCTGCTAGACTCCTGAGGTGCTGAAACATCCTATAAACAAAGAGAGAGGGCTGAGCCCCAATAAAACTTTATTTACAAACAGTAAGTGGAGGGCCAAAAGCAATCCATGAGCGACTGTGTGCTAATACTTGTTTAAAAATATTTTTTTTAATTTATCATTTATTTGCTGGATGTGGGTTCTAGGCTACGAATAAAGAGATCAGAAAACAACTTTTGGGACTCAATTCTCTCCTTCTACCATGTGGATTCTGAGAGTGGAACTCAGGTTATCAGGCTTGGGGGCAAACACCCCCACGTGCTGAGCCACGTCACCAGCCCAAGTGCCTAGGTTTAAAGAGTACAGAAGATAATGAGCAATATGTAAAGAGCCAAGGCCAGCAGAAGGTGGGGTGAATGGCCTTACACATCTCTAGAGTATCATGAAAACTGCTGAAAAAAATGGAATTTGGCACGCCAGCTTTTATGCATGCAGCTACTGGACAGCCCGAGAACCTGTATCACCTAGTCCTCCGGGCGATGCCAAAATGATCACGCCCACAAGTAGAACCTGGCAGATCCCAGTTAAGAACCAACCTTGTACCTTTTACCAGTTTGCTTTTGGAGGGTGGGGGGAAAGAGACTAACGGAGCCTGGATCCCCTCAACTATCACAAGGATATTATTAATAGTTACACCCGTTGATTGAAAGCCATCACTGTGTGTGTCATATCTCATGAATCACCTTGACTTTACTCTCCTTGCTGCTCTTTGCTTGATGGTTGTTTTTGTTTGTTTATTGTTGGTTTGCTTTTTTTTGTTTTTTTTTTTTGAGACTAGGTTCATATAGCCCAGGCTAGCCTGAAACTTACTATGTAACTGAGGATGACCTTGAACTCCTGAACCTTCTGCCTCCACCTCCAGAGCGCTGGGAATGCTCTGTGTGCACCAGCATACCTGGCTTGATCTTTTTTAAAGTGTGTGTGTGTGTGTGTGTGTGTGTGTGTGTGTGTGTGTGTGTGCCAGAAGAGGGCATCAGTTCCCTGGAGCTGAAGTTACAGGCAGTTGAGAGCCATAACTAGTACTCAGACTCAGGTCCTCTGCAAGAGCAGCAAGCACTCTTAACCCCTGAGCCATCGCTCCAGTCACTGGCTTGGCTTCACACATACAGTCTTCTCCACGTGGCTCCACCAGACACACAGGTGCTCCCTACTCTGCCTCCCCCGTGCTGGGATTACAAGTGCACACTGCTATCCCCACTGTGTCTGCTTGCTTGCTTGCTTGCTTGCTTGCTTGCTTGCTTGCTTGCTTGCTTGCTTGCTTGCTTGCTGGTTTAATGTGACTCCTTAGGGATCAAACTTGGATCCCCACATTTGCCAAAGAAGCCCTTTACCAACTGAGTCCCTCTTCCAGCCCACCCGGAAGTGGGGGGATATTTATTGAAGAAATCTAATCAGCAAATCTCAAAATGCACCCAGGCCTCCACAGCTGCAGCTCCCAGTCAAGTCTTAGCCATCGTTTGACTGGACTATTGCAGGTGCCGCTCGGGGTCTCCATCCTTCTCACACATCATCACTCATCACCAAAGGCCTTGGAGCCTCTGAGCCCTGTTACCTCCTTGGCCACATTTCCCATTCTTTTTTTTTTTTTTTAACATGTATTTATCTATTTTTGTAGTAGTGTGTGTGTGTGTGTATGTGTTTGTGTGCACGCACATGTGTGCATGTATGTGTGCGTTTGTGGGTCAAGATCTTACTATGTAGTACCCACTATCCTGAATCTATGTAGTACGGACTGGGCCTGAATTTGCAGTGATCCTCCTGCCTCTGCCCCCTGCATGCCGTGATTACAGCTATGAGCCACCCTGCTGGACTTCAGATCTCACCATTGCCTGTGGGAACTCCCAAACCTGCTACATTGACAGTACCTACTATTTTTTAAATAGTAGCAACTAAAAGGATAGGTCTGAGGGTCAGATGGCCACCCATTGGTGGCCAGAGGGTCCCAGGAACATCACCACCACCACCTGCAGTGACCCTAGGAGTGCCTGTAGAGGATGACATACAGCATACAAGGACCCCCAGCTGGAGGACAAGAGCCCAGAGCTGACTCTGGTGACCAATACTCACAAGCCATCCTTCCCCAGCTCAGGAGACTGGGCCAGCCACCAGAGTGAGTTCCCAGTGGATTAATTAGGCTAAAGCTGCGAGACTCCGGGCTCCAAGTGAGGCTCACATGCCATCACCCTCAGTCATAAACCTTGGTGAGCCCGACAAGATCCTATTGATTTTTTATGTAACTATTTTGGGGCACAGAGCATGGGGAGAGGGAGAGGGCATCCATCAGCCATAAAGCCTGGCATCAGGGAAGAGGTTTGGTTCGAGCACCCCAAATGCAGAACCAGGTAGCTAGGCAGAGAGAAGGCATGGGAATTAAATAGGATGGGGCTTCTCTCTCTCTCCCCAAGGTAAGGGAGCATGCACCAAGCCTTGTGTGGGAGATGCAGAATCAAGCACTGGAGAGAGAATGCAAGTGACCTCAACCTTGCCCTGTGCTGCTAAGGGGGTATTTATCTCTCCCTCTATTTGCTGTGTGATTCTGAGACTGACAGCCCCTCCCATGAGACTGAAGCAGCCCCTCTGTCTGTCCCCTGTCACATCCCAAGTGCCCAGTGATGATGAATATGTGATGTTGGATGAGGAGTGAGCGCGTGAGTGAGGGGACATAGCATAGGGGTCCTCCTGTCGCAGGCACCCTGCAGAGAGATGCAAGAGGCCCCATTCTTCTGCCTGAGACTCTTCTCCAGGAGTCGGTCCTTTCTAGTAATTTGGGTCTCAGGCAAAAAATAAACAAACAAAAGACCTGTTGCCTCTCTCAGCACCGGACTGCAACTGTCAAAGGACAAATATAAATAAATAAACAAATAAATAAACAAACAAATAGCTGGAAGTATCTCAAAAAGAGAGAGAGCATGAACAAATGCCAGCAAGATGGCTAAACAAGCTTGCTGCAAAGACTAAGGTCTTGAATTCAATCCCAGAGCCTCATATGGTAGAAGGAAAAAAAACTACAAGTTGTCCTCTGACCTCCACACATGCGCCGTAGCATCACACATGATAGATAGATAGATTAGATAATTAATAGGGAGATAGATAGATAGATAGATAGATAGATAGATAGATAGATAGATAATACATGGATAATAAAAGATAAAAATATACAGAATATAAGAAATTGTTATTTACTTATTATTTTTATTATGATTTTTTATTAGATATTTTCTTTATTTACATTTCAAATGCTATCCAGAAAGTTCCCTATACCCTCCCCAGCCCTGCTCCCCTACCCACCCACTCCCATTTCTTGGCCCTGGCGTTCCCCTGTACTGGGGCATATAAAGTTTGCAAGACCAAGGGGCCTCTCTTCCCAATGATGGCCAACTAGGCCATCTTCTGCTACATATGCAGCTAGAGACATGAGCTCTGAGGGTACTGATTAGTTCATATTGTTGTTCCACCTATAGGGTTGCAGACCCCTTCAGCTCCTTGGATACTTTCTCTAACTCCTCCATTGGGGGCCCTGTGTAAGGTTTATTTTTTTAACTTTTGTGTGTATGAGTGGTTCATCTACATATGCATCTGTGCACTACATACATACTTGGTGCCCAAAGAAATAATGAGCCTCCGTGTGGATGCTTTTGTTTTCAACAAGTGCTTACCCTTAAGCACTAAGCCAATCTCCAGTCCATATATATATATATATATATATATATATATATATATATATATATATATGAATGTCTTGCCTGCATGTATGTCTGTGCACCACACATGTGCCTGGCTAGCCAGCCATTGAGCCCAAATGTTGGGATACAAGTATGCACCACTCACTACACCTGGCTTTTTGATATGAGTCCTAAGGAACTCACTCGGGTCTCATGTGTAAAAGCCAAGAACATAACCAATTTAGCCTTCTGTCCAGCTCCTCAACTCTGATGGGTTTTGTTTCTGAGTCAGGGTCTCACTGTATACCTCTGGCTAACCCAGAACTCACTACGTGGACCTTGCTGACCACCAACTTGCAAAGATCCACCTGTCTCTGCCTCTTGTGTGCTGGGATTTAAGGTCTGCACCACGACACCTATCACCAACTGTGTTTAAATTTCTCTATTTAAGTGGCATATATTCACTGAACATAGTAACAGCTTTCATAGACACTCACAGATAAATGCACCCACCCTGTGGCCACATTCGTGCACCCTCTCCTTTTCCCCCCTCCCCTCCCATCGTTCCCTGGAGCATCCCAGTTATCTCCACATCCCATGAACATGTATGATAAGACTCTATGTACCTATATAAAATCTGAGGTCTACAAATGAGAGAAAATATGTGACCATTCTCTCTCTGAATCTGACTTATTTCACTTACTGGGATTTTTTTTCCATATAAGAAAGAGGGGAGACTTCCATGCCAGATGTCCCCAAATGTGACCAGCACCTCCTGAGGTAGGTCTTCCTCACTCAATCTGGCTTCCCAGATATCTGACTCCTCTGTAACCAGGCAGCAGGAGCTTCTGCCCAGCAGACTTGAGAAAAGACAAATTTCTCCCCCCAGCAGAATAGCTCATGAGAGACACGGGTTTCCCCTCAGGAAGAGATATAACCCTAAGTTCCTGGGTCCAAACCACTATCAAAGCCCCGCCAAAAAAAAAAAAAAAGATGACTCAAGATGACTCAGAGGGTAAAAGCGCTTGCTGCACAAGCCAGGGGACCTGAGTTCAAGCCCCAAAACTCATATAAAAATGGAAGGAGAGAACCGACTCTCTCAAGCTGTCCTCTGACCTTCACATAGGCACCACAGTAGCCTGTGGCTATACACACATCATCACTTAATAAAGAAATAAATTTTCCTGCAACAAATGCCCATATAGAGATCGTAGTGGCTAAGAGAAACTCTGAGATGCAAAGGTTGCTTCTTTGTCTTCGCACCTCTGTGCCTCTCCCCGGCCTCAGTTTCCTCATCTGTAAAATGTGCTGATTGTTGCAAATTAGTGAATCCACATCTAGAAAAGGTTCAGAATAACTCACCAGCAGATCCAGCCTACCACATCACTACTGATTCAGGGATACCTTTCCAGAGAAAGAACCAGAGGTTCTAGAGGTGGCTGTCAGTAAAGTGCTTGCAGGCAAGCATGCAGTTCTGAGTTCAATCCCCAACACCCATCTAAAAAGCCAACACCACTCGGGAGGCAGAGACCAGAAGATTCCTTGGGCTCACTGGCCAGACAGCCTAGACTAATTGGTAAACTCCAGGTCCACTGAGAGGTCTCAAAGAGCAAGGTAGAGTGTCGTTGAGGAGGACACTTTGATCTTACCCTTTGACCTCCATATACATACACACAAAGTGGAGAAAGGGCAGAAAATGAGACCACAAACAGGCAGAGTAAGGCAGAGTAGAGGTGTGTGTTCCTGCCAATGTCTTGCTTTTTTTTTTAAGTATCATTTGGGAGGGTGCATGTGCTATGGCATACGTGGCATTTGCCTAGCCTTCCCTGTAAGTAGCCTCACAGATAGACTTAAGCAGAGGCCCCGCCCACCCGCAGGGGAGCATGCTCCCAGAATCTGCCACAAAGACCGGGGCCCCAGAGCCCCCCCACCCCACCCCCAGGGGTGATTCCCGCCAGCGCCAGCATTAGCATCCTTCTGACTCTGTATCTCTCAGGTTCCTACTTGGGCCACGTCAAAGGGCTGTTGCTGTCATAGCCTGAGACTCCTTAAGTGGAAAATCCTCTACCCAGCCAAACCCCACGTGTGAGGTCCAGGGCAAGCCAGGTTTTAATCCCAGCACTGGGAAGGCAGAGGCAAGCGGATCTCTGAATTCAAACCCAGCCTAGTCTATAGAGGTTCCAAGACAGCCAAAGCTACATAGTGAGATCCTGTCTCACACACACACACACACACACACACACACACACACACACACACACACACACACACAGAAAGTCCAAGACAATGGGTTGAGAAGACAGAGCTTTAGCCAGTGAACAGGAGTCCCATTTTGACAGAAATTCACACCCCCTGGCTGGCCTCAACCTTCGACCTGCCCCAGGGCTGGGCTCAGAGGTGCCCATCTGCTCTGGACCACTTTCTCCAAAGAGCTGCGGGTGGTACCTAAGCCTCCCCCCCTCCTCACAGACCTGTGGGGAAACGGACTCTCTCCATCCCCCCTTCAAACTGAGATCCAGGAGAGTACAGGCTACAAAGAAGCAGGGGCTCTTTGGGAAGGAAACCCTTGAGAAGCTTACTGCTTAAGACCACCCTCCCAGACTCCAAGTCAGTAAAGAAGGGACTCCTTTTTGTCCTCCGGATCATGGCAACCGCCCTGCTCTTTGTTGGCTCCAGGCACCAAAGCGGAGCTCCTGAGGAAGCCCCCCACATCTCCCGGTTCTGGCCATTGGCTGTAGGAGGGGTGCCAGATGATTTACTCTGGGAAGGTCCCCAGTGCCATTAAATCACTGGAGGCTGCGACGGAATTAGCATTTTTCCCCCACACCACAGGGCCACCCTTTTCCAAGACGTGGTGTAATGAGGAACAAATAGACCACTACACGGGACCAGGCAAGACTAAGCCCTGTGACTCGCAAGCCAACAGCGCCGTCCCTACAATTGCAAACTTGTCACTAGCAAGGCTGGGGGCGGGGCAGGGGCTCCGGAGGGGGAAGGTGGGGAGCCCTATCTACCCCATTCCACAGACACCGTCTCCAAACAAAAGCATCAAGGGTCAACAAAGCAAGGCTTGTCAATTTCCCCCAGGGGACAGTGGGCTGCATCACTAACTTCCAAAGCCACAGCATGAACAAACCCGGTTTGAATGATGGGGCCCCCTAGTCGCTAAGCCGGAGGACTGGTACTGACTCCAACCAAGTGCAATTCCCGTATGCTTCAGCCCTCACGAAGCTCCAAGAAGTCCGCCCACCGCTCTCCTTCCCGGGGTAGCTGCCCACGCAGGAAGAGGGCACAGGCAACAGAACGTGTGCTATAGGCGCGCCTCCGTACAGCTGAACTCTTCCAAGCTCCACTTCCAGGGTCTCAACCACTCAGTCTAAGGTTGGTCCAGAAACGATCTAGAAAATGCAGCCAGTTCTAGATGAAGCTAGTTAACTCCCAACCAACCAACCAAGTGTAGGCAGCTCTTTCAGAAACATCACCCTTGTTTTGGAGCTAAATATAGACTTAGCAAACTGTGTTTCTCTTTATGTCCCTGGTGGGAACCGGTGGAAGGTACGGGCAACGGAGGACCCAAAGTATGGCAAGCTCTGCAGCCGGGAGCTGCTCTGACACCTCGGAGGGCCGGGAATGAGATCCCAGGGGTGGCACATCCTCTCTTCTACCACAAGCCTCCCAGAGCCATCCACGCACAGGCTCTTCGGTAGCTGGGTGGGGCTGGACAGGGTGAGGGGACTCGTTCAGGCAGCTTCCTCCTTCAAGGTTGCCCAGAATGGCTTTTTGAACACAGCCAGGCGAATGCTGACCCCCGTGGAGAGAGAAAATAGCCACAGCACTGTAATTTGCAAGTCCGAGGGACTGTGCACTTTGGCAACCGCGTCTCAGAGCTTCCGCTCTAAGGAAATGGCCTGGACCCCCGTCAGTGCCCCTCTCCAACACGCACCCGCAGGGGAGTTCCAAGAGCTAAGCAGCTCGAGGTTGCTCATTAACGGCGCCAAGGAAGAGCCCTCCACTTGAAGACCAGAGCCATCCTCCAGTGGTGCAACCAAAGCCCAAGGCTGGCCACCGTCTCTCCAAGGGGAACGTCTTAGTAAATATTTGGGGTCACTTGAGGTCATCTGGAAGGAAGGCAATATTTACTTTTGCCTATGCACAGTCATCCTTCCAAACAAGTTGGCATCCAGGCTTACTCCTAAGTGCGACCTCACCCAGGCAGTCGGAGCTGCAAAGTTGAGGGTGCATTTTTCCTTCCGCGTTCTGGGTACGGTCGGTTTTTTTTTTAAGGAATGGGAAGCGATGCTCTCAGTCTAAAGCTACCTGCTCCCAAAACGTGGGCTTTAAAGGTCTGGAGAACACAGCCCTCATACGCACATGAACAGGGCTCGTGACTGTCGCTTCTTCCCAGCCTTTGGGATTGTCTCCACTTGCCTGGGGTGGGGGAGGGGGTACTGTCGTTTTAGGATAAGCTTCCTCTACAACCAACACGTAGCAACACCGAGGTGGCTGAACCTAGCCAACTCCAGCCCAGGCTGCAAACAGCATATACCTGGCTATTCTGACTTCCCCCATTCGCGGGGTTTAGGCGACAGCTGCGCAGGTGCCAGCCTGGAGCCAGACTCCCCGATCCCGGGGCAAGGGCTCTGAACACCTTCACGTTAGACAACACGCTCCCGGGTCCTGCTAGACCACGTATGGATCAGGGTGCTGGGATGACCCGCGCTTCCAGAGGGTGAGCGGCAGGGTCACCTGGCTGCCTGAGGAAGCTACTTTGAGAGACAGCGGGAGCCCCTTGGGGGAGCGAGTAGCTTTGGGAGGCTGGAGACAGGGGGCAACCAGGCGCGGGAAGGACTGCAGCCAAGCCAGACTTGGCCAGCCCAAACGACCTCCAGGCCCCGCAGGTGTCCAGACAACAGGACAGCAATCCACGGACGCTGGGCCACTACATCTCCAGCAGAACCCGGGGCCCGGGTGCCGGGAGGCGTAAGGAGGGGAATTTCGGGGAGCCCTGCCTGCGGCTCCCGGAGCCCCAAAAGGATGCAAAGGGCAGCTGGGACTGGAGAGAAGGCAAAGGGGACGCGCGCGGTGTTTGGGCCGCCTGGGGCTCCCCAGACCCGCCAAGAGCAGGAGGCGGCGGCCGCCCGGGACTTGGGACCCAGGCAGCAACTTTGCGCGCGGGGTCGGGGAGGGGACGCGGCCGCGTTACCTGCGCAGCGGAGCGCGCTCAGCGCCAGCAGCAGCCCGAGCGACGCGGCCGGGGCCCGCATGGTCCTCCCGGGAGCCCGCGCCGGGCTCCGCTCGCTCCTGCGCCGCCGCCTCCCGCACCTCTCAGCTCCGCGCTCGGCCGCCGGCTGCTGACGGCGCCCGGGCTCAGCGCGCGCCCGCCCTGCACTTGGCCGGAGTTGCGCGGCCCCCGCCGGCGCCGCGGCTCCTGCGCCCCAGCGCGCGTCCCATCCCGCCGCCGCCTCGGCCAGCGCCAGCTGCCGGCCGCCCCTCCAGCCAGCGCGAGAGTGAGCGAGCCGAGCAGGGAGGAGGGGAGGGAGGAGGGAGGAGGAGGGGAGCAGCCAGGAGGGAGGAGGAGGGAGGAGGACAGGAAAGGAGGAGGAGGGAGAAGGGGAAGGGAGGAGGAGGGAAAGGAGGAGGAGGAATGGTGCTAGAAGAGGGAGGAGGATGGAGTTAGGGAAGGAAGGAGATGAAAGGAGGAAGGGAAGGGGGGGAAGAAGAGGAATAGGGAAGAGAGGAAGAAAGAGGAGGAACATACCCAGAGATGTTAAAGAATAGAGAAAGAGGAGGTAGGGAGGCGTCCTTCCCGCCCCCACCCCGGGCCAAGACACCAGGCGGCCACCCAGCGGTTAAGCGTCAGGATGTGTCACTCACTCCCAGGGGAGGGCATAGGGCCGCTAAGGCCTGTGCAGACCCGAATAGGTAGTCGGGCAGGGACAGAGAGAGCGTTTAGAGTGCAGAGCGGGTTCCCAGGGACTGTCAGGACGGAGCGCAACGATGGGCGTCCCCGGGATTGAGATGGCAAGCAAGATACGGAAGAGCCCGCAGAGGAGGCTTCTGTGAGGGATAGATTGCTGAGCGTAGACTAGGGCACGTGATGGATGTGGTGTGCCCTGAGGGCCCACAAGAGTGACTACCAGCCTCAGGCAGATCAGAGCGCTCTTTCTGTGCTAAGGAGTGGGGAGAGGAGGCACGACTCCCCGACCAAGGCAGGTCGTCCGATCTGTCCACCACGAAGTGGGCCAGGCTTCAGCCAGGCGTGGGAAGAGAGTTCCAGCTTACAGGGACCAAGAAACTACAGTCCCTCTGGGTGCACAGCCTAGTCCAGGCGACAGGTTGACGCAGGGAAGCTCCGAGGTGCTTCACTGAGAGGCCCTAGGAGTTCCCTTCACCAGGACATAGACAGAGGCTATGGTGTCTAAAACACCTGAATTAGAGTCTGGGTTCTGCTCAACCTGCCACCAGTTTCTGGTGTCCTGGCTTGGCGTAGAAAAATGGGTCAGACCTCAAATCGGTCAACCGGGGTGATGCAGACTGCGGCCCAGGGGGCAGCCCAGTATCCTTAGCTGAGAAGCCAGCTCTGTCTGTACAACCCAGGGCAGGCAAAACTCATAAGCCTCCAAAGAGCCTCAGTTTCCCAACCTGAGACATAAAGTCATGGCAGCCTCCCGCTGGTATTCCCAGGAATGCACATGGGAAACCCCCGGCCCGATCCGCCAAGGGTAACACCCTCATGCTCGCTGCAGCCATTACCACTGGGTGTCTGATTTGCCTCCATGGGCGAGCATCAACACACTCTAGCCTTCCCAGCTGGTGAGGGGGCTGGCGGACCTACTTCATTAGTAGGGGCTCATGAGCCCAGGCAGCTCCAGGCTCTTCCATGATTTAAAAAAAGAAGAAGGAGCAGGACCAGGTTAGTTACCAAGAACAAATTCTGCTCTGCCTGCAGCCCTCCTTCTTAAGGAATTCTGTCTTTGCCATGCTCCTGGCAAAGGCATCAATGGGTAGACAGTGGGTTCTGGGTTTATTTATTTATTTATTTATTTTGAGATAGGGTTTCTCTGTATAGCCCTGGCTGTCCTGGAACTCACTTTGTAGACCAGGCTGGCCTCGAACTCAGAAATCAGCCTGTCTCTGCCTCCCAAGTGCTGGGTTTAAAGGTGTGTGCCACCACCACCCGGCTTGGGTTCTGGGTTTCTCCTTGGGTTCGGAGGGTCTGTGTGTCCCCTCTCCTTGCCTATGGCTGTAGGGGATGCTACCCAGCCTCGGGATCTTCTGGGTGCCAGTCACCTCTTCCATCTCCCCTTCATTTACTAGCGAATATCACTGAGCTGTGCGCCTACTGTGCGAAAGGCCTGGGCTGGATGGTGATGACTCAAGAAGTAAACACAGCAGGCCCGCCACTCTTGAGGAACAGGGATTGAACAGCAGCCCCGTGGTAGAGATAGCGCAGACTGCAGCCATAGCCAGAGGGAGGCCAGGGTGTATTGGACCAGGTCATCAAGAGCTAGGATCTGTGGCCAGAGGGATTCTATGGCTTCCTTGGTAGGGGCATAGTACATGGAAGGCAGGCCACAAGCCAAGATCCATAAGGCCTCGGGTGTGATGGAAGGCATCAGTTACCTTACCCCCACCTCACACACCTCTCGTTCAGTTCACAGGTACCTCATCACATCTCAGAGAACCTCTAGAGCTGGGCTGGAGTGTGCTCCCCAACTGACCCTTGCTGGTGATGATGTAATACCACAGAGGAAGGAGGGGTCTGTTTTGTGGAATGGTGGATGGGGAGAAGGCGACTTTGTAGAACCCCCTAACTCTTTCTGAGCATCCCTGCTTTGGCCTATGCCTTCACTGGGTGAGGATTTCTGCGTGTTAACCAAGCCTGTGTTTCTGATAGTATTTATGGAAATTCTAAGCAGAGGGAAACCCTTCCGTGATCTGAAGGGCCCGGAAGAGCTGAGGAGCTGAGGGTATAACCAGGAGACCCTGTAGCTTCCTCAGCAAATGTATCTTCTCATCCCTGCTCAAATCCCCACGTTTCACCTGGCCTGGGGAGTTCCAGGCAGGATTCCCAAGGTTCTATACATACACAAAGAAGCTGAGGTTGGAAATGACTCTCCCCCTGGTTCTGTAGTGTGGTAAGAGAGAGCTAACCTGATCTTGAAGTGTAGAGCTCTGACCACCCCTAAGTAGCAGGTGGCTGTCCCCTTGGGACCCTCCCGGGCCTGGCCTCTAAAACCCTGCCCAGGTGCCTCTGGGCTTTGGACAAAGAGCAACATTACCATCTTGTGGCCAAAGCGGGTAGTGCATCCCAAGGTGGTGCAGGTCCTCACCCCCTGGAATCTGGAAAGCTTGGGGCTGAGGCTCTCCCGATAGAAGTCCATCTAACTTAAGGAGTGTGCTAGCGCTAAGAGTCAGATATTTCAGTTACGTGATGAGTGGACTTCTGATGGAGAGAAGGGGCCCTCTTTCCCTTTTTCTGAAGTGTTCAAACTGCTGATCCTCCTGCCTCCTCCAGGGTGCTAGGATGACAGACAGGTGTATGTAGTGGGGATTGAACCCAGGGCTTTGTATATGCTAAGCCAACACTCTACCCACTGAGCCACATTCCCAGCCTCCTTCCTAATTTTATTCTTCTACAGAGCACTTGTTACCACTCTGGCTTTCCGCATTGGAATACAACCTTCTATCCATCCCCAATAGCTGGGCCCCTGGCTAGACCATGCACCAGGCTTGACACAAGGTACCTCAAGGGCAAATCCAGGGAGGGAGGAGGGAAGGGAGAAAGGAAGGAAGAAAGAAGGAAATGAAACTCAGGGTTGGAGAGCAGGTTAACAAGATGCCAGAAGTCCCCCATAAGCCTGTGACTTGAGACCAGATGGGAGGGAAAGCAAGAAATCTCAGCAAGAAACGACACTCACCCCACACATCTGACTTCAGGCCCCAGAATCCACAATGGATGGAGAGAGTTGAGTGCCACACGTATGCTGCGTTACATATAAAGCATCACCATTCCCACTCCATAATCATGCACAACAATCATATTTATTTATTTATTTATTTATTTATTTGATATGTGAGTACACTGTCTCTGTCTTCAGACACACCAGAAGAGGACATGAGAACCCATTACAGATGGTTATGAGCCACCATGTGGTTGCTGGGAATTGAACTCAGGACCTCTGGAAGAGCAGTCGGTGCTCTTAACCGCTGAGCCATCTCTCCAGCCCAACAATCAACTTTTTAAAAACCGAAATGGTCTCACTATGTAGTCCTAACTGGCCTGGAACTCACTATGTAGACCAGGCTAACCTCAGACTCAGAGCTTCACCTGCCTCTGCCTCCAAAGTGCCGGAGTTAAAGATGTGAGCTAGGAAAGATAGATAGATGGATAGATAGATAGATAGATAGATAGATAGATAGATAGATAGATAGATAGATACTATATCATTTATAATATATAAACACATATGTAATATATAGTTTATAATATATAATATATGACATATATTTATATAATGTATAATTTATATATCATATAAATATATGTCACATATATAATGAGATTGAAGCCCATGTAAAGGCCACAGAAAAGAGTAATGTGCTCCGCACAAACAGCTGTCCAGTGGGTGTGAAGTGCTTAAGCAGAAAACCCCTTGTGGCCCCTCCACTGATTCCTGTGGGGAGAGACTGACCCCTGGGTGCTCCGGAGCAGGAGCAGGAGGTGTATAAGAAAGAGTCGGTCAGGAGCAGGGAGAGATGGCTCAGAGGTTGAGAAGAGGGTCTTCCTAAAGAACCTAAATTCGATTCCCAATACCCACACGGCAGCTCACAACCATCAGAACTCCAGTTCCAGGGGTTCCAATGTCCTCTGTTGGTCTCTGTGGGCATTGCGCGCATGTGGCACACAGACATACGTGCAGAGAAAACACCCATACATGTAAAACAATGGTTATCATAATTAGAAGGAGCTGTGAAGACACCACCTGGTTGGGACTTTAGGACAATTTCAAGTAAAAAATGTACTAGCAAAAAAGATAAAGCTGATAGTCTCGGTCGAAGCCAAAGCATTCGCATGCTCTCTAGGTGACTGAGTGCACAGAGCTTCACATTGCCCACCTGGACCGCTGGGATGGGTTCACTCAGCAGCCCTTCAGATAACCACCCAAATGTAAATGAAAGGAAGGGCAAGCAGAGCTAAGACTTCACCCCTCGACTGAATGAGAGAGGTGAGGGTCCCTCTGGCCACTTGCTGACTGAGGGGGTGATGGGAGGGGCTCCAGTAACCACTTATACCAGTGCCCACCAGCAGCAGCTACTGGTGGAAGAAAGAAAAACGCTTTTCCAGAAACAGTTTTAGCCACCGTGTCATCAGCAGCCAGGCTGATCCCGCACAGACCATCCTCTGAGAGGATACACTGTGGCGTTTAAACTCTGCTGCTCCGTCAGGCATAGTGTCCGTGACTTGCAGCCAGAAACAGCCTGGATGATAGATGCCGGTTCTGGGAGAGCCCTGAATGGACAGTCAGTCATGCATACTTAGCTCTCAACAGAACAACTTGAATAATGTATGTCAAAAAGTAGAAGAAAACACACACACAAACATACATACATACATACATACATACATACATACATACATACAAAATGTTTCTTCTCCTATGCTGGCTTTTGGAGGGTTAAGTAGTTTCCCAAATCCCGTGTTCCTGACACAGACTCTCAAGACATAGGTACTGAGAAAACAAAACCTTGGCCCCAAGAGATGACACTTGGAGTATCTTTGTATGCGTTCCATACCCCTCTCCCCACACTCTCTACCCACCCCTGGGATGGTTTGTATGTGCTCGGGCCAGGGAGTGGCATTATTAGGAGGTGTGGCCTTGTTGGAGTAGGTGTGTCACCGTGGGTATGGGCTTTAAGACCCTCGTCCTATAAGTCAGTATTCTGTTTGCAGCCTTTAGATGAAGAGGTAGAATTCTCAGCACTGCCTGCACCATGCCTGCCTGGATGCTGCCATGCTCCTGCCTTGGTGATAATGGACTGAACCTCTGAACCTGTAAGCCAGCCCCAATTAAATGTTGTCCTTATAAGAGCTGCCTTCGTCATGGTGTCTGTTCACAGCAGTAAAACCCTAATAGTAAAGACAACCCCTCAGTGAGAGTGTCATGTGATGGCATTGTCACAGACTACATTGCTTCTCCAAGTATTCTATATTAAAAGCATCTCTCATGCCGTCTAACAACGTTTCTCTGTGTGACAGTTTGAAAGACGCACGTGGCCCCGCCCTTAGGATAGTCCTTGTTTAGTTCCATCTGTTTCCCTGAGGAAAAACCAAGGGGCCTCCTGCATTTCACTGGGGGGGGGGGGGGGAGGAGACAAAGCTTTGAGGCCAGAGTGTGGCTCAGAAGTGGAACAAGTTCCATCCTCAGCGTTGCAGAGGGAGGAAGGGGAAAGAAGGAAAGAAAGGGGCTGGAGAGATGGCTCAGTTGGTAAGAGCACTTGTTGTGCAACCCTGAAGCATTGAGTTTGAACCCCAGCACTTGTGTGAAAAGCCAGACGTGGCCACGAGCACCCAGAATCATTGAAATGTGGAGCAGAGACGGCTGGATACATCGTCCAAAACAGGGAGTGTGAAAGACCCTGTCTTGAGGCTTTAAGATGGAAAGGGAGAGAGAGAGCACTTGATGTTCTACTTCAGCCTCTACACATGCAAAAACAGGAGGGTACGGGGGTGGGGGGAGATGGAGGCAGAAAAGAGAGAGAGGGCAAAGGAAAGTCTGTCTAAGCTGCTTTTCTTATGCATGATCAGATGCACCCTTAAATCCACACTGTGGAAGAAGGAGTAAGAAGTTGTCTAATACAGGTCTCCTTCTAAAACACATTTAAGCCGGGAAGTAGTGGTGCACACCTTTAATCCCAGCACTCGGGAGGCAGAGGCAGGCAGATTTCTGAGTTCGAGGCCAGCCTGGTCTACAAAGTGAGTTCCAGGACAGCCAGGGCTACACAGAGAAACCCTGTCTCGAAAAACCAACCAACCAACCAAACAAACAAACAGAAAAACAAACACACATTCAAATTCCCACCCTTTAGTGGTGGTGGCCAGTGGCCTCAGAGCTAATTCACAGCTCCAGACCCAGCCTTCTCTGCTTCCTTGACGTTTTGCCTGCGAACCTTAGCCTTTAACGGCAGTGATGGCTCCAGCCCCTTCAGTCCCTTGATTCAGTTTTGTTTTTGTTTTTTGGGTTTGTTGTTGTTGTTGTTGTTGTTGTTTTGGTTTTTTTTAGACAGGGTTTCTCTGTAAAGCCCTGGCTGTCCTGGAACTCACTTTGTAGACCAGGCTGGCCTTGAACTCAGAAATCTGCCTGCCTCTGCCTCCCGAATGCTGGGATTAAAGGCGTGTGCCACCATGCCTGGCATCTTGATTCAGTTTTAATGCTCCACCGCGTCCCATTCACTCAGTAAATGGAATATTCCAACAGAATTACCCACCCCAAATCTGTAAATATTGAGATGTTTACAATGAAATGTAAAATATATATATATATATATTTACTTAATATACATGTAGGAGTATGTGATTGCCTGTATGCACATCACATGTGTGCAGTACCAGTAAAGGCCAGAAGGGGGCAGAAAGTCCCCTGGAGCTGAGGCCACAGACTGTCAGAATACTCTTAAAGCCACTGCTACTATGGCTGTTGCTGCTACTGGTTTGTTTGTTTGTTTTTTGTTTTATTTTGCTTTGGGGTTTTATTTGTCTATTTGTTTGGGTTGGATTTTGGGGAGTGTGTGTGTGTGTGTGTGTGTGTGTGCGCGTTGGAAGTCTACCCATAATGTGGAATGCACTAGCATGTGTTCCACCCCGAGCCCCTCACCAGCCCCTCTCAGTGTATGAATCCAGATGCTTCGGAGAGACCCAGCATCCTGCTCTCTGCACATGGGGCCTGGGTCCTCAGGACACCACAGGCTTCTCCCATTACGGCCCCCGCTTGTTCCAGCCAGCCCCGCTCACTCCGATCGGCTCCGCTTGCTCCGGTTTGGCCCCGCTCGTTCCGGCCATCCCGTTCTGCCCCACTCGCTCCAGCCCTGCTAGCTCCGGTGTCCCCGCTTGCTCCGGCCGTCCCCGTTCGGCTCCGCTCGCTCCGGACAGCCTGGCTTGCTCCGGAACCAGAGAGGCCAGGTTCCTAAGTAAAGAATAATAAGAAGTATTCATGCGACATCGACTGAAGTCTGCGTGGTCTCCTCCCACAGTCTAGAACAATGCCCACCAACATTCGGTGGTACACCAACGACCCTAAACTTGTCATCACCTTCGGAAGAGCAGTCGGGTGCTCTAACCCGCTGAGCCATCTCACCAGCCCCCTTAAATCATTTCTAACTCTCATAAATTCTCCTTAGTCTCTCTTCTTTGTTCAGGAGCACTTCCTGTGGGGAAATGAGAGAGTGTTTAGTGTCACACCAAGTTTCGTGCTAATTAGCTTCTAGAGTGTGAGGAGTTCACAGCCCTGTGGTGGGTAAGGGATCCCTTAGCCCAGAGCAGGGTAGGGAAGCCTTGGGATTGTCTGTGGAGGGGACACCTGTAGTCCCACGTGATCTTCTGAGAGAAGTCGGCTAAGCAACCGGCTCCTCTCATGCCTGCGTGTAGCCAACCGGGAGCTGTGAGTTTCCCCCTGAACCAGAGGACTCAGCAGACATTTTCATAATGACAAACCCCTAAGTAAGTGGGGACTCAGGCCTTGCACAGTCTGTGGCTTTGGGTCCAGCTGGTGTCATGACTCAGAATCTTCAAGGTCCACGAGAAGATTCTTCTCATCAGCTGAAGAGCAGGAAATATCGGCAAGAAGTAAGGTCACAGTGATGATAAAATGACCCTTGAGGATGCCTGGGGCATGCTCAAAGCGCACATGAATGCAGTAGTCACAAATGCCAGAAGGGGGCGCCAGATCCCCTGGAGCTGTAGTTAAAAGCAGCAGCATCGCCGGGCGTGGTGGCGCACGCCTTTAATCCCAGCACTTGGGAGGTAGAGGCAGGCGGATTTCTGAGTTCGAGGCCAGCCTGGTCTACAAAGTGAGCTCCAGGACAGCCAGGGGTATACAGAGAAACCCTGTCTCGAAAAACCAAAAAAAAAACAAACAAAAACAAAAACAAAAACAAAAACAAAAGCAGCAGCATCAATCCATCTGACATGGCCGCACCAACAGCAACAGCAAGAGAGGAGCTGAAGAGTTCCTGGCAGGGCAGCACCTGGGGCAGATGAGAGGAGGAACAGGGGTGAAAGGAGAAACAAAGAGGGCTGGAGGAACGAAACAGGAAAGCAGGTAACGTGGGAAGAGTCAAGGCCAAAGATAGAAGGCATGAGGAAGCAGATTAGATCCTGCCTGCAGCCAGGACTCACAGAGCTGGGACACTGTCACTGTCCCAGCACTTGAGGACCATCCGGGAGCTGTGACATAAGCAGACACGATGCCTGCTGCTGGTGCTGCTGCAGCGGCTGATGGAAGCTGGGAATTGCAGAAATAGCCAAATACCAGGCCACTGGTGGTTAAAGCACAGAGCCATGAGTCTCCAACGGAAACACAGAGAGCTGAGTCTCTGGCTTAAGCCTAGAACAGTGAGTCTCCACATCTCTCACTGAGCTGAGAACCTCTGCCCCTAGGTCTTGGGCACTCCAGGGCCCTGGAAGGAATGTCCTCTCGCCTACCCACAATTCCTATCGAGGTAGAACAGAGAAGCCCACCAGCTGGCTGGTGACAGGATGCCTATCACTGGACGGCCATTGTGCCGGGGCTAGACTATAATTGGCCAGCTGTGGACCTGGAAGGACACACCTCTGTCCAGACCACACCCAAGTCCAGCACCTCCTTCACCCCCAGCTGCCTCAATTTCTCCTGGGTAACAGTTTGAGAGAGGCAAGAACGTTGCACAGGTGACAGCAGTCACAGGCCAAATTGTCAGGCACTCAAGAGTGCCTTTCTGGAATATTCTAATAAGTTCTTCCAGTGTGCCAGTGCACATCCTGGGCTTCAAGGAGAAAGCATGGGCGTGTGAGCTCACATCTGATAGAGGGTCACCAAATATCCCATCAGCTAAAAATGCTGACTCTGTCTCGCTGTTTACGTTGTGTTCCAACATGACAGCCCCTGTAAGATGGAGTGTTTTACTTCATTTAGCAGAGGGGGAAGCTAGGACTTGATTTACCCCACATCAACCAAATGGTACAGGTGATGTTTGAACAGAGACCTGAATATCCTCAGGGTCTTCTTCAGTCCCTGGCCACCCCAGGCCCTCTCTCAGCTCCTGGCCACCCCAGATTCTCTATCTATCTATCTATCTATCTATCTATTTCTGTCTTTATCTCTCTGCCCCTGACCACCCCAGATTCTCTCTCTCTCTCTCTCTCTCTCTCTCTCTCTCTCTCTCTCTCTCTCTCTCTCTCTGCCCCTGACCACCCCAGGCTCTCCCTTATTCTCCAGCAGTCTTCCTCTACCTCAGGGAAACTCCGATCTTGCTGGTTTGCTTTAGTTTCTTTGGGTTGAGTTTTCTAAGGTAGGCTAGCCTGAAACTCCTGATCCTCCTGCTTCAGCCTCTCATGTACTGGGGTGAGAGAGGTGTGACTACCATGGCCATCTCGGACACACACACACACACACCATATATATAATTTCATATATGAATGCTTTATTTATATCATTTCTACCCCGCCCTCTCCCCTCTCTGACTCCACCTATGTCCCAACTGTTCTTCATGCCCATCTGTAAAGAGCTTTGCGCATGGAGCCCTGAGAGATTTGAGGACTGACAAGAGGCTATGGAGACTCCCAGGGAAGCCAGGTGTGGTGGTTTGAATAGAAATGGCCCCTATAGACTCATGTGCTTGAATGCTTGGCCACAGGAAGTGGCACTATTAGGAGGTGTGGCCTTGTTGGAGGAAGTGCATCTCTAGGGAGTGGTCTCAGAAGCTCTAGCCCAGGGTCAGTGGCTCACAGTCACTTCCTGCTGCCTGTCACTCCAGATGTAGAACTCTCAGGTAGCTCTCTGGCACCACGCCTGCCTGCATGCTGCCATGTTTCCTGCCATGATGATAATGGACTGAACCTCTGAAACCTCTGAAAGCCAGCCCCAATTAAATGTTTTCCCTTATAAGAGCTGCTGTGGTCATGGTGTCTCTTCACAGCAATATGAACCCTAACTAAGATACCAGGGTTCCCTTATCAGTGGGGAAGTCACCCAGACAAGGTATGACAGCCCCACTTAATGGTGGCCACTATAGGGGGAAGAGTCCATGGTTAATTCTTGCAGTGTGTGAGAGGTGTATGACATCTGTTATCACTCAGCTGCTTGAGGACACAGTGACATCTAACTCTAGTGTTCTGACATCTGGCCACAGGGCAAGAAGTCACCTGGAGCTTCCCTCAGAAAGAGGAACAATGAGCTGCCCAACCCATGACCAATTTCCTGTCCTGACCTGCACCTGTGTCAGCCCGTACAAGGCAAACTAATTCTCACTGGACAGTGTTCCAAGCATGGCCTTGACTCTACAGGTATAGGAACAAAGAGACACAATGGCCACAGGGGAGAGGCTCGGGGACAAGGGACCTCCTGGTAGAGCAAGATCTCTCTCTAGCGCTGTGACGGTGTCTGATCATGTCAGCAACAGCCAGCAAAGCTGCATAACAAACAACCCTGGCTCGGTGGCTTCAAGAACACCTTACTGTGCTCTTTCACTGACCATCTGGTAAAGGGTCAGCTGCCCTGGGCTGGGGTAAACTGTCAGGACTCCCGGATCCCAGCATCTCCTACCATCCATCGTAGCACAACGAACCTCAGTGGGACAAGTCTGGTCACAACAGACATTCCCACAGTCTGCCTGCATCCTGGCCACGAATGTCCCACTGACCTAAGTGTGTCGATCACCAAGCGCCGTGACAGTGGGAAGGACCCTTGCTCTCAGAGAGAGGCGCTGTAGTGTAAGCCACAGACAGCATCTGTTGCAAGCCCCCACCACAGCTGTTTCCAGCCAAGAGTACCTTTATTCTTTTTCAATTTTTTTAGGTCACATTCCTTGTGCGTACATGTGCACATTTGCCACTGCACAAGAACGGAGATCAAAGGACAACTTGCTGAAGTCAACTTCTACACGTAGGTCCTGAGGACCGAACCGAGGCGGTCAGCCTTGTCGGCAAGGACCTTCACCTGCTGGGCCATCCTACTAACCTCCCTGGCTCTTTATTGTCAGTGGCCAGTTGGAATTAAATAGTGACCAGGCTGGGTAGTGGTGGTGCATGCCTTTAATCTCAGCACGCGGGAGGCATAGGCAGGTGGATGTCTGTGAGTTTAAGTCTACAGAGAGAGAGTTCCAGGACAGCCAGGGCTACAGAGAAAACCTACTTGAAAAGGCAAATAAATAAGTAAACAGGGCTGGTGAGATGGCTCAGCGGGTAAGAGCCCCTGACTGCTCTTCCGAAGGTGATAAGTTCAAATCCCAGCATCCACATGGTGGCTCACAACCATCCGTAATGAGATCTGGCGCCCTCTTCTGGAGTGTCTGAAGACAGCTACAGTGTACTTACATATAATAAATAAAATAAATCTTTAAAAAAAAAATAAATAAGTAAACAATCCCCATTAGTATAGAACAAAGAAGAGATATTTGAAGAAAACATTTTTGTCACCAAGGCCAATGACATGGGCTGCCCCTACATACATCCTTCTCTATTCCCAGGACATAAAACTAATTAAAATGTATAAAGAAACCCACTGAGGGCGGACTGGCCAGGAAGAGAGTTTGTTGTTGGAGGTTCAGCTAGAAGCCAGGACTCACACCTTGCAAGAAATCCAGGGTCCTTCTCTCCTGCAACCTCGGAAGTTCCAGCCTTGTACCAGGAGTGCCTCAACTCAGTGACTTCCTCAAAGGAGTGTTTGATCTATCCCGACTCTATAGACAGGGATGAGGATCAGAGGGGTCAAGCCAGTGGATTGAGATAGCGCAGCTTGGCCCAGACAGTGCCCTTTGCTCTCTACCACTTTGGCCCTTGCTTCCCGCTACCGGCTTGTGATTGGCAGGACAAACCTCCCCTCCCCCACCAGCCTGTGCCCAAGCTGCTGGGTTGCATGCAGCCAAGGCCAGTGTCTCCAGGACCCCAGGACCTCTTGGACCACAGCAGGATACTCGTCTCTCTGCAGAAGTCAAGCCTGGTCCCCTGAGCTCTCAAGAGAACTCACAGGAGGGAAAAGAGAGGCTGTAAACACCCAATATAACCACTTGAGGAACCGAGGCAGACAGTTCTACAGACAGCCAGTTATGTAACAACTGCTGAGGCTGCCAGGAAGCCACGAGGCTCGGCAGCAGCGCAAGGTGGTCGTCCCTAAACTCTCACTCACTCACTCGCTCCTTGTTCTGCTCCAGGGACCCGCGCAGGATCACAGGGAATTTCTTAGGCTGGTGCCCCAGGCAGGAGCAGGTAGGTGGTCGCATGGATGAGTAACCGGTCAGAAGAAAATGAGATGCAGATTAGTAGGAGGGGCGGGGCGTTAGTGGAAGGGAGGAGCTTAAGCATGGGGGGGCGGACTGAAAGGGGGGGGGCGGACTGAAAGTGGGGGGGGGGCATGAGAGTCTTTTTTTTTTAAAGAGTCTTAACAGAGAGTGAGGGAAGGAATCTCACAGGCTGCAGGCTGCAGAGCCCGAATGTGCAAAGACCCTGGGGTAGGATTGTGCCAGCACTAGAGAGGCCTCATGAATTGCACAGCCAAGACAGAGGCTCTCAGGGCTGATAGAATGGAGCAGGGCCTCATGTGGCCCAGATCAGAACCCCCTGGGCTTGCAATGGGTACCCAAGCTCACACCTAGAATTCCAGCACTTGGGATGCTGAGGCCTGAGGATACCTGCGAGTTTGAGGTACTGAGACACTAGCTCCAAAACCAAAACAAACAAAAGAAAATGGTTCCAGGTACTTTCCATAATCTTTTTTTTTTCTAGACAGGGTTTCTCTGTGTAGCCCTGGCTGTCCTGGAACTCACTTTGTAGACCAGGCTGGCCTCAAACTCAGAAATCCGCCTGCCTCTGCCTCCAGATACTTTCCAGAGCCAGAAGTGTGAAGGACTCAGAGCCACGGGACAGCGCCTACTGAGGGCTTGGAGGGTGGAGGGAGGATGGGGCCGAGGTGCCTCCTGGTCAAGATGCAGCCCAATGGATGGTCACTGAGAAATGGTCCCTAGATCCCCAGCCTTGGTCCTGGAAGAGGCCCCCACAGCCTTTGCACCAACTGTCCCCCTCTACCTAGAGTATCCTCCCTACAGATCACACAGGGCTGGCACCTTCACATCCTTCAGGGTCCCCCAGACTGACCACCCAGCTGTTCCTCTGCCATTAGTGTTCTGCTCTCCCCCTGCACCCTCTCTCCTATGTGGTCTCTCTCGTGGACAAATGGCTTGTAAGCTTGATGTGCTAACTACACATCACTGAAACCGCCCTGACGACTATTTCCTGGTACTAGGAGAGGTCCAGGCCTGGAAAGATTGGAAAATTCCTCCGATCAGCTACTGGGTATCTTGATTTCTTCCACAGGGAAAGGGTGGGGGACGGGGGGGGGGGGAAGAATGGAATAATTCATAGGAAAATTAAAATCTTAAGACAAAGTGAGGCGTGCATTTGCATAAAGACTAGCTTCCGATTTTTAACGTCACCCACCTCCAGAGTGAAGGTGGCAGCCACCCAGGCAGGGCCGGAAGTGGCTCAGCCAGCCCTGTGCCTGTCACCGAGGAGTCAGAAGCCTCTGGAGGCATCCTTGGCCAGGCCAAAGCCTTGATGTCTGCCTTGTCATTTATGCAGTTAAGTTCAGCCTTGAACACCTTCGCGGCTCCCTCCTCCTTATTCATCCAGGGTAGGAGAGCTAAAGGATGATTTTCCCAGAATCCCTTGCAGATCTATTTCTGGACCAGAGACTATCTAGGGACCCCGCCCCCTTACCCAAAGAGTGCAAAATGTCTGACCATGTCTCACCTCTTCTGGCTCTGAATACAGCTTCTGTGACTAGGGCCACAGCAGTTATCTTGGAATCCCAGGAAGGCCAGGAGAGTCAGAGAGCTACCCTACCTGGTCCTCAGTTGGTGGAGTACTTGCCTACTAGACGCTTGGGCCCCAAATTCTGTCGTCACATAAAACTAAGTACGAAGGCAAGAGGATCAGGAATTCAGACACCCTCAGTACATAGAGGCTAGCCTGAGCTACAAGAGACCCCATCTCAAACACGCACAGCTAACCATGACCCGACTCCTTCAGAGCTTCTCTTCTGTGTCTAAGAATCATGAGAGTTCCTTCTGATTAAAGCAGGGGACATGATAGGACATTGTCTGAACAAGGGTCTGGGATTTCTGACCGTACTGGTTGGCCCTCCCCAGTCTGTAGGATGAGAGGCAAGCCTGGGAACTGCTGTGTGGCTCCACCTCAGAGAAGGCTGGCTAAAAATAAACCTGGGGTCTGAGGACAGAACATTGAAAATGACACTGTCACTTTGATGGAGTACCCGACCAAGCCACCATGAACAGTGGCCATCCATCACCAACCTCTGCCTTCCACGTGGGGAGCCGCGATACCAGGATGGAAGGAGACAGGTAGGTGGGACGAGAGAGAAGTGGCTGCCTAGCCAGAAATGCCAAGGCATAACTCCCCAGTCCGTGGCACCTCGGCACACCGTGGGTCAGTCCCCAGACTACTGCCATGAAAGAGACAAGCAGAGGGGCTGAACCCCATGTTTAATTTGCTAGGTCAACCACGCAGGGATGCAGACCTCACAGAACTGTCACACCTCGAGTCCCTGCTAAGTCAGAGTAAGAAAACAATGAGTTATGGGATACAAAATTTGTAAGAACCTGCGTTCTCACAGGTGAGACTGGCACAGCTGAGTTATCTGGCTCAGCAGTTAAGGCATTGGCTGCTCTCCCCAGGGCTCACAAGAGGGCTCCACATCATCCCGAACTCCGGTACTAAGGGATCTGATGCCTTCCTCTGGCCTCCATGGGCACTGCATGCATGTGATATACATATACGAGGTAAAACATTCATACACATAAAATAAAGTCTCTTTTTTTTTAATTTTACTTTATATGATTGCACTGTCACTGTCTTCAGACACACCAGAAGAGGGCATCAGATCTCATTACGGATGGTTGTGAGCCACTATGTGGTTGCTGGGAATTGAACTCAGGACCTCTGGAAAAACAGTCAGTGCTCTTAACCACTGAGCCACCTCTCCAGCCCTGTAAGTCTCTTTTATTTTTTTTAAAGATTTATTTTATTTATTATATGTAAGTACACTGTAGCTGTCTTCAGACACTCCAGAAGAGGGCGCCAGATCTCGTTACGGATGGTTGTGAGCCACCATGTGGATGCTGGGATTTGAACTTATCACCTTCGGAAGAGCAGTCGGGTGCTCTTACCCGCTGAGCCATCTCACCAGCCCCTGTAAGTCTCTTTTTAAATGGGCTGGTATATAGCTCTGTTCTATATAGCACCAGCCTAGCACATGAGGCCCCACTATACCATCTGTATACCATCAAAATAAATGAATGACTGAAACAGGAGACAGGAAAAGAGCGAGCCCCAGACACATCCTCATGTTAGAAACAAAATTGAGTAGCCCCCTAGAAATCACACAAGAAGCCTGATTCAGATTACCCACCTCCAAGATGTCCCTTCCTTCTCTGAGAACCTGTGGGGACATGTGTGGCATGAGGAGTTGGGGAACCTGATGCTTATGGTGGCCACAGGAATGGCCAGGGTCCATGATACTATAAATGGGATGAGAGCCCACCAAGGCTTTAGAGATAACAGAGAGGCCCTGGCTGAGGAAGGAGACACCCAGACACCCCTAATAACATGAAGAGACAGGAAGGGAATCTTGCAGAACCTTTAGGAGCCAGCCCTGTGCATACTGGTGGGGCCACCTCGGGTTCTGACCCCTGAACTAGGAGCTGCTGGTGGCTTCAAGTCCCCATGATGACCAATCCACGGGAAACTGCAGAAGGTCCCCTCAGTGGTCAGGCCTCCAAGCGCCCCTGCAGCACAGCCAGTGGGGCTCAGGCAGATTGACCTGACACGTTCCAGGAAAGCCATCATTCTGCTGACAGAGGTACCTGAGGCCAGGCTCTGTCACTCACCACTTCCTGCAGGAACGGGACAGGGACGGAAGGCTTGGTGGGAACGAGCCAGATGATACCACCAGGCAGCAGATCAGACAAACACCAGGAACGATGGAGCACAGCACAAAGTGCAGACTGGATGCTCCTGTATCCTAGAGAACGGGACCACCACCCACTTTCTGTGGTAGGAAGGCTATGGAGGACCGAACTGGGGGGTCTTTGGCGAGGTGGCAAAATCCAAGGAGACTCCCGTGACAAAGCTGCCCTGTGATCCAGCTCCAGGAAGCAGGGAGGCCCATGGCGACATCAGCTTGACACAAACCAGGACAGTGCTAAACACCAAGAGCCCAGAAAACACCATTATACAACTTTGCTGGGTCACACCACCTCACGGCACAGCAGTGAGCTGACACTGGTGGGGCCAGCCAAATGTGGAGTCCCATCACCTCAGAGAAACACAAGCGTACTGCACATGTATAGGTGTGCATGACACAGATTTATTCCATAAAATTCTTCATAGCACTTTTCCTTAATAGACTTAAAATCCAAGATATCTTTAAAAGGTTTTATGTTGTGCTCAGTTTAAAAAAAAAAAATACAAAAGCAATCACCAGGATTTAAGACATATTCCATGTGCTAGAGGAGAAGCACCATTAAGTCCTGGCAGCCAAAGCCTGAGACTTCATTTACAAATGTAGAGGACAGTCACAATAGAAAGAGCCCAGGAACTATTAGGAGAGAACACGGGGCCATTTCCCTCTGAGGGGGGGCAGCTCCATCCCTGGAGGACTCCAGAATCACACTGCCCAGCACGCGGCTAAGTGGTAACCTGGGGTGGACAACCAGGGATTCAGGTGCCCCCCACCCCTCACCCCCGTTTGACCCATTCAAACACTGTGCTGGTAAGACCCAGACACAGTCGGGGACACTCGCCAGCAGGGGGACTTGCCTCAGCATAGAGTTCTTGGCTGTCTGGACGATTAACTCACAATTCCCTAGAATGGTGTTCTGGCCTTGATAGACGGTACAGGAGCCATCAGCCCAGGTGTCCCAATAGCCAGCTATGAAGTGACAGGAATGCTGGGCCAGGTGCCCTGGCTTCAGTCAGCTCTTGAGAAGACAGTAATGCTGAAGAAGCCAGGCCAATTAAGGACAGAGAGTATAGGTAAGACTTCACCTTCATAGAGCGAGATACAACAGCGGGCTCATGAGGCTGAAAGCCACATCGCTCCTCCAGTGTGCTGTCACCAAATGTCACCAGCCCCGCCCCTGCAAGGCTGTGTGCAGACCTATAGCAGCAGGGCTGAGACAAGCCTCAGTGTATGCTTAGGGTCTCCGAAGGCCAGGCACATCCTGGAGCTCAGGAGACCTGGCCCCCACCAATGACTCCAAAAGAGGAAAGCTGTTTCCGAGCCCATGGAGTGCACACTGCCAGGGCCACCTGGAGCAGCTGTTGTCTCTAAAGTGTCCCTAAGTTCCATCACATGCACAGCTGGATGGAGTGCAAGCTGCTAGCTCAGAAGTCCCGCAGCTCAGGGATGTCCCGGTACAGGTCGAGGGTCTCAGGGTTGGAGAAGGCCCCCCGGTGCTCCACAGTCCTCCCGGCCATCACCTGCTTCACAGCCACCTCCACTTTCTTGCCATTGAGTGTGTACTGTGGGGCAGACACAGAGAACACAGAAAGGAGTGTTTAAACCGGAGACGGCACAGCAGCGCTGACTCTGGCTTCTCCCCCATATTCTCTTCCAAAAAGAATCCATAAACCCAGCTATGCGGTGGCTTCGAACACATGCCACGGCACCTGCAGACGCCTGAGGGAACCCACTGGCGAGGACAGCCAAGGCAGCGCTGGCACTGTCTACAGAACTATGCCACACAACCCCATGGCTGGGTCAAAACCACATGAGCACAGGGGTGTCTCCAATGCTGTGTACCTCACCAGGCACGTGTGCAGGAGCCCTGGAGGGGGCACACCAGGGGCCACATGGCCTCAGGTGCCACTCCCTCTGACAGATTGTTCCTAGCCATCTGATTTCTGCAGATGCGAGACAATTGTCAAAACAGACCTGTGTCTGACCAGAGGGGTGTCAGGAGGGCCAGGCTAATCACTCAGGCACTCACCCACACACGTGCACAGTCACGCACACACCCATAGTGTGTACCTTAGGCTCTCTGCCTTCCCACCCCCAGGAGGCTAAAACTCTTTCCCAGCGGGCAGCGGGCAGGCCACCCAGGTTGGCCCCGTACTCAAGATCAATGGCCTAGAGCCAGTGTTAGCACGCTCTGGGACTTCACCAGCTCAGCTCGGCCGAATCCATCTCCAACTACAGGTCTGCTCAGGGAGCCCCTAAGTCAGAAGCCATGGTCCCCACTCGTCATCTACCGAGCAGCAGCCCTCGAGCATGGAATGACAGTCTCATAGTAAGGATGAATAACTGCACATACACGATGTGACTGGGCCAGAACGGGGAGCCTTCAGAGGCCCCTTCCCCAGACCCCACAAAGCCCCAACACACACCTCTGCAGCTCCCTTCAGAGTTCACATCCCCACAGCTGTCTGCAGGCCATACCCAGGCCATCAGCCCCAGTATGCCATTCCACAGACGATGCTGGGAATGCTGTCTGTTATGAGAGGGGGGAGGGGGTTGCTAGGCAACATGATACCCATATAGAAGCAAGAGCAAGCTGCAGCCACCCTGGCTCTCTCACAGGCCCAGGTGAGTCACAACGTACTGGAATGCCTCGGGTCTCCAGTATGAGGCTGGGCACATGGCGGGCAGACAGGCCAAGGCGGATGGCATCTCGGATGCGCTTGACGAGGTCAGGCTGGAAAGTGTGTCTGGACGCCATCTTCAGAAACAGGACCACCCGCTCCTCGCCATCCCTGTTGTACTGGGGTACACACAGGCTGTCCTCCACCTCATCGAAGGCTTCCACTGTGGAAGCAGAAAGGAAAATAGCTTTGCACGAAGCTCTCCACAGGCCACCGTGCTCACGTCACCTGTCAGAAGGGAAGGACACCAGGCCACCAGGGCAATGCTACAGCTGCACCCGGACTGGGGGATGCCCAGGTGAGGGCATATGGCATACGTGTGCACTAAGATGCCACTAAGAGGGAGAAAGGGGCCAGACACAGAAGGAACTGAATTCAGATCTCGCCGGCAAAACACTGACTTAACACTACCTGGGGCCCATACCTCAGCATGACAAAGGAGGCCACCTCTCAAGAAGGGTGGCTTTGGGACCTGGGCCAGGACGAGGGACCTGGGACAGGACGAAATCCCTAGGCCAGAAGCTTTGGGAGTCCCTCACAGGTATGCATCTGGTGTCCTGAATTGTGCTGTGTGTCCTTCAGCCTTCACACACCCTCTCTGTGCCTCTATATCTCAGAAGGCAGAGATAGGATTAACCAATGTTCTAATCTTGCTGCAAAGATGACACCTGAAGGACAGCCAAAGCCAAGTGTCTTTACCCCTTCTGAGGTCATAGGAGGTGCCACAATGTGACCAGACATGGAAGAGAGGGTGCATGCATGGAGACCAGCCCTCACCCCGCTACACGAATGTCCACCCCCACCCAGTTCTTTAAGAATCAGGGTCCTGGTCCTGTGGGACCACCCTAGACCTGAGAGAACAGCAGAGGAGAGATGCACGAACCGATGTTGTAGATCTCTGAGCTGCCGAAGCGCACGCCATTGGGGTTGAGGGTGCCATCACTGCAGAGACAAGAAACGTGTGGCTAAAGGAGGTGGCCATGCCCCATCACTCTTGGCAGGCTCCCCCCACCCACCCCACCCACCCCCGCAGCACCCAACTGCCACCTGCTGCCCTCTCCTCTCTCACTTCACAGGACATGTCCCCGAGCCTCCAGAGGGAGAGGCAGAAGGTCACCTTACCTCCGGCCCAGCATGATAATGCCTCCTGTCTTGGGGTTGATCCTGCAGTAGTCACCGTGTGCCCAGACACCTTCAAGAAAGGCAGAACAGACTGGTCATGCTAAGCGGGTGGGCTGGGATATACCTAGACAGACACATGAGGCAGGGACAGAAGGGAGGGGATCCTGGCCACAGATTTCTAAAGTCTAGGAATAGGCAGAGTGCGGCTGAGCACTGAGGCCAGGGAGGGGTGAGACAGTGGACTGCATGAGTCAGGTGTGGCGACAAACGACTGCGACCTCAGCACGTGATTGTACACATGTAATTTACACAAAACCACCAAGCCCTATGGGGACTGAATGTACAAACAGCATCTGTCCGTCCGTCACTGGAGTAGGAGAAATCAGGGCCATGGAGAGGCAGGCCCTCTACAGGGGCACCTGATCACGTGAACTACAGTGTCAGGGTATAAGATGCAGCTGGCCTGAGTCAACCTGCGCCGCATGAGCATCAGTCACCCTCCCCCAACTGCCACCATCACTGAACAAGCAGACAAGCCCTGACCAGAGAGCAGGCAGGCAGCCCCCAGTCCTGTGCCCGGGGGCTCATGTGGCTCTCAGCCTAGCTGGTGGCTGGAGACCTTGAGTGCAGGGATGGGCTAGGATCAACTGAACCAAGCATCTTAGGATGCTGAGACCCACAAGAAGTTGGAGGAGTACGGGCTTGGGCAGAGACGCCCAGCCCCAGCCAGGCGGGGTGGTGCCAGCCTGCTCCTGCCTACCTGGGAATTTGGAGAAGTAAGCCTTCCGGTACTTGCTGCCGTTCTCGTCGTTCCAGAAGTGCGTGGGCTGGCAGGGAATGGGCTTGGTGCACACCAGCTCACCACTCGCTCCCCAGACGGCCTTCCCTGGCATACGGGAGAAGTCTGAGCCTGGTGCACTCATGAGCACGCCCCAGCACACAGTCCCTTACGCTGTCACTTGGGACACAACTCTGCTATATATAGGCAAGAGTGATCCACTCCGCATGTGCACAACTGCAAATCCGGATACAACCTGCTACCCTCTCAGCAATCGTGGCATCCGTCTGAACACCTGTTTCTCTGAGACTGGGGTCAGGGAGTACAAAACACACCCCTGGGAAAGTACATTGCTCCCCATGGGAGAGTAGTCACTCCCCACTTAGGGGGCTGGAGAACCATGACAAGCCAGGGGCACATCTGCCCACGTTTCTCCCTCCTCACATCCCAGAAGGGTCAGGGAGCCATTCATTCACCTTCCTCGTCCCAGGCTTCCACGGCCATGCCAAGGTTCCGGGCTTGGATCTCACCCTTGTACACAGGAATAGAGGAGTTCTGGCCCATGAAACAGGAGATGATGTCAGTGCCACCTGTGGGCAACAGCAGAGGACAAGCCACCCTCAGAGTTTCCTGTTAGCAAGACACAGAGCTGCCTGGACAGGCAGCACCCCTGCTAAAGACACACACATGACAGCAAGGGCTTCCTTGCAGAGAGAGGCAGCAGGGACCAAGACTGGACCCAGCTAGACTGGACCCAGCTCTCTATTTATCCCCGTGTCTGGTGACATTCTCGCTGACTGAGCCTCCCTGCCTAAGGACTCGGAGAAAATGCTCTCAGCTGGTCACATGGATGCCCAAGATTTTAGATAGATAACTAGGAGCCTTAACTGATGGCCTCCACACGCCACACACCTCCCCCTCCCTCTTCCCCTGCACACCACACACCTCACACAGACATACTCACTACATCACACATAAATGGACACACACAGAGCAAAATCATCTGGATCACACCGGGGTTGTGAACCCCCAGCCATGAGTTCAGGAGATGTGTAAAGTCCATGTAGGCCCCCTGTTCTCCTCACTAGATGCCCCCCCAAACCATGGCTTCTGAGAGCCACCCACACTTCCCTTCCTACTTGCCCATTCCTCTGGCAGCCTCTGTCTTTGGCCCTACCTGAGATGGAGCCCAGGAGCACGGAGCTCTTGATGCATCTGTACACATACTCGTAGCTCTGGGCTTTCAGCGGCGAGCCGGTGGACAGGATCGTGTGCAGCGTGTGGAGGTTGTGAGTTTCCACTGGGGGCAAACACGACCAGAGATGAAAACAGGCCCAACTGCCTCCAGCCAAACACACATGGAGGACTCAGCCAGAAGAGAGGAATGCCAGTTCCTGAAGGGGTGGGTGGCTTTGGGGACAAGGCCTGAGGGGCCACTCACCTGGCTTCATGTCCTTCTCCTCTAGCACTGACAGCCACTTGGCTCCCGTTCCCAGGATGGTGATCCTATGGCACGGGTGAGAGAGAAAGCATCCTCAAGTCCCCAAAGCTGCCACCATCAGTCACAGACCCCAGCCACAGCCTCCCAGCTCCAACTTCCCATTTCCGTTGCCAGACAGCTCTGCCCTATCTCCTGCCTGGAACCCAGGTCCAGCAGGGATCCTCCAGGAACAGACACCCTGAAGACAGTGAAAAGTGACTGACCCTCTCCAGGGGAACAAAGGCCACTCCCAGTGAGGGCTATCTTAACTGCCACATGGCCCTCGCAGATGAGCAACCGCCTTATGTCCCAAGGGAGAGAATGCAGAACTCTGGCCCCCTCTTTAAGCAGAACCTTTTCTCCATGGGCTCACTCCATAAGAAAAGCCACCCTTAGGGGGTCTAATCTGAGCCTGGGAGTCCGAGCTAGCAATGTGCTGTGCTGCCAATTAGGACCTGATACCACAGTCTAAAGGTTCGTTCCAGGTTTGTGTCCGCATATGAAAACCTTGCGATCCTAAAGACGCTGTCAGCCTCCTGATTCTCACTCAGTGCCTCTGGCTCCTAGACAAATGGGTTTCTTCTTTTTTTCTTTTTTTTCCCAGTATGTCTATGAGCACACGGACTTCACACCAGTGCATGCACATAGCTGCAGTTCACACTCACACATGCGTACATATCCTCATGCATGTGTACACTTTCACACGTGTACATGAACACATACACATAATCTCATACACATGCATCACACACTACATTGGAGCGCAGAGCCCCAGGGACGGTCACATCCCTCTCCATGCGCCTCCTGGCAGCTTCCCCCACACCCCACTACACCCACCCCACACCAAAACCAGTTCCTTTTCCTGAAGCCTGGCCAGCAGGTGCCAAGGGGTATGATGAAGCTTGGGTAAACTACAGTCGCCCTAGGTAATGGACCGACTCCTCGTTAACACTGTGAGCCACAGGTTGGGATTTTAATAGTGTCATCCTGGCCAGGCACTTTTATGGAAAACATTAATGGCCCAAGATTTTAAAACACCAGTGGTGGGCCAGCTCAGTGGGTAAAGGTGATTGCCACCAAGCCTGATGACCTGAGTTCAAATCCCCACGACCCACATGGTAGAAGGAGAAAACCGACTCCAAAAAGTTGCCCTCTGATCTCCACTTGAACACTATAGCACACTACACATACCCACATACAAAATAACTGTTAAAATGTTTAAAAAGTAAATAAAAGCTGTGCAGTGGTGGTACAAGCCTTTAATCCCAGCACTGTAATTCCAGTCTCAAAAAACCAAAAAACAGCCGGGTGTGGTGGCACACGCCTTTTATCCCAGCACTCGGGAGGCAGAGGCAGGCGGATTTCTGAGTTCGAGGCCAGCCTGGTCTACAGAGTGAGTTCCAGGACAGCCAGGGCTACACAGAGAAACCCTGTCTCGGGGAAAAAAAAAAAAAAAAAAACACCAAAAAACAAAACAGCAACAACCAAAAGAAGCCACTAGCAGCTCCTTCTGCTTCTACCATGGTGGCTCCAGCTGGTGACTGAGCATGACAGAACAGTACTCCTGGCACTGGAAAGTCTGAGCCACCATCACTGGCGAGGGGTTCATCTACCAAGAGCTGGCAGCGCAGGGTGTCTAGGGGTGTCCACCAACATTATCATAATCCGCAGTGGCCAGAAGTCGTCCAGTGCTGTGTCCTGCCCACTCCACAAGCATCAGTGCTGAGGGCCTGTCCTGTCCTCTGTCCCCTCTGCTTCTAGCACCCTCCAGGGCTCAAGCAGAAAGACTCACTCAGAGACAGAAGGGGGATGTTAGTTAGCTCTGTCTGATGCTGAGCCTCCTCCGAGACAAAAATGACAGCTTGCTGTTCTGTCAGCTGAGCAGGACTCAGGTACTTACCCTATCCTGTCCACAAGGTCCCACAACACGTTGGGGGTCGGAACCAACGGGGAGCCATCATACAGGACCAAGGATGCTCCTGTGGCCAGGGCTGACACCATCCAGTTCCACATCATCCAGCCGACCTGCCGCAAACAGGGAGACCAGGTAAGCCAGGCAGAGGTGCAGGCCCGAATCCTACCACTAGGGGGCAGCAGGGAGAGGAGGCTGAAGAACTGCAAGCTTGGGGCTACCCTTAACTACACTGTAAAACCCAGTCTAAAAGAAACAAACAAAAAATAGCTTTTTGGTTTTGGTGTTTCAACACAGGGTTTCTCTGTATAGCCCTGGCTGTCCCGGAATTCACTCTGTAGACCAGGCTGGCCTCCAACTCAGAGATCCACCTGCCTCTGCCTCTGGGATTAAAGGCAGGTACTGCTACCGCCTGGCCAAAAAAATGTTTTAAAAGGAAATGACTCACAAAGGTCCATTAACGTCTCCATCTCTGAGGGTACGGGGGAGCAAAACACAAAAGGGGGAAATAAGGGAGGCAAGGTTCAGCGGGAATTCTCCAACGTGGAGGCCAAAGGAGGCACCTGAGCTCCCTACATGAGCCAGACGGACAAAAGACATATCTCTCTGGGAAGCCTGGGCAAATTTGTTGTGGGGATCTGAGTGTCACCTAGCACCCTGGGGTCAGTACTGGGAGGTAGAGGGTCTGGTGGTGCATGTCTGTAATCCCAGGATTTGGGAGGCTGTGCAGCAGGGAGTAGAGAGGTCAACACTAGCCTGGGCTATAGGGTTAAGCTCCATATAGCCTGGACAATTCAGCCAGATGCTACCTCAGAATGAAAAAAATAAAGGACTAAAGATGTGGTTCAGTGGTAGAGCGCTTGCCTAGCGTGCTCGAGGACCTGGGCTCAGTCCCAGGCACTGAAAAAAAGAACATGAGCCATGTGGCAGGTAGAGACGACACCCGTCTGCCATGTACCCCACTGCCCTGGATGGAGAGGCAGCAGGAGGCCGCAGGACACACCGTGGTGTAGTAGAGCAGGATGTCACTGCTTGTCATGTTGCCGTGTAGCATGTGCTCCTTCAGGTGCTGGATAAGGGTGCCCTGCAGGAGGGAGGGCGAGACACGGGTGAGACACATCGCCCATCTCCCCTTCCCTGAGAAACCCAGCTGGAGCTCTCCGGCTCTTCGAGGCAGCTTGGTGCCACTCTGCCTTTGGAGCATCAATCAGATAATCCCAGTACTCCCCACCTGCCAAGCTCTCAGTGCCCATCCCACCAGAGACACTGTCAGAGACACACTAACTTCACTGAGATGGGAAAGAAAGCTCACAGGCCAACAGCAGGTGTCCCCCACCCTTGGGCTCCTCCTGGGAGAAGATATCTAAAGACACCACCACAACAGAGGGGACCACACAGGACACCCCCCGCCCAACCTCCGCTTTTAGTTTCAGTACAGTGGGCAATATTACCAGGCTCCAAATCCACAAAACACAGCCTAGTCAACGCCCTCCTCTCCAGCCCTTCACCTGGCTCCTCCCGCTTTCCCAAGGCAGATCAGCAGCCCGATACCCTACTCCTGTGCATTCCGGGAGGAGGCTCCGGGCTGCAGATTAGCAGGAGGTTGGGGGGGGGGGCAGGGCTTCCTTCTCAGAGCTGAGTTCAGCTGGCACAGACAGATCCCACTGCCCATCGCGTCACCCTCAACAACGGATTTCCGGCCTCTATTCTGGATCCACTATGAGATTCCAGAAGACAGGTTGGGGCTGTCACCCTTAGATAGCCTTAGAATGATCACTGTGTGGGCCTAGCCCACAGGAGTAAGCACCAGGTTCACAGAGAGGCTCCCAGACTACAGATGAGCCAGGGGTCTGGCACAAGACCCCATGTGTCACACACTCACACTCAAGAGAAGTCAAAGGAAAAGCCAATCAAAGGGAGGCCTCCATACACAGCTGCTGTTATTTGAATGACAAATGCCCCACAGGCTTATATGTATGAACACAGGCCTCCAGCAGGTGGTGCTGTTTGGGAAGTTCTAGACCCTTCAGGAGCTGGGGCTTTCCTGGAAGTGCAGTCTTTCAGGGTTTTTTGGGGTTTTTTTTTGTTGTGGTGGTGGGTTTTTGTTTTTTGTTTTTTTGGTTTTTTTGTTTTTGTTTTTTGTTTTTTGTTTTTTTTGAGACAGGGTTTCTCTGTATAGCCCTGGCTATCCTGGAACTCACTTTGTAGACCAGGCTGGCCTCAAACTCAGAAATCCACCTGCCTCTGCCTGAGTGCTGGGACTAAAGGCGTGCGCCATCATGCCTGGTGGTCTTTCAGGTTTTAAAGTCTGGCCCCACTTCTTGGCTCCCAGGTGGACTTGAGTTCCTGTTGCTCTGATGGGACGGACCTGTAAGCCAGGAGAACCCCTTTTCTCCTCTAAGCTGCTTTCCAATGGGGACTCTACCACAGCCACAGAAAGCACCTCCCAGAGGGGTCTCTGCTCCCTCTGCTACTGTGGATATCTGCAGCAAGAGTGAGCGTCCTCCCAAGGGTCACACCGCCATGTGCCTGCTTGTCACCCTCACGGTCTAAGTTCAAATGAAAGCAATGCTTTTCTCCCCCAGGTTCATCCCCACACTTAGCATTTGATTTTTAAATGCCCATGAATCTGTTTTCACCTCAGGGAGATGACATAGTAAGGTTCTCTGGGTCTCAAACAAGACTTTCATCTTTTTTCTTTGAGTGCAAGGAAGGGAACACAGGGTGGACATGAGCTGGGCAGAAGCCACGGCACTGAGCCACAGCCCTGGCCCTGAGTAAGCTGAGAAGGGAATGGGGCCCTGCTTTCAAAAGCCTTCTCATGAACACAGGAACCCAAGCTATAAGTCAGTAACGCCCTCTGACCCCCACACACCAGGACAACACTCCCCTCTCGCCTGGTCCATGTTTACCTATCTTCAAGGCAATGAACTCTCCACTGTAGAGTAGTAATACATATCAGTGATGCCAGTGATCAGGAGGCTGAGGCAGGAGGATTGCCGTGTTCAAGGCCAATCAGACCAGTCAGACCTTGCCTCAAATAACAATAACAATAAATGGGGGTGGGGGAGAACTCTCATAAGCAGGCAAGATGCTTAGCTGGAGATACAAGGGTGGTGTGAGGACAGAAGACACGTGACCTTCCTATCTCTCCTTCTTAAATGCACCAGACGGGAAGAATGGTGGACCACGGACCCTCACCAGACCCTCCCTTGCCTGAAGCATTCAGGTATAGAAAACAGATTAAAGCCCAGGTGCCTCATGAGAGACCCACTTAAGGGCATGTGACGGAGGCCCCTGACCAAGCAAGGATGGAGAGTGTGGGAGAGGCTGACCCTACTGACTCGGTCTTCACTTCCCACCCCTAGAAAGCAGGTTTCCCTCAGGTGAGCCTCTAGGCTCACAGGAAGCTCTGAGTCAAATAGACTTTTAACACAACCTCGTGGTTTTCAAGTGTTTCTCTGACTACAACCTACAGTCCCATGTTAAGTTTCAAAGGCCACCCAGCCCCTGCTCAAATCCATACACAAACTCTAGACTGTTCCCTGCAGCCACATCCCTTGCAAACCAGACGCGCTGGCACAGTCCGTCCTCTTTCCTGCTTGCCTTTTGGAAATGACAGCAGCCCACCCCTATGAGCTCACAATCCCCACCCCCCCGTGAGCCCCACAACCTGCAATATCAAAGCGGCTGCTCACCAGGTGCATCTCAGCCACCACAGCTACATCACGCTCCACACCACCCCAGCCTATCTCAGCCACCACAGCCCCAGGACTGCAGTGTTCCCCTGCCCTGGGCCTGGCTCCAGGTCTCCCCTAGACATATCATTTAGAGAAAAAGCGGCACCCTGGGGACTCTGCAGAAGGGACTGGTCTGATGACTCTTAGCCCAGCAGAGGCACGACACCTACCCCGGCTGAATGCACCATGCACTTGGGCGCTCCCGTTGTGCCCGAGGAGAACATGATGAACAGAGGATGGCTGAAGGGCAGCTGCTCAAACTCGAGCTGCGGGGCCTGCGCACCTGTCCCACTTGCCAGGAAATCATCCAGGAACACACTATAAGCGGGAACAGGAGAAAAATCAACAGTGACCATTCCAGAATGCCAGAATAGCTCTGCTGGTTCTCCCCCCAGCTAGTTATGGCCCAGGATTCCTCCACATCTACCACAAGAGCTAAGAACACTGGCTTGCCCGGAGCACTGGCTTGCCTGGTATCCATGGATACTGAGTGGATACAGAAGGAAGCCCTGTGCCTGAAGAAGGAAAATGTCAGGCTTCCAAACCAAGGTGGTTAAAGGTGGAGTCATAGGGGGGCTGGTGAGATGGCTCAGCGGGTAAGAGCACCCGACTGCTCTTCCGAAGGTGATAAGTTCAAATCCTAGCAACCACATGGTGGCTCACAACCATCTGTAACGAGATCTGGCTCCCTCTTCTGGAGTGTCTGAAGACAGCTACAGTGTACAGTGTATAATAAATAAAATAAATCTTTTAAAAAAAAAGGTGGAGTCATGGAACATGAAGATTAGGTACTGGAGTTGCTTGGATCAAGGGCTGGCTTTTAGAGACACCACACACACACTCACACACACGCACACACAATCAATACCACTCTACATTGCTAGGAAGACTAGCTCACGGTGAGCCTATCTGCTATCCACAGACCCCAGGACCAGTGTGGACCAGTCCACTTTTTCATACTTCATCTTCCGATGAGTAGCCAGGGACAGGAGTATCTGCCCCACTCCTGAACCTGAAGGCTTCCCCATCCTGGGGCAGAGGCAGCAAGGCAGCATCAGGAAGGGGAGGCCCAAAGTGACCACAAGCAAACCTGTGTCGCCCCATTTATTACATCCTGGGGCCTACAGCAGCCATGTGTAAACAGCTGACCTAGAATAAATATAACTAAGCCAAACCTGCCCTGCCTCGGCCCACAGCCACCAGAAGCCACCAGATGTGGGTGGCCCAGAACCACAGAACAAACAGGAACAGCGGGTCTCCACTTTCTGACAAATCAAACTCTCTCTTCCAAGCAAGGAAGTGGATGTCATTAAACAGAACGATTTGCTGAGGCTGTGACACCGAAACCCGCCCCACCTGGCATGAGAAGACATGCCTCAGAGATCAGGGACAGAGGATAGCCTTTAAAAAAGACATTTCAAATGATTCTGACAGCCGCACCCCTACGCACACCTCCTCCGCAGCCCTATTCGATGAAGTGCCAGTCTAATGGACACTTCCCACAGAGAAAAGTCCTTCCTTTCAATGACTCTGTAAATCACAGTAAATAACTGTTGCCTTTGTTTCTCTTCTAAAAATGGAAAAAAAAAAAAAAAAAAAAAAAAAAAAAAAAACGGGCATGGGGGAGGAAGGGGGTGGCTCTGGCCTGCACTCCCTGGACCAGCAGTCCACCCTTGAGGTTTATCTGTGACACAGCCAGCAATCTTGAGGAAACAAAGGCAGCTCCTGGCGCCTGGGGTCTGCTGAGGGGACCGCTGCGTGTAATACAGAGCAAAAGCAGCCAGCGAATGTGGTTCTCCTGCTACACTGTATATCAGTAACGGATACACAGAGCTGACCCCTTGCCTCAGCAGACACACTAGGACTACAGCTAAGGTTGAATGAGTAAGACCAGACCTCCACCATCTGGCTATAAGTTACCAGGTCAGCAAGGTGCCTGGGTCCACAGGCGTGAACACCAGGAAAGGCTCACAACAGACCACTGCAGTGGTTGTGGGTGGCTTCAAGGGACAGCCTCGAGGGGACACAGCTAACTACACACCTGTACCAGCGCTGAACTACTGAAGTCACAGAGGGATGTACCATCTGCATTTGGAGGATGCTGAGAGCAGAGACAGGTGAGTGACAGTCACAGGGCCACCCAGCTGGGATCAGGAACCCAAGCTGGGGAGACAGACACTAGGTAGCCTCGTCCCAGGAAGCAAGGGCCCCATGAGGGACAGACCCCAAGGCCAGGCAGCAGTGTAAGAAATATCAAACAGTAATCTTTTCCACCAAATACTAAAACTCCGTGTTCAGTACAAAGACTTCCAATCTTTCTATCTCCCCCACCTTGTAAGACTTTTAGGCAAATATTTTAATACCCACCCACCCACTAAATTGTTGTTTACCTAAAGACTCCTACTGTATTCCAGAAATGTGATGACCTGGGGCAGTGACCTCTTTTCCCCTTCAATGACCACACTTCCAACCTCCCCCACCCCTGACTCCCACTCCCCCACCTTCCCCCCCACCCCCATGCATTTCTTTTCAGGCTAGCAAATCCGCTAGACTGTAAAGTCAGAGGCCAGCCAATGGGGAAAAGACACAGTCACCAGCTGAGTTACCTGACCCTCTGGATCAAAAGTAAGCTTTATAAGTTGGAGGGGTGGTCTCTTTCTTTGTGACCCTGACTTGTTTCCACCAGAAGCAACCACCTTGGATGTTCCAGGGAAGCAGCCAGGCGGCTCGCAACTCCCGAGTACTTCCATCCTCTGCTGATGGATAGATACTGATATGCTGTGACCTAGGGGCCTGGCGGTCAGTACTCCCCCCACCCACAGGCGGGCCTCATCCTCTGAGGCAGATGGCACCTGTGGAGGAGGTGGGGCATACGCTTCACATCCAGCAGGGTCCCAGACCACACTGCAAAAATCAGGGAGCCCAATGTCACTGTCTTAACCCTCTTCTCAAAAGGGCATAGGGCTCCCTAACATGGCAGCCTCAGATAGTAGCCTGGAAGATGCGGTGGGGGTGGGGTGGGGGGGACACCTTAGCATAAGCTAAGGCTGAGGGAAAGATCCCTGCAAGAGTAACCAGGTCACTTCAGCTGTCCCTAGAAGATCCAAAAGGTCCACAACCAAAAACAGACCCCCTTGGCCTAATCTACAGACAAACCACCAACGCCAGAAAAGCAAAGGAGGGGCGGCAGCCAGAAACACACAGCATCGGTCCCCAGTGTCCTGGGGTGTGTGGGACCAACACCCCTCCAGCCCCCGCAGGAACCAAACTCTGCAGGTGCTTGGCCTGTATGTAAAAGGCAACCAGTACCACACAGGTTCCCAGCCTTAGGTCACTTCCAGAGGACACCCAAGGAGGAACGCTGTGTAAGCAGTGCCCCGCCCCCAACCATAAGGTCTGCACATGCTCAGTGCAGACTCATGGCCTCCAAAGGTCTGCCATCTGTAGTCGGTGAGACCCACAGAGGAGGAAGCCACAGATGGGACAGCCACGTCCACCCAGATAGCATCCACACGTAAGGACACACCTGAGTGTGCCACACGGGTCAAACGTGTGAGGGTGCCTGCGCACACCAGCCTCCATGCCTGGAGCCCTCCCTGACCACCGCAAGACAGAAAGATTGCTGTGTGGTCTGGACACTTCCCATGCTCCATACCACAGTGAGGCTTTCTGCTAATGACTTCACCACCTCAGATATGCGGGACCTAGTCTGGGGGCAGGGTGGGCGTGGCTCCTCACCTATTGGGGATCTTGGAAATGTCAATCTTCTCTCTTGGGAGGACATATGGGATCAGCACCACTCGCTGCAGGTCAGGCAGTCCTGGAGGAGGGGTGGGACAAGGTCAGGCCCCCAGCTGTTGTCTGCGCATGCGCCCAGCACAATGGGGGGGGGGGGGGATTGGGGCTGGAGGATGTGGCCCACAGGACTTCTGGGGCAACCCCTCTCTTCATACACATGCACATACATCCAGAACTCCTGGGGAGAGCCCCATCTCTGTGTGTACATACAGGCACACAAGTAAACTCAGGACTCCAGGAACACACAAATCGGGACACGTGCATACACACACACACACACACACACACACACACACACACACACACACACAGTGCAGGACCCCCGAGTACCTTTCACAACTCGCAGCAGCTTCTCCAGGTGGCCATGCTCCTTGCCGTTGTAGACAACAGCCTCCACCGAGAAGATAAGTTTGGGCTGAATTTGAGAAAAGCGGTCCAGGACACCCTGAAAATGAGAGGACGGATAGATCATCGGAGACTATACAAGCAGGAGAGGAAACATCATTGTCAGTACTGAGCACGGCCATTTGTCCCCAGCACCTGCAGCTCATCCAGGCAGTCCATACAAACTCCAGCCACATCTAGGAAGTGGCGGCCACATCTAGGAAGTGGCGGCCACATCAAGGAAGGCCGCAGACTCAAACACATGTCCTAAAACAGAAAAGGCCCAACTCCCCTAGCAGAGGGTGCTCACTGCACCGACCCCCCCCCAACCTATGCCGTCTGCCTCCCAGGGGGTGCAAGGGTCCCTGAAACCTTGATGCACCAGGAGCCTGCATCCTCCTGAAAGTGTTCACATTCCTCTGTAAGCATTGTGCCCTGCCTGGGGAAAGCAGGCTTACACAGGAATCCACAGCCAACCAGGGTAGCCCTTTCCTAGATCCCATACAAGTTTAATGTGGACAGGCACAGCCTTGAGACCCCTTTGCTGCACCCCCAAGGGGAACAGATCAAAGCACCGAGGTAGACTCAGCCCCTTACCCTAGCCAGGAGTGGCCAGGAGGCCAGCATCACTGCCAGGGAGGCAGGCGGAGGCAGGCAGAGGCATCTTAGCCCGGGAGGGCTTTATTCCTCTCCTCTCTGTGCCTCTGTCAGAAGCTGCTCAGAGATACCCACAGTGACAGCACACATCACAGACAGGGTTCCCACATGGCTGCAGGCCCAGCCACCTGCAGAGGATCATTAGGTTAATTAGGACCCTAAGTGTGACTAATTAGCTGCCCCTGCAGTGTTGACAGAGCTCCCTGGGAGACTCTCAGCAGAGAGGTGCTGACTCAGCAGGAATCTAAAAGTGGAGGCAGCTCTACGTGGGGCCCCCTCACCTGCTACAGCAGCATAGCCTCAGCCCTCCTGGGGTTTTGATGTACCCCAACACCTGATCACCTCAGAGTTAAAGGTTCTCAGACTAAATTCTCTTCAGTGCTATCATTTTCCCAATCCCACACAGGCACAGAGGGCACAATTCCACCTCCCATGTGCCAGGCACTGCCAGGGAACCCATGAGAGTCTCCACTCTCCCAAAAGATGAACAAAACCAGAAAGCTACGGGGAAACAACTGCAGCTTCCGTTGCTGCTGGTTCCACTCTAAAGGAAGACGCACAGCACAGCCGGCTCGGAGAAGGTGCCAGATGCTTGCTGCAGGCACTAGGAGGCTAAGATAGAGGGAGGATCATTAGTTCATGAGTTCAAGGTCAGGCTGGGCTCACAGTGAGATCCTGTCAGGAAAACAAACAAACTGGATGCCAAGGGATGGCTCAGAGAGAGGGTGGAGGTGCTGGTGGTATTAGCCTGACAGCCAGACTTCAGTCCCTGGAACCCATATACAAGTGGAAGGACAGAAGTGACTCTGAAAAGTTGTCCTCTGACCTCCACATATGTGCTGTGCCATGCATGCAGCACAGATGCAACATACACACACACACACACACACACACACACACACACACACACACACACACACACGAGGAGGAGGAGGAGAAGCAGGAGGAGGAGACACCGACCCGACACCAACACTGACACCGAAGACAACAAGAGCCAGGCAGAGTGACACACGCCTTTAATCCCAGCACTAACCCTGAGGTAGAGGCAGGCGGATCTGTGTAAGTTCGAGGCCAGCCTGGCCTACAGAATGAGATTCAGGACAGCCAAAGCTACAGAGAAACCATATCTCAAAAACAAAAACAAAACAAAGATAAAATTTAAAACTAAATTAAAACTAAAACCTAAAGGAAAGAATTAGACAGGTAGACTTCACTTATTTTTTTCACAGTAAGATCAAATTCTTGCCAAATCTGACTGGGAAGAAAGTCAGTCCCGCTGGCTCTCACTCACATAGCCCCTTTCAGAGTGGCTCTCCCCACAGACAGTCTCTGATGAGGGACTACCTGCCCACCGGTGAACACAAGTGTACAGCACTGTGAGGTCTAACCTTCTCTGTGAGGAGCTGTCAGCCCTGGGAGTTCACAGAACCCCTCTGTGGTGCTCTGGTCAGAGTAGAAGGAAAGGGAGACTCCCCTCAGAGTAATGAAGACCCAGCCTTCCTGCCCGTTCCTCTTCTCCCCTGCTATGAAAATCCTCTTTGGACTGGAGAAATGGCTCGGTGGTTAAGAGCACAGGCAGGCCAGGTGGTGGTGGCGCATGCCTTTAGTCCCAGCACTTGGGAGGCAGAGGCAAGCAGATTTCTGAGTTCAAGGCCAGCCTGGTCTACAAAGTGAGTTCCAGGACAGCCAGGACTACACAGAGAAACCCTGTCTCAAAAAAAAAAAAAAAAAAAAAAAAAAAAAAAAAACCCACAGGCAGTCCCAAGTTCAATTCCCAGCAACTACATGGTGGCTCACAACCATCTGTGATGGGATCCAATGCCCTCTTCTGGTGTGTCTGAAGACAGCTACAGTGTACTCATAGACATTTTTTTTTAAATGAATAAAAGAAAGTCCCCTTTGCACCCAAGGCTCCCCCAGGTCAGGGCTCCAGGGATGAAAGCGCTCTCCATCCTCTATCCTTTTTTTTTTTTTTTTTTTTTTTTTATTTTTTCCTTGTTCCGGTCAACCCCCGCTCGCTCCGGCCAGCCCCACTCGCTCCCGGCCGCCCCCGTACGGACCCTGCTCATTCCTGCCGGCCCGGCTTGCTCTGATCGGCTCTGCTTGCTCCGGTTGGCCCCGCTCGTTCCGGCCGTTCCCGTTCGGCCCCACTCGCTCCGGACAGCCTCACTTGCTCCGGTTGGTCTCTCCAGTCCAAGGATTCATTTCTTATTATTTTTCATAAGTACGCTGTAGCTGACTTCAGACGCACCAGAGGAGGGCGTCAGATCTTGTTACGGGTGGTTGTAAGCCACCATGTGGTTGCTGGGATTTGAACTCATCACCTTTGGAAGAGCAGTCGGGTGCTCTAACCGGCTGAGCCATCTCACCAGCCCTCCATCCTCTATCCTTGAATAACCTGATTCCCCTCCAACTCTTGCCTTTTGAGTGATGAGCATCCAGGACCCAGGTGCAGTAACACTGGTACCCTGCACCTGTCTCCCTCCAGCCTCATCCACCCCATCAACAACGGGTGCCCAGACACCACAGGACTCCTGAACACCTACAGCACAGACACAGGGGGCTGTCCTATTCTTTGCTATAAGAAGCGTTCCACCTGGGCCGGGCGTGGTGGCGCACGCCTTTAATCCCAGCACTTGGGAGGCAGAGGCAGGCGGATTTCTGAGTTCGAGGCCAGCCTGGTCTACAAAGTGAGTTCCAGGACAGCCAGGGCTACACAGAGAAACCCTGTCTCGAAAAAAAAAAAAAAAAAAAAAAAAAAGAAGCGTTCCACCACACAAGCCCATGAACTCTGCGCCGGCTCCATGTCTGAGACTAGAACAGGGATGGCGGTAGGTGGGAAGAAAACAGTTGTCAGTAAAAACACAGAACAATGTTGGACGCTCTCAATCTGCAGTCATGCTCACACCTCTAAGGTCCAAGGTGGCTGTCTTCAGACACACCAGAAGAGGGCATTGGATCCCATTACAGATGGTTGTGAGTCACCATGTGGCTGTCAGGAATTGAACTCAGGACCTCTGAGTTCAATTGTCTAATGAGTTCAATTGTCTAAGGCATGCCCTCCTTTGACTCTGGTGGCACCTGGACTGAGGAATACTATTGAGAGGACAGAGTGAGTTAAGAACTTCGAGCAGACCATGTCAAAAAGCCAGCAGCTCAACTGGGATTGCAGCCTGACCCTAGCTAGGGACCAGGGCTCCCTGCCTATGGGCTGCTCTGTTGGAGAAACACACAGAATAGATAACAAGACAGAGGTAGGTGCTGAGATGCCTGGGCAGGACCACATGAGGACCTAGAAGGGAACCCCACAGACAGGTCTGGGGCCAGGGATGGTGGCCAGATAGAAGGAAGGTCAAGTCTGCTATAAAGCTCAAGGCCAGAGAGGCTGGGACGGAGCTAGGCTGGGAGGATGCCAGCCCATGCAGGGTCTCCATCTCAGAGGGCCATCTCCGTTCACAGGGAGCCACAAGGAAGATCCAGCAGCCAGAGGCCTAAGGCTCAGCTGTCACAGAGACACCCTCAGTCTTGCTGACAGTGCCTAGACAGCAAAGACAGCAAGCATTTATTTCCACATCAGAGTCTGCAGACCAGCAGTGCCCCTAGCCAGCAGGGGAGGCAGAGAACTTGCGAGGAGCAGCTCACCTGCTGAGCTCCACAGAGTCCTGCAAACTGCCAAGTGCTGTGGTGAACACCCCGCCATGGTGGGTCTGACCTGAACCAGTGTTTAGCAACCAGTCAGGTGTTGAAACCAGCAGCCCACGTGGAGTTCCACAGATGGCCTCCCACAGTGAAGACAGTGGCTGTCCCACTTCCACGCACGGAACACTCAGGGAGCCCAAGTGTCTTGTGAGAACCAGGGCAACGGGCTGCAGGCTTGGTGGCCTCCCTGACGTCTCTAAAACCACCAGGGGCTCAGAAGAAAACAGACAAAGCCCAAAGTGGTTGTCAAGGACAGCACTGGCTGGGTCACCTCCTGTGGGGCGATGGCCCACAAGCCCGCACGTGTGAGCTACACAGCACACAGCACAGAGCAGCAGCTGGCAGAGGAGCACTGACTGGGAGACCAAGGCAGGCCAAAGCAGTCCCCATCACCCCAGACAAATGCACCTGTCCTCCCTGGAGCACCACAGCTTAGCACAGCCCTAAAGGACTCCTGGTCACTGACAGTGATTCTGACTGTAAATGCACCTGCCTGCACCCCACCCTACTATAAAATGCCTGGCTCAACACACACACACACACACACACACACACACACACACACACACACACACACACACTCGACATGTGACACCCTGGGTTTCATCTCCAGCACTCTATAAAACCAGGTGCAGCCTGGCACACCGCAATCCCAGAGAGGTAGATATAGGAGGATCAGAAGTTCAAGGTCATCCTCAACTACACAGCAAGTCTGAGACCAGCTTGGGGCTACGTGCTAGCGTTGATATGGACCTGGGACTGACCCCACCAAGAGGAGACACTCTGTGATTGACAGCAGAAGACGCTCATCGAAATGGGAAAGACAACCCCACTCCATTGCAGGTTATAGAGTATACATGACTGGCACTTAGCTGGGCAGAGTGGCACAGGTCTTTAAGCCCAGCACTTGGGAGGCAGGAGCAAGTAGTATAAGTTAGAGGTCAGTCTGGGCTACAGTGAGTCCAGGACAGCCAGGGCTACATAGAGAAATGGTAGTAACATCTGTCTCAAAAATTTTGTATGTAAATATACTTCAGAAATTATATATATATTATACATATAATAGATAATTTCATATATAATATAATTATATATATTTATATACTATATAAATTCTTTAATTTATATATACATATAAATTAAAGGGAGCATGGAAAGCCTAAGACAAGGCACTCTCTCTCTTTAGGGAAAGGCAGAACTCAGAGCATGCTCCCGTGGCCAGGCCTCTGACCAGTTCCAGTTCTTGGCTCCCGTTCCAGAACCTCCTTCCAGCTGGTTTTTCACCCTGAACAAGGGTGGTCAGTGTTGGGGGAGCAGTGTCTGAGCAGCAGCTTCAGTGACTTCGGATCTGTCCCAAGACACAGTTCACAGGGAACAGGTGTGGAGCAAACAGAGGGCCTCCTGCCAGAGGACAAAGGACCAGGGGCCTGCAGGCAAGAGGCTGCTGCTCCTGAAGCCTTTCAAGAAGCTGTCATTTCTCTGTCCCAAGACGTAGCAGCCAGGTTCCCAGCCAGGCAGCTCTAGACTGAATTGCTTGCTGTGTAAGGCAGAGGAGAGGACCAATGAAAGGAGACCCTCCCTAGAGTCTGATTCTAGAGTCAGCATCCCATCAGGAAGGCAGCCAAGCCATCTCCTCTGGTCAGACCTTAGTATAGCCAAGGCCATGCAGATGGAGGAGACAGTAGAGCCCTGCTGCCCCCTAGTGTCCGTTACAGCAAACAAACATTATACACCCAGCCAACAACCTGCTGCTGGGACTCCAGACTGCAAGACAAAAAGCCAGAAAGCTACCCCGGCGCGTGGTGGCGCACGCCTTTAATCCGAGCACTTAGTCCTCAAGAGTCGCAGGCCTCTGGTGGTAACTTCTACCCTGAAGGGGGCAGTCCAGGCCACTGAAGGCCCTTCCACCACCCCCTTCCACCATCCAATGGCAAATTCTAAAGATCTACCTCAGGTCCACAACACCACAGGCACTGAGGACATCTCTCTGTCCTCGTGAGCAAGAGTCAATACTTACTGACCCACGGTTAAGAGAATCCCAGGCACACAAGCCTCTGCATCCATCCTCTCAATGCCCAGAGTGCACTGTGGGTCCCCATCCTCTCAATGCCCAGAGGTGCACCATGAGTCCCCATCCCATCCCCATCCCAGCCCCATCCCAGGCTCTGGACTTTGGGTGGGCAGTCTCATACCAAAGGCCCTTCTGTCTCCTCACTCTAGTCACTTCCTGAGGGACCCAAGCAGAACAGCACCCAGGGCTGTTAGAACCTCCCATGGGGACTCCATGGGAACTCCAACTAGCTCATCCAACCCCACAGAAGATCATAGGGCAGGGAGGCACCTGTGGAGTTTTGGTCTAGGCCAAGTCTTGTTGATCCCAGACAGTCCCCGAGTGAGGTATGGGAAAGGGCACTGGAAGTGAAGAAGGACACACAGGCCTCACCTCAGCTCACTGGGCCATGGTCCAAAGTGATGGGCCCTGAGCAACCCCCACTCTCTTCTATGGGATGATGAGTTGATACCTCAAAAGCCGTTGCCAAGAGGATACACTTTAAAGCAGACATGAGTTTACACATTCACCCCTGAAGAGTGTGCCAGGGAGTGCAGCCCAGACCTACTGTCATGTCAGCTGCTGGCCACACCAACTGACCCAACCTGGGTCAGAAGCAGCTAACCACAGGACAGCAGCTGGCATGAACACCACGTGAAACAGCTGGCATGGACACAGTAGGCATGGACACCACATGAAACAGCTGGCATGGACGCCACGTGAAACAGCCAGCACAGAGACCACATGAAACAGTTGGCATGGACACCATGTGAAATAGCTGGTGTGGACACCACGTGAAACAGCTGGCACAGATACCACAGGTCCTCCTAAAGTCAACATCCTCCTGGCACTTGTGAACCCAGAATGTCCGTGGCCCCACTGACCCAACAGTGATGGCCAAAGCAGACCTTCCTCAGTTGCTACAGCACACTCCAGCAGCCTGGGCCACTCTAGACACACCCTGAGGGCCAGGGTTCCTCAGAGAGCCCAACCCAAGAACATCAGAACAGACACTGAGGAACCTCACAGAGTCCCAAAGCCTTCATGACACCAGCTCAACACTGATTGCTGCACAAGCCACCCGATACACACACACACACACACACACCACACACAACCGCTAAACGGCACACATCACCCGATAACGGAGAAGCAAGAACCAGCGGGCAGGGCAGGACTTTGAGGAAGGAAACAAGAACCAGTCTGTACACTTGAAAACAAGGTCCAAGTCATGTGAGGTGGCTTAGGCCTGTCATCCTAGAACTTGAAAGTCTAAGGCAGGAGGAGTGCCTCAGGCTCAAGGGTAATCTGAGCTATCAAGTATGACTTTGTCTAAAGAAAGAAAATATTAAGTTAAGTTGCTCAAACCTGATCCCTGCTCAGCACAAGTGTGTGTGAGGCACGTGCTCAACTGTTCAATCCCGGGCACCAAAGATAAGATCCGGCCCCTGAAGCCTTCCTCCTCCCGCTTATGGCCACCCAGAGACACATTGGCAGCTCCGCTCAGACAGCCACAAGCTGCAAGGGGGTGAGGAGTCCCACCCGACACTCTTTGAACCCGTGGCACCCCTCCAACAGGACCCCCAACTCACATTCACACCAAAGTCCGGCGAGGTAGAACTCCAAATGGCCCCAATACTGGCAGCAGCCAGCATGGCCTCCACAGCATGCGCACTGTTGGGTAGATAACCTGTGGGAGGTAGGGGAGAGAAAGCCTTGGGTTGAGGGAATCAAAGCAACAGACTTCCAGAAGTTTCCCCGGGAGACCTAAAGTATCTGAGAAGTGGAAATGCCAGCCGATCCACTCACTATACGTCATGAATCCATTTTCTACCCTTGAACCAGAACGACCCCTATGCTGGCTCTTCTCCTCCACTCCATTAACTCCATTCAGTCCCTCTGAGCTTCTCCTGCCCCAGGGCCTTTGCACAAGCTGTTGTACTTTAGCACAGAGACACATACACCAGTCTTCCACACTCAGTACACACTTGTCCTTAGGCTCTTAGATCACATGGCACTCCCTCTGGGAGGCCTTCTTTAAGCTAAGCACTTAGCCACAGCGGGACTTCCCAACTTCCCCTGTGCGGGGAAACACCGTACCCGCCTGACCTTGTGTATACCAGGTATTTAACCTGAGGTTCTCAGGTGAGGGCAAGAGTGTCACTTGTCTCCATCTTTGCTTTGCGGAATGCCTTCCAGCCTGCCCCATATTCCCTAAGACAGTGGTTCTTGCCCTTCCTAATGCTGCAAGCCTTTAATACAGTTCCTCATACGTGGTGACACCCACCCATAAAATTATTTTCATTGCTACAGCATAACTGTAATTTTGCTACAGTTACGAATCGTATAGATACCTGTGTTTTCTAATGGTTGTAAGGGACCCCTGTGGAAGGGCTGTTGACCTCCAAAGGGGCCGAAACCCACAGGTTGAGAACCACTGCCCAAAGAAATGTGCTGACTGGCATATGGGTGAGTGGAACGAGAGAGGACGGGCAGACACACACAAATACAGGGAGAGCTATGCCGTAACCCTTTGGGGCAGAATGAGTGGAGGCCCCATCCCCAGGCAGGTTGGCATCACGACAGGGAGGCAGAGAGCACCTGTGGTCAGAGGAATCACCAGCAACAAAACAGACACTTGGGGCCCTGAACGACCTTCTCCAGAGAGACAACAGCAGTCTGGACTCGACCTTTCAAAGCACACACGTGTCCCCGGATAGTCCAGAGGCACTCGGAGGGCAGGGCTTGGGCACTGTTCCTCTCAACCCCACAAGAGCACTCTGGTACCTGGCAGGTGGCAAGGCCCGCTGCAGAAGTGCTCACTTGCCTGGGAGCAGACCTGAAGAGCCTCTTCACTGTGGTTCCCCAAGGGGGACTCCCCCCCCCCGCTGACTCATGGCCCAGGGGAGTGCGCCATCCAGCAGGCTCTCTGCCCCTCACAAACCAACAAGCAGCCTGCCCTCTTCCTAAGCCACCAGGTCTACCTTGGGGACCATACTCAACAGTTTAATGCATCTCCTCAGCCCGGCAGGCACCCATGCCTCTTCCGTGGCTCTCATGTAGAGCTACAGTCAGGGCAGAGAGAAACTGACAGACCATTAGCCACAGAAGGGCAAGCCAAGAGCCAGACAGACTGAAGAGCCCTGGCTGATGGAGCAAGTCCCCGCCCCAGGCAGAGCCCAGTTCAGAAAGGATCTCAACTGTCTCCAGGCAACCCTGGCTCTGTGTTTCCTTCTCTCAGAAACACCTGCTGCTGCAGACTGATTTGAAAAAAAAAATGCAGCCGGGCGTGGTGGCGCATGCCTTTAATCCCAGCACTTGGGAGGCAGAGGCAGGCGGATTTCTGAGTTCAAGGCCAGCCTGGTCTACAACGTGAGTTCCAGGACAGCCAGGGCTATACAGAGAAACCCTGTCTCGAAAAAACCAAAAAAAAAAAAAAAAAAATGCAAATGAGGGCTGGCTCGTGGCTCAGGGGTGGAGCCTCGCCAAGCATCAGCCCTGAGTTCCAATCCAGCCCCGGGGAAACAAACTGGAAGGAAGAAAAACAAAAGGAAGAGGCTTTCGCCATTGCTTAGCCAGATTTTAAAAGGTGACGGTGGTGGGGAGGGATGCTGGAGAGATGGCTCAGTGGTTAAGAGTACTTGGCTGCTCTTCCAGAGGTCTTGAGTTCAATTCCCAGCAACCACAGCTCACAACCATCTGTAATGAGATCTGATGCCTTCTTCTGGTGTGCATGAAGACAGAGCACTCGGATACATAAAATATACTAATAAATAAATCTTTTTCAAAAATTTATTTATTTACTTTACATCCCAATCTTTAAAAAAAAAAAAAACCACCAACAACAAAAAAGTCAACAGCTTAAATAGGACCAAGAAGTACACAAGAAAAATGAGGTTTCAATCTTTAAAGCCCACATTGGCTGCATGCAGTGATACATGCAGAAAGACCAAAGTTCCGGGCCAGCCTGGGCTACATAATAAGAGCCTGTCTGAATGCAAACAAATGAAACCCTGAACGGACTGACTGCTGGCGCAGCCTCCCCTGCATTCACCTAACAGCTATTTATCAGACTCCAGCTGTGCGCTTGGCCTGCCACAGTGTGGATCAGGCCAGCAACGGAAACAGGGCCTATCTTCAGGGACAGACACAGAGCCTGTCCCTGGGGGCTGCAGAGCAGACAAACAACACAAAGGGGACATCGGAGGACATGAGCTCACAAAGAAAAGCTAAGCTGATACTGGAGATGGGTGAGGAATGGCCCAGGCAGGCATTGCCAGGGCGGCCCCGAGTGAGCAGGATCTGCTCACCCTGATGCCAGGTGTGATGGGGACACAGAACACAGGTGACAGAGTGGCCCTTGCCTTTCCTGCCAACCAGCACAGGTCGTACTCACTCCATGCCCTGCCCCACTGCCTAAGAAGGAGCTGCAGGGCTCCCGGGCCAGCCCTGGACCTGGTCCCTGTGATGTGGCTGCAGACCAAGCCTCTGCAAACACAAGCTGGCGCCTGTTGTCAGGCAGTGCCCTCCAGGAGAGGCACACTCTGCCAGAAACAGAGCTTAACGACCTACGGCCTTGTCCAACTGAGGGTCAGGGATTGAGCCCCAAGCTGCCCTGGAAGAATGGTTCGCCCCAGGCACACCCTTCTGGCACTAACTAACCGAAGTCACTGGGTAAGAGACAGATCCCCACAGGCCTTCCTGTTACTTGGAACTGAAGGCGAAAGGAGACCTGGAAAGGTAGCTGAGCTCTTATCAGGAAGTGCGATGCCACCTGAGGGACATTCAGGAGGGACATCCAGGCCTAGAGAAGCCTGCAGACTCCAGTGCACCTCCTGAACAACAGTCCCCCACAAGCTCCTGCGCCCAAGTCCAGAGCCTCCCCTATGCCCACTCCCACTGCCTGAGGGGTCTGCACATCTCTTTTTTTTTTTTTTTCCGAGACAGGGTTTCTCTGTATAGCCCTGGCTGGAACTCACTTTGTAGAGCAGGCTGGCCTCGAACTCAGAAATCCGCCTACCTCTGCCTCTGCACATCTCTTTTCCTGCCGTGTGTCAAAAGTTGGGAGGCTATAAGGAATATGGCTTTGAGCAGCTGTGGGGGGCAGAGAGGCAGAGGTGGAAAAAGCCGTGACAGATCAGTGCAGGGACATCTGTCACAGTGCCCTTGCTCCTACAGACAGGCCTTTGCACAGGCTGTGTCTGCTGTCTGGCTCCATTTCCCACTCCACACTGCCCCGTGGCAACAGAGCTAAGTCCTGCATGCATCTCTGTTAATCCACCGACTACACAGACCACTCCTGGACTCTGTTGCCCCTTTCCCCTCCAGAAACACAAAAAAGAGAACCCGTGGCCCTTCCAGAACAATAAGACAGGGGAATCTTGGTTTATCCTTCTTTCTCTTTGTTTTTCTTAATGTTGTTATTCGTTTTGTTTTGAGACAGGATCTCCCTGTGAAACTGGTCTGACAATCCTCCTGCCTCAGCCTTCCAAATTCTGGAATGATGGGTGTATCAGTACCCCCAAGACTCTTTCTGCAATTCACCCTGTGTCTGCCCTGACCCATGTACGTGGTCATACAGTGGAGTGTTCTACACACAGCTAAGCTTTTTTCGAGTTTCAAGTCTCTCCACCTTCTGGGCCATTTTGTTGTTGGTTTGCTTTGATTTGGTTTGAGTTTGGGTTTTAAGGATTGAACCATCATAGCACTCAACCGCACTTACCAAAGAGGGGACAGGAGGGAAGGGAAAAAGGAAAGGGGGAGGGAGAGAAAGGCCCTTACCAACCACACGGTCCCCTTTCTTCACACCCATCTTCCTCATGGCAGCTGCGAACAGGGCCACCTGCTGCCGCAGCTCTTCGAACGTCACCTTCACAATCTCCTCTCTGCCTTCCCCTAAAGAGAGAACAAAGACCGCTCAAGCACAGATCAGGATGGGGACCAACCAGACGTGGCCCAGGGTGGTACCACTCCACAGGAGAACCAGGCAGGGTGGAAGCCAGGCTCTGACCCCAAGGCGGGGACCCCCAGGAGGAATTGCTGATGAAAATAACCAGACCAGATGTGAGAGAACCCCACAACCCTGGGGGTTACACAGAGGGTGCAAGCTGCGATATGGAGGCCAGGAAACTAATATGGAGATAGCATGTGCACAGCTGTTGCCTGTAGCGCTTCCCGGCCCTGCCACAGAGCTATGCTGTCTGTGGTCACAAGCCCCTCAGGGTCACCTCTGCTTCTAGGTGTCTGAGTAAAGAAAGCAGTTTCGGGGGCTGGTGAGATGGCTCAGCGGGTAAGAGCACCCGACTGCTCTCCCGAAGGTGATAAGTTCAAATCCCAGCAACCACATGGTGGCTCACAACCATCCGTAACGAGATCTGGCTCCCTCTTCTGGAGTGTCTGAGGACAGCTACAGTGTACTTACGTATAATAAAATAAAATAAATCTTTATTTTATAATAAAATAAAATAAATCTTTAAAAAAAAAGAAAGCAGTTTCTGTGGCCAGACCAGACGCCCCCTTAAGACTACTTTTGAGCTTCCCCTCGGTGTGGCACTGAGGGACTCTCTGCTCTTCAGCACCAGTAACTCCTTTTCGTTGCTGTGGTACCGTCTACCGTTGGCCAGGCTTTGATGACTACCTTTTGACTGACTAGCTAATGCAAACTTAAACAACAGTGCAAATTTTAAAAAAATTAAAATTAAAAATTAAAGGATTGGGGACGCAAACCTTGAATTCTAACACTCAGGAGGTAGCAGAGGCAAGCCAACCTGTAAGCATGAAGCCAGCCTGGTCTACACTGGGAATTCCAGGCCAGCTTGGGCTTCATAGTGAGGTATTGTTAAGCATCCTCCCTCAAAAAAGGACATTAAATGACTATTGTTGCCGGCAGAGGCCTCACTATGAGGGTCTCTCTAAGGCCCACAAGAGTCCTCACCAAAGAAATTATGTCAAAACATCAATGACAATCTTCACCTATTCATTAGGAAGAACTAAAAATGGCAGACTCGGTGCCTCAGACAGCCCTCCCGGCTTCACAGGCCTGGCCCAGGTGACCAATGGGTCACTGAGGGGACTGAAGAGTGACCACTAGCCGGGCGTGGTGGCGCACGCCTTTAATCCCAGCACTTGGGAGGCAGAGGCAGGTAGATTTCTAAGTTCGAGGCCAGCCTGGTAAACAGAGTGAGTTCCAGGACAGCCAGGGCTACACAGGGAAACCCTGTCTCAAAAAACCAAAAAAAAAAAAAAAAAAAAAATGTGAAGAGTGACCACTGAGCCTTGGTCATAAAAGACATCACGGCAGCTGGGCCGGGTGCCTCAAGCCTGTCACCTCAGCCCCTCAGGAGGCTGAGGCTGGAGAATTACAAGCTCCAGGTCAGCCACAGCCATTTAGTAAATGACACTATCTCTAAGTCAGTGGTCCTCAACCTCCCTAATGCTGCAACCCCTTAATACAGTTCTTCATGCCATGGTGACCTCCCACAGTAAAATGATTTTCACTGCCTCTTCATAACCGTGATGTTGCTGTTCTGAACCATAATGTAAATATCTGGTATGCCACCCTAAAACTGACCAGCAGCCAGGCGTGGTGGCGCACGCCTTTAATCCCAGCACTCGGGAGGCAGAGGCAGGTGGATTTCTGAGTTCGAGGCCAGCCTGGTCTACAGAGTGAGTTCCAGGACAGCCAGGGCTATACAGAGAAACCCTGTCTTGAAAAAAAACAAAAACAAAAACTAAAACTGACCAGCAGGCAGATAGAGCTCCAAGGAGAGAGCACGTGCCTACCTCAACACAGAAACAAGATCCCACACCTCCCGGGCCCACTGAGGGGAGGCAGCAGCCTACTGTGAAAACTCATGCCAGCCACGGAGAGAGGGGCCTCTGCAGCTAGCCTTTGGGGTGGGGCAGCCCCTGTTGGCCAGCTTATCCAAAAGGACTGAGGTAGAAAATCTGTCCATGATGGATTGTCAGGCGATGTGTCTGTCGCCCTGCACAGCAACTGGACTATGCTGTGGAGAAACCGGAGTCCTCCTTAGAGACAATGGCCTCGAGAAAGCACTTAGCCCTTGACCATCATCTTTGAGGCAGGACACTGCTTTCTGGCTCAGACCCACGAAACACCTTTCCACACCTGAGTGGGTCTCTTCATCCTGAGGCACAAAACTGGTGTCCCCCATGTGCGTGGGATGGACACAAGCCCCCAGTCTCTCTCTGACCCTGCTGCACTCACGTGCCTGCCACCCCAGTCCTTTGTATCTGGCCACAGTACTCAGGGACAAAGTGCGCTGTGCAGATGGCTGTGCTGACAAAACCATGACAGGGCTGAGGGGCTCCTGGCCGCTCACTGGAGCTGAAGCGTGAAGGCTAATGTCCCTGTGGCCTCAGAGAACCCAAGCCTGAGCACTAGCTACAGTAGATGCCTGAGTGAGCAGAGCACAGCCAGGCAACACCTGTCAGGGGCAGGAGGCAGGGAGCAGGGAGGGCAGAGGAGACACAGTCAGAAAAAAAAGAAAAGAAAGAAAACATAGGCCAGCCTCGGGACTTGGGAAGGCTAAGTGAGAGCCAGAGAGAAGTGCAGACTGCGTTCGATGTCTTTGCTTCTCAGCACCAGAGTGACTGAGTGGCTGAGTGGCTGTCTGGTCTGTAGGCTGTCAGAGAGCCCCGGCTTAACTTAAGGACATCTGCACTCGAAGCCTTGAGGAAGGAAAGCTGGCTCAGCAAAGCTCCAACATTAAAGGGAAGGCCCGAGGGAGACTGAGGCAGAAGCGGCCTCCTCTGCCAGCTCAGAGCAGAGCTTTCACGAATGCCAGCTCAGCTGATCTGCATTCCTATGAGAGAGGGGACAGGGGATTGGGATCAAGGAGCATCCTTGGTTCAGGAGCTACTGGGATGCCCGCACCACAAGCACTGAGAAGCAGTTCCTCCGCTTCCCCTAAGTATCAGGTATGCCACTGTGGTTTGGGATTTAAGACTCCAGGCTGGGGGGGCTGGTGAGATGGCTCAGGGGGTAAGAGCACCCGACTGCTCTCCCGAAGGTGATAAGTTCAAATCCCAGCAACCACATGGTGGCTCACAACCATCCGTAACAAGATCTGGCTCCCTCTTCTGGAGTGTCTGAAGACAGCTACAGTGTACTTACATATAATAAATAAAATAAATCTTTAAAAAAAGACTCCAGGCTGTTCTCATTTTGCAGTGGGAGAAAGCGAGAGCTCATGGAGCATCAGAGTACTGAGGGAGCACTTGAGTTTCTGTGGGTCCAGAGAGGAAGGTAAGGGGGGTATCAGGCCAGAACCCCGGGTCTGGAACAGAGTGGCCTTCCCAAGACTCTGATGCACACACAGACTTAAAACACCCAGACAATAGGACCTTGGGAGTGTTTAGGAAGAGAACACCAACAGATGTAATAAGATAGACCTTGAAAAGCTCAGGCTAGCCCAGCGTGGTGAGGCATGCCTTTAATCCCTGCACTTGGGAGGCAGAGGCAGGTAGATCTCTGGAAGTTCAAAGCCAGTCTGGTCTACAGAGCAAGTCCAGGATAGCCAGGGCTACACTGAGAAACCCTGTGGAGAGGAACTACCTCCCCATCACCACCACCACCAAAAAAAAAAAAAAAAAAAAAGGAAGAAACACTGGTGCCAAGTGCCAAGGCCAGCAGGATGACCGATTCCAGGGACAGGAGCCAAGGAGTAGGTGAGTTCTCAGAAAGAGAGAGAAAGCAGGCCCTCACCCTGCACTGGACAGCTCTGAGTAAAGTCAGTCCCCTTCAGCCCCTCAGCCCATCAGTTTCTTCCTCTTAGACTATCTTCTTTCTTCTTCCTAGCACTAAGGTCATCTCCCCCAACCCCCAAAATATCAACCTCATGAGAGCAGGGAGCTTGTCTCTACCTCTCAAGGCTGCAGCCCCAGCATCTGTCTGGGTTGGTGGAGCAGGTGCATGAGGGGTTAACAGAGATGCCAGTGTTCCAAAGAGCAGCAGGAGAGAGGCTGGCGGGCACCTGAGCCAATGCCTCTGACTGAACTGTACCATTGGGAGGGGGGAGCCCAGGAGAGGAAGAAGCAAAAGGTATTCAACACCCAAACCCAACATGTGCGCTGTGCTGAATGTGTGTGTCAGAAGTGACTGTGGGTTCCGAGACCCCAGGTCCGGTCCCCCCAGAGATGCTCCAGGAAACTACCATGAGAACTAGACAGCCACCATATTGAGAGCTGCACTGATTTCCAACCTAGGATCTTGACAGAGAGGGAGAGGTCCACATAATTCCTGTGCCAATGGGTTGTTCTGACACACACACACACACACAAATGCCCAGCTCAACCCAATAACAACCCTGAAGTAGTTGTTATCATCGGTCCCTCTTGGCAGTGCAGAAACAGCTAGAGAGGCTGAGCAACCTACCTAAAGTCACACAGCAACAGCACGAGGCTGGGCCTTGAACTAAAGTCCTCACTCAAGATCATTTAGGCTTATGCCAAGCCCAAGGATCTGACCCTTCCCCAGCAACACTTCTGACTAAGTAAAACAACAACAACAACAACAAAAAAAAAAAAAACTGGAAAAAGATGAGAGAAAATCGACCCCTGTCAGACTGGGACAGACACTAGGCATGTGAAGGCAAATGGCACAGCTCACTGGGTTCTTTTCAGAAGCACTAGGGCAAAACACCAGTGGCTCTCACTGCAAGTAGAGGTTGGCCCCGTCCAAAAAACAGAACCTTCAGTTTCAAAAGCTAATGGCTCCAGGAAACTCCACCCACTCCACTAAGCCCGACTCAGTGGTGTGATCCGATCCGACTGCCTGACTGCAGAGCAGAAAGTGTTATTACTCAAAGGGAGAGAGTGCAGCCACCTGCAACAACCATCTCCATGAACTACCTCAAACTGGCGTGGAGACCTGAGTGGTCCTCTTGTCTCTCATGCGCACACATGCACCTGTGCACAAATAGGCACAAAAGTGCTTCTGCACAGTCCTGAACATGGACAAACACGCACTGCACACACAAGAAGGATGGGAACAGACCAGGCAGTGGTGGCACACACCTTGAATCCCAGCACTCTGGCAGCAGAGGCAGGAGGATCTCTGTGAGTTTGAGGCCAGCCTGGTCTACAGAGTGAATTTCAGGACAGCCAGGGATACACAGAGAAACCCTGTCTTGTTGGGGGGGGGGCATGGGGGGGGACAGAAACAAGCAGCAGTCTCTGGCCAGCCCTCTCTGTCTCCCAGCAGAGGTATCTGTTAGGCCAGGAGGAGGCTGACACTCAGCTGGAACCCACCTAGGAGCCCCTCCACATCCACAGGGCCATACACGGTTACCACCCAGGACACCCAGGGGACTCACGGGCCACGTAAAGGGCGACTCGGTCATTCTCCTTGTGCCGCAGGAGGTTCTCTGCGTAGTTTAGGCGGCTGCCTCTGAACCACTCAGGGACATCTGCAATCCCTTTGGATGTGTCCACAACCTGCAGAGGGACAGCAGAAGAGAGCCAGAGGCTCAGTGCAGAGCCTGATGACATCACCTATACACCAACCTGAGGAGATAGCACAGCCCTGGCCCCGGGGTAGTCACCCCGGAAATTCTTACAACAGAGTTTACTGAATACCTAAGACAGCTGCTAAAGAGGAAATAAGGGAAAGGAGAGGAGAGGAAGTGGGGAGGTCAGGCCGGTCATACCAGCACCTGGGGTGGAGGCAAGAGGATTAGGAGTTTGAGGGCAGCATGGGCTACGTGAAATCCTGTCTCAAAAAGAAGGAAGGAAGGCAGGGGGTGGAGGTGAGGGGTCTTCATTCCCAGAACTTGGGAGACAAGAGGCAGGTGAAACTCTATGCATTAAAAGGCTGGCCTGGAGCCGGGCGGTGGTGGCTCACGCCTTTAATCCCAGCACTCAGGAGGCAGAGGCAGGCGGATCTCTGAGTTCAAGGCCAGCCTAGTCTACAGAGTGAGTTCCAGGACAGCCAGGGCTACACAGAGAAACCCTGTCTCGAAAAACTAAAAAAAAAAAAAAAAAAAGGCCAGCTGGTCTACAGACTGAGTTCTAGAATGGCCAGGGCTACACAGAGGGGTGGAGGGGTGGCAGAGGGGTGGAGGGGTGGGGATGATACAATGTCTGAAACCAGAACTGGGATGTAGCTCTGTGGCAGAGCACCTGCTCAGCATCCTAGAGACACCCCCCCATCTCAGAGACCCCTGATTCATCCCCAGCACAAAAGTAAATGAAAAAAAGAAAATCTGTCCGAGAGTCTTGTCACACAGACATGCCAAAAACAGGAGGCAAGCCTAGGGCCCTGCCCCCACCTGCACGCACAGTTCTGTGAGAAAATGACTCTGCCTTTCCTGTGGTGCTGAGACCTTAGTCTCTGTCTTAAGAGTGCTGGCACATCAGCCTTACAGAAGGCTTTGCCGCAAACTGAGAGTGAAATGTGCTTCAGACATGGGACTCTTCCTGGGCACCGTTTCACAGACCATTGAAAGGAGCTGAGAGCTTCTGTCTCCTGTGTGCTATTTTAAATTTTTCTTATTTTATAGTTTGCACAGGTGTTTTTGCTTGCATGAATGTCTGTGCACTGTATGTGTACAGTAGCTGTGGAAGCAGAAGAGGACATTGAATCCCCTGCAACTGGAGTTACAGATTGTTATGAGCTGCTATGTGGGTGCTAAGAATTGAACCCAGATCCCCTGGAAGAGCACCCAGTGCTCTTAACCTCTGAGCCACCCCTCCAGGCACAGCCCTCTTACATTTTCAAAGTGTGCGTGTACGCATGTGCATGGATGGGTGAGGGGTGTGGTGGCATGTACCACAGCACACATGAGCGGGCCCGAGGACAATTTGCAGGAGTCGGTTCTCTCTCTACCTTGTGGGTCCCAGGAATCGCACTCAGGTCATCCGGCTTGGCAGCAAGCGCCTTTACCCACTGAGCCATGTTGCTGGTCCACACATGGGACTAGCAGGTACTATGATTCGGTATTCCTCAAGCAACATTTCACTTGGAAACAACCACATCAGGAGACAAGTGTGTGGCCAGACTCACTTACCTCATCATACATACGTGAGTAAAGGATTCCACTGAACTTCCAGAACTCAGCCCAGAAGTCCGAATACGACCGGACGGACCAGTGGTATAAGTCATTGTAATTCCCTAAAAAAAACAAGCAAAACAGCAACTCTTCAGCCTAGCCTCAAAAGGTGGCCCCTTGGTGGAAAGCCACAGGCTTAAGGACCTCACGTGCCAGGGATTCAGTGACTCTAACGCCCTTGAATGACTGGGAGGAGCTAAACCTCATTGCACAAACCCTTCACCCACAGTCCCCAAGAAACACAATGAGAAGATGGTATGTGAGTGTGTGTGTGTGTGTGTGTGTGTGTGTGTGTGTGTGTGTGTGTGTTTCAACAGCTCAGGGTGCTCTCAAACTCCTGTTCCAGCCCTCTGGTACTACAAGAGTGTGCCACCACACCCAACCGAGTATCTTTGTATGTTTACACATGGAGGTCACAGGTCAACCTCAGGGGTCATTCCTCAGTTATCATCCATTTATCTGTCTGGGATTTTTTTTTTTTTTTTTTTTTTTTTTTGGTTTTTCGAGACAGGGTTTCTCTGTGTAGCCCTGGCTGTCCTGGAACTCACTTTGTAGACCAGGCTGGCCTCGAACTCAGAGATTCGCCTGCCTCTGCCTCCTGAGTGCTGGGATTTTTTAAAGAGTTGTTTATGTGTATGGGTGTTCTGCTTGGATGGATGTCTGTGTATCACATGCATTCCTGGCACCCATGGAGGTCAGCAGAGGGAGTCTGGTCTGAGGAACTGGAGTGACAGATAATCGCCCCCCCCCCATCCCCATGCCGGTACTAGGAACTGAATCCAGGATCCCCTGCACATACTCTTGCCCATGGGGTGACTTTTTTTCCATCCCCAAGCTTATTCTTTTTGAGACAGGGTTTCTTACTGGGGACCTGGAGCTGGCTAAGTAGGTCAGATTGGATGGCCAGTGAGCCCCAGCATGTGTCCCCACCCTCCAAGGCAAGGGCTACAGGATCACCCAGCTTAGTTTTTCTTTCTTTCTTTTTTTTTTTTTCCAAGACAGGGTTTCTCTGTGTAGCCCTAGCTGTCCTGGAACTCACTTTGTAGACCAGGCTGGCCTTGAACTCAGAAATCCACCTGTCTCTGCCTCCCGAGTGCTGGGATTAAAGGCGTGCGCCACCACGCCCAGCTCCAGCTTTGTTTTTTTTTTTTTTTTTTTTTTTTTTTTTTTTTTTTTTTTTTTTTTTTTTTTTTTTTTTTTTTTTTTTTTTTTTTTTTTTTTTTTTTTTTTTTTTTTTTTTTTTTTTTTTTTTTTTTTAAAGATTTATTTTATTTATTATATGTAAGTACACTGTAGCTGTCTTCAGGCACTCCAGAAGAGGGCGCCAGATCTTGTTACGGATGGTTGTGAGCCACCATGTGGATGCTGGGATTTGAACTTATCACCTTCGGAAGAGCAGTCGGGTGCTCTTACCCGCTGAGCCATCTCACCAGCCCCTCCAGCTTTGTTTTTATGTGTGTTTTAGAACCCAATTCAATTCCTTATGCTTGCAGAGCATACCTGAGCCATCTCCTCAGTCTCCCTGGGGTGGGGGGGGAAATTTTATATATATTTTTTTTAACAAGACATATAAATATATATATATATATATATATATATATATATATATATATATATATATACACACACACACACATATATATATATAAACAAGACATATGTTCACTGAAAAATGTCACATGGGCCTGGTTTGGTGACAAGAATTCCAGCTGCCCAAGAAGCTGAGGCTGGGAGATCAGAACTTCCAGGCCAGCCTGGGCAACTTGACTGAGACCCTGTCGCAAAATAAGGAGTAAAGAGAGGAGCTGGGGTGCAGCTCAGTGACAGAGGACATGCCCAGCATGGCCCTGGGTTCCATCCTCAGGATCACAGAGGAGAGAAAAAACATCAAATGGCAAAAGTCTCCTCAGTCGTGGTGCTGAGACAGGTGAGCACTTCTAGAGAAGAGAAGCTTTGAAACAAATGGAGCCTGGTTGAGCCATTAGGGGGTTTTCTAGATTCACTGATGATGGCCTACTCACATGCAGATCAGTCCCCACAGGCTCAGGAGAAGCCACTGCTCTCTCACTCACTCCCTCAGACTCCTGCCTGGAGGGAGGGTGGGGGACAGAGGGAGAATGCAGCAGACCAGTGCCCCCAGTTAGTCAAAGCTATCATAGAGATCCCCTTCTGCAGATCCTGCCCAGCTAAATTAAAAGCTGGGTGTGGGAGCTGGGCTAACAGCTCAGGGGTTAAGGCGCTTAGCTTAGTGCCCAAGAGACCAGAGCTGGGGGAGGGGGAGGATGGGGAGCACACAGGCTTCAAGGAACACACAGTGTCTGGAGATGCTGAGCTAGCCAGATCACAGGTGGGAAGGCCACAAGCAGGGCCACATGTGGGACTTTCTAGCTCTGGGCTCCAAGAATAGCAAACAAGATCTCAACCCACTCCAGACCCCAGGTAGGATTATACAAAGTAGATCTAGCATGCAGGGAAACTACAGGGTCCAGGGGTTTGTACTGCATGAGTACAGAGTACAAACTACAGCGCTGACTTTGCTGGAGACCTCAGACAAGCCACAGGCCACAGGCCACTCCAGGACCCAGTTTTCCCCATGGGTCACTGTTGTCAAGAGGCTACAGATCCTCCCACCTCAGTGGAAGAATTCACTCTGGCTCCAGATCGGGAACCTGCTCTACCCCTTCTGAGCACCTGGCCTGGGGCAAGAGGCCCTACCTCTCTGCAGGGGCATTCTTTTTTTTTTTTTTTTTTTTTTTTTTTGGTTTTTCGAGACAGGGTTTCTCTGTATTGCCCTGGCTGTCCTGGAACTCACTTTGTAGACCAGGCTGGCCTTGAACTCAGAAATCCGCCTGCCTCTGCCTACCGAGTGCTGGGATTAAAGGCGTGTGCCACCACACCCGGCTGATGGGGCATTCTTGTCAGAAGATTGGGAATGTTGTGAAAACCAAAAGGACACACTGCTTAAGAGCCATAGTGGAGGCCGGAAGGATGGCTCCGCAGTTAAAAAAAAAAAGTCGGGCTGGTGAGATGGCTCAGCGGGTAAGAGCACCCGACTGCTCTTCCGAAGGTGATAAGTTCAAATCCCAGCAACCACATGGTGGCTCACAACCATCCGTAACGAGATCTGGCGCCCTCTTCTGGAGTGTCTGAAGACAGCTACAGTGTACTTACATATAATAAATAAAATAAATCTTAAAAAAAAAAAAGTCACAGCCGGGCATGGTGGCGCACGCCTTTAATCCCAGCACTCGGGAGGCAGAGGCAGGCGGATTTCTGAGTTCGAGGCCAGCCTGGTCTACAAAGTGAGTTTCAGGACAGCCAGAGCTACACAGAGAAACCCTGTCTCAAAAAACCAAAAAAAAAAAAAAAAAAAAAAGTCACAGGGCTATTACTGAGGGCCCAAGTTTGGTTCTCAGCACCCAACTTAGACAGCTCACAACTGCATTAACTCCTGTTCCATAACTTCCGATGCTCTCTTCTGATTTCTGTGAGCAACTGCACTCATGGGCATAACCACACACAGCCATATGAAAACATGTAATTAGAAACAAAATTACTCCGGGTGGTGGTGGCAGCGGTGGCAGCAGCGTTGCGCAGTGGTGTACGCCTTTGATCCTAGGCAGAGGGAGGTGGATCTCTGAGTCCAAGGCTAGCCTGGTCTACAGAGTGAGTTTCGGGACAGCCAGAGCTACACAGACAAGCAAGACAAAACAAAACAAACAAAAATCCTCTGACATTCAGTTGTCTGTATTCAACTCCTGCCATTCTATGTGACCTCAGACATTATTGACTTCATGAGCCTCAGTTTTCCCCTCTGTAAGAAGGGAACGGTGGTTGTCAGGACCTAGGGAGTGCCCAGGACAGTTCCCTGCAGAGTAAAGGCACCCAAAGGTATCTGTCATTGTGTCACCCCTCCATTTGCATGAAGATCACACGTGGCACCCTGGTGGCATGTACTAAGCCTATCCACATCGGGCAGCCAGCAAGAGAGTTAATATGCAGTAGTGTGCGGCGGCATTTTAATTGTGCCCCAGCACAAGGGCAGTTCTACTGGTGAGACAGCTTTATGCACCTGTGGGAACCAACACTAGACAAACAGGCCCCACGGCTCCTCTCCCTCCCTCTGGCTTAGTCACCTGGGTCCTTGCAAATGGCCAGCTCTGGATGCAAAAGGTTTCCCAAGCTGCTGGGACTGGCTAGATGCTAGAAATCTTGTCTGGACACAAAAGTGGATTTAGGCTGAGCCTGGTGGCTCAGGTCTATAATCCTAGCTACTCAGGACACTGAGGCAGGAAGGAGAGCCAAGCCCACCTGGTCTACAGAGCAAGTTCCAAGCCAAGCCAGCCTCAACAATTTTTAAGACCCTGCCTGGCCAGCCACATCTTTAGTCCCAGGGCTCAGGAGGCAGAGGCAGGAGGACCTCTGTGAGTTCAAGGCCAACCTGATCTACAGAGTGAGTTCCAGGATATCCAGGATGACATAGAGAGCTCCTGTCTTTAAAAAGAAATCGTGTGTGTGTGTGTGTGTGTGTGTGTGTGTGTGTGTGTGTATGGGGGGGTTGGAGTATGGCTCACTGATAGAGCCTTGTCTAGCATGTGGGAGACCCTGGGTTCAATCCCTAGGACTTTAAGAGAACAGGAGAGCATGCAGTAGCAGCAGCATTGAGGGGTGTGGCCAGCCCCACAAACCTAGGGACCTGATTGATGGTCACATGGATATCTCAGCACCCCCAGGACCTTTCCACTGCTGTGTCCTACCTCCACTACATCATGGAGTGAGCCAAGAATCCTCTCAGAGATGCAGCCAGAGGCCCAGATGACCACGGGCACATTTGGTTCCGCATGTTTTAACCCTCAACTGAGAGTCTAAACCATGTGCTAGCATTTCAAAATCTTAGTTTTAAATGAAAGGGGGTATGCATGGTACATGACTGCGATCTCAACATTCAAGAGTCAGAGGCAGGATGATCAAACTCAGCCAAGTGTGGTGGAGCACGCCTGATTTTAAATCCCAGCACTTGAGAGGCAGAGGCAAGTGGTACTCTGAGAGCTTGAGGCCAGCCTGGTCTATAAAGTGAGTTCAGGGTTAGCACTGATTACATAGTGAGACCCTGTCTCCAGGAGAAGAGAAAGGAGATAGGAGTCAGCCATTGTGTGTGTGCGAGGGGGAAGTGGGGATCTGACTCTACACAAGAATGTGCAACAGCCATGAACCAGCAAGGCAGGAGGGAAGCCCTTATAAAACACATGGATACAGGGAGAAAGGACACAATACAGAGGAAAGACAGCATTTGAGGTAGACCTAAAAGATGCTCAAACCTCGCGGCCAGGCAGGTGAGAGGGAAGGAAAATGGAGGAAGGAAAAAAGGGAGGGGCCATGCAACCACCATGAGTGGCTGCCGCTTGAGAGGACTGCACAGATGGCAGGCGGGCTCCGCTTTCCACATCCAGCCCTCCGCTTTATTTTGTAGTCATTCCTTCAGAGACAGGCTCTCCTCCCTCTGTAGTCCAGGCTATCCTTGAACTCAAGGATACTCAGCAATCCCTCTGCCTGAGCACCCGAGTGTGAGCCGCTATGCCTTGTAAGCCTCCCAACTTTCAAACACAACATAGTCAACAGTGCTTCTAAAGAGCCACCCAGGACCACCCCGAGAGCCAGAGACTTGAAGGACAGAGATTAAGGGTAAGGGGTTACTCACTAAACCTCTAGCCAGTGATGGTATCCAGTGGTCAACTCTCAGGACTATGCCTGCCACCTAAGGCACACTAGGTCCTCTCATAATGCTCATTTTATAGATGAGGAAACCAAAGCCTGAGGCGACTGAAGAACTTGTTCCTGGTCACAAAGCTAGGAAGCTCAAGGCAGCCAAGTCCAAGCAGGGTATCAAGTTACAGCTCCCTACAGCCGCTCTTACTATGGAGAAAGCTCTGGCCCACTTCAAAGGGCTGCCCTCTGTGGAGTGAAATGCCAGGTCTACCAAGCCCCACAGGAGCACCAGATCAGGACTTCATCACTGCTGGCAGAGGAAACAGATGACGTCCAGGCAGAGAATGGAGGGCGGAAAAGAGATGCAATCCGGACAGTGATCCAGTTGGGTTAAGGTTCTTCTCCTATCTAACACCCACGAACTGACCAAGTAAAGCCTGCAAGCCCTGCAAGCGACCAGGCAAGCTTCTGTCTCCAGGTGAGAGGGATGGGAGGGAAGGGGCGGAGCCCTGTTAGGGAAGAAAAAGGACCCTGTGGAAGCTCTACCTCCATCTCCTGGCTCTCTAGCAGCAGGGTGCAGGCGCATAAGCAACAAGGGACTGTGGACAGCCTGAGAGGCCAGCAACACAAAAGACCTGCAATTGGAGATTACCCCCCAGCCAGCAAGGAGAGTGCAGCACGCAGAGGGGACAGAAGAAGGACAGCCAAGTGCTGCTGAGACACTAGGAAGGAGACTCAAAGGACTGGTGCTTAGAGTGGGAAAAAGAAAAGATTCAGGAGCTGGGGCGTGGTGGCGCACGCCTTTAATCCCAGCACTCGGGAGGCAGAGGCGGGCGGATTTCTTAGTTCGAGGCCAGCCTGGTCTACAGAGTGAGTTCCAGGACAGCCAGTGCTACACAGAGAAACCCTGTCTCGAAAAGCCAAAAAAAAAAAAAAAAAAAAAAAAAAAAAAAAAAAAAAAAAAAAAAAAAAAAAGAAGAAAGAAAAAAAAAAGAAAAAAAAAGAAAAGATTCAGGAAGGATCCCAAGACAGATCCTGGGAGCAAGACAGACACTGATGCCAACGGAAACAAGGGGGTCCCTGCAATTAGAGGGGTAACAGAGGTGAAAATGAAGAAGACAAGCAACCAACCAACCAATGTGAACTGAAAACCCCAGGCAGACACCTGAGAAGGGGGGCAGAGCAGGTGGAGGGACTAAGCAAGCCCCATGGAACCCTGGGAACGGCATATGGACGAGAACCTCTGCCCAACCCCTAATCACACAGACCAGGGTGGTGGCTGGAAGCAGGATCTGTTTAGGACTGGGAGTTTAAACCTGAGAAAGGACTCTACCTTAACTTTAAAGGAAGGAGGAGGAACGAACTCTGACCTTTTCAGGAACCTGAAATTTCAAGCTGGTCCCTAGCCAAGGCAGATGGAGGGAGCCTTTCAAATGAATCCCTGTGAACTCAGAAAGAACTGCAGATACGGTCAGAAGGAAGCCCCCCAAAAGGATGGAAATCAAGACCTCAGGAGACACTTCCCAAGCAGGCAAGCCTAGCAAAAGATCCGAGGAACCAGAAGGTGTTTGCCACTTCCAGAGGGTGACTCGCCTGCAGAAAGGGGTGATGCTACCTACAGGCGGTGATGCTACCCAAAACAGTGAAGGAAACACCATCAGACGACCGGCACCTCCTAAAGGAGGGCCCAGAGCCAGGGAGGCTCCCCCAACCCAAAGACAGGGACACTAGCCATCCATCCGAGACCCATGGCAACAACTAGGAGGAACGTCTCTAGAGGGGGACCCCAAGGCAACGAGGATCCCCCAATCCCAGTGCCATTCATCAAGGTACAACCCCGCAACTAAGCAGAGGAAGGGAGGAACCTCCCTAGAGGGGTACCCCCAAACCAGGGGGGCTTCCCCGACTCTAAGACAGGGACACTGGTCGGACATCCATCCATCTAACAGAGGCTTATCCCAACAGCTAGCAGGGACCTTCTTAGGGCGGTCCTCCCTGGAGGGAACAGCTTCCGGGAAGGTCCGTGACGGGGGGTGCACTAGCCGCGTGCCCCGTACTCACCAAGCGCCAGGCCGCAGGCGGTACCCACGGCCGCCCGGAAGCGGTCCATCTGCGTGTCCTTCTTGCTGTCAGGCTCCCACATCACCTGGCACTCCATGATCTCCTCGCGCTCGAGCCGCGCCAGCTTGGACATGGTTGCGGAGCTGCGTGGCCGGGGCTGCCGGGCTTTGGCTGCGGAGAGAGCGGAGAGCGCAAGGCGTGGAGCGGCTCAGCGGGGTGCGGACGAACCACAGCGCGAGACTGAGCCAGCGCCGGCGCGGCCTGTGGGACATCCGGCCTGGTCACACCCCCAAGCAGGCTTCGCCACGCCTCCAGAAGGCCACGCCTCCAGAAGGCCACGCCCTCTTCTGTAACCCTCCGCCGCGCCGCGCCTGCAAAAGGTGCGCTTGCTGCAAAAAAAGAGTGCTCGCCTGCGCAGGCGCAATAAGCATGTTCCACGCCCTCACTTATTGCAGAACTTACCCGGTGTTGCCCTATTTACTTATTGCCCTCGTTCGTTCATTCATTCATTTATTCAGAATTAAGTTGCTCCTCCAACATGCACTTTAGCTGCGAAGGTGACTTAAGCCTAAAACGCATGCAAGCAGATATGCAGAAAACCTCTAAAACGCGTGTCCGTGTCGCGTGTGCTCACTCACAAGGATGCTGTAGCAGGAATACGTGGGGTATATAATGTAACATAAGATACTGAGTGAGTGAGACCTCAAGTCCATCGTTAGGCCTGAAAATAAAAGCGTTAAGCACAGGACATTCTGGGGCAAGCCTTTGGAGACTAAGGTAAGTTCCACTCCAGCCTGGACCCAAAAGCAAAACCTTGTAATCCCAATACTTGAGAGGTAGAGGCGGGAGGATTGGTCTAGACGTCAAGATTATCCTTGAAACAAAGTGAGTTCAAGACTAGCCCGGACAAACTTTAAAAAGCCATGTGTTAAAACTAAAAGAAAATAGAGGGCTAGGGATGTGGTTCCATGTGGCTTACAGTGGCTTGCAGGTGACAGAAGAGAGCTTTAGGAAATCTTTCAGGCTTCTGAACAGAGAGTGGAGTCAGTGTCCAGGCCCCCCAAGCAGGAATACTTTGTCCTGTGGGGTGTGCACGGACAGCTTACTGAAAGGGCCCAGGTCTTTGGTTGGTACTATATAGCCCTGGAGTAGCAGACAAAGTCAGTGAAGGAAATGGTAGCAGCTCAAGTTCCTCCTGGGGTACAGTCAGAGTCGTTGGCTTTAAATATGGGCGAGAGCATCAGAAGGTTCCGACAGAGAGACCGCATGCTCAGATCCTACTATGGTGAGAACCTTCTGGATGCTAATAGTCTTGTCAGTCCATGTGGTACTTTGCTATCTATCCAGTATCTAAAATAACTGAAAACAAGTTAATTTTCTTTCTCTCTTTGTGTGTGCGCACACACACACACACACACACACACACACACACACACACGTGTGCGTGCATGTGGGGGGGCACATGCATGCGTTTTGGGGGGTTTGGTGCATGTGTTTGGAGGTCAGAAGTCAATCATGTCAGAAGTCAATCATGGGTGTCATTCCTCAGTTGACACCCACTTCGTTTTTTGTTGGTGGTGGTGGTGGTGATGTTTTTTGTTTGTTTGCTTTTGGTTGGTTGGTTGGTTGGTTGGTTGGTTTTCCATTTGTGAGACAGGGCCTTCCTATGTATCTTCACTCTGTAGACCAGGCTGGCCTTGAACTCACAGAGATCTGTGTGCTTCTGCCTTCCCAGTGCTGGGATTAAAACTGTGCTGCCACCAGGCCAGGCTCCCTGGTTGTTTTGTTTAGTTTTGTTTGTTTTGTTTTGTTGGGGATGTTTGTTTGTTTTATGTGTATGGGTGTTTTGCCTGAATATATGTTTCTGTAGCATGGGCATCCCTAGTGCCCATAGAGATCAGAAGAGGATTTTGGATATGACTGGAGTTATAGATGTTTGTGAGCCACCATGGGAGTGCTAGAAATGAGTTCTGGATCTACTGGATGGAAGAGGAGCCAGTGCTCTTAACTGCTGAGCCATCTCCCCAGCCTCTCCATTTTTATTTAAGACAGGCTCTCTCACCAGTTCAGAGCTCACCGAGTAGATTAGGGTGGTTGACCCATGAGCTTCAGAGATCCACCTATCTCTTCCTCCTCTCTCCAGTGTGGGGATTACAGATGTGTGCCACCGCACCTGGCTGTTTTCACACAGGCTCTGGGAACCAAATTCAGGTCCTCCCTCATGCACAGCAGCCATTAGCCTATCTAGCCATCTTCCCAGCCCAAAGGTTGATGTCTTTTTCTCTTTTCTCTGTTTTGTTTTTCTTTCTTTCTTTTTTTTTTTTTTTCCAAGACAGGATTTCTCTGTGTAGCCCTGGCTGTCTTGGAACTCACTCTGTAGACCAGGCTGGCCTCGAACTCAGAGATCCGCCTGCCTCTGCCTCCCAAGTGCTAGAATTATAGGCATGAGGCACCACCATCCATCCGGCTAGGGGTGATTTCTTATGGGTCTAGAACTGGGGTGTAAAAAAAATTCTAGACTGTTCCTCTGGTGTGGGTCTTCCTGCTTTTCCCCAGTTAGTGAGGGAGGCAGTAGGGCAAGAGAGAACCTGGGCCATGAAGGGAAGAAAGCAAAGACAGAACTGAAGCCTGCCGCCTCTTAAGAAGCAGCTCTAATCTGCTCACACAGTAGAGGAGCCCTCAGGAACTGCACCCCTGGCCTCGCCTCCTAACAGGTACTCTGGGGATTAAGCTTCCATAAGCTTCCAACGTATGAGCCTCCGGACACATGGCAAGTATTCAAGACATGGAGATGGAGGCTCTTGCAAAAGATGGTAGTGATTTGGAGACAGGCAGTTCCAGTCAGTGGATGAGCTGTCAAGTCCCCCCTCCCCCCCACTGTGAGTTTGTTCTGTGTTGTTCTAGGTTGCTGTGATAAACAGAAGGCAACTTGGGGAGGAAACAGACTATTCCATTTGCACTTCTGGGTCACAGTCCATCGCTGAGGGAGTCAGGGCAGAAACTCAAGCAGGAGCAGAGGTTTAAAAAAAGAAACTTGTGCCAGGCAGTGGTGGCACACGCCTTTAATCCCAGCACTCGGGAGGCAAAGGCAGGTGGATTTCTGAGTTCGAGGCCACCCTGGTCTACAAAGTGAGTTCCAGGACAGCCAGGGCTATTCAGAGAAACCTTGTCTCAGAAAATAAATAAATAAATAAATAAATAAATAAATAAATAAATAAATAAATATACGTGTGGCAGGGACTGGAGAGATGGCTCAGCAGGTAAGAGCACTGGCTGTTCTTCTGAAGGTCCTGAGTTCAAATCCCAGCAACCACATGGTGGCTCACAACCACCCATAATGAGATCTGATACCCTCTTCTAGTGTGTCAGAAGACAGCTACAGTGTACTTATGTATATTAATAAATAAATCTTTGGACCAGAGCGAGCAGAGGTCCTAAAAATTCAATTCCCAACAACCACATGAAGGCTCATAATCATCTGTAAGCTATGGTGTACTCACATACATAAGCCCTCCTTGCTCCAGTCACATCCTTCCTAGCCCAGAGAAGAGGGAGAAGATTCCTGGAAGGCTGCAAATTGCCTGGAGATGTGACTCCATTGGCAGAGTGGTTGACTTGTATGAATGAAGGCCTGGGATTGATGTCCAGCATCATGTGAACCCCAGAATGATAATCCACATCTCTAATATAAGCTCGAGGGAGGCAGAGGCACAAAGATCAGGAGTTCAAAACCAGCCTGGGCCATATGAAACCCTGTCTCAAAAATATTATTGAGGGGCTGGTGAGATGGTTCAGCGGGTAAGAGCACCCGACTGCTCTTCCGAAGGTGCTGAGTTCAAATCCCAGCAACCACATGGTAGCTTACAACCACCCATAATGAGATCTGACGCCCTCCCCTGGTGCGTCTGAAGTCAGCTATAGTGTACTTATGAATAATAATAAATGAATCCTTGGACCGGAGAGAGCAGGGACTGAGCAAGTGGGACCGACTGGAGCGAGCTGGGCAAACCAGAGAGAGCAGGGCTGACCGGAACGAGGAAAAAAAATATTATTGAAAAAAAGGGGGGGACAAATGTAAAATGATACAAAAGGACTGGCTGGGGACCTGCCTCGGGAATAGAGCATTTGCCTAGCATGTGTGAGACCCTGGGTTCAATCCTTAGTATGGGACACACAAAGTGACAGAACTAGAAAGTGACTTCTTTTTTATTTTCTTAGATTTATTTATTTATATATATGGGTATTTTGTCTACATGGACATCCTCACATCAGAAGAGAGTTGTGAGCTGCAGTGTGAGTGCTGGGAATTGAACTCAGGACCTTTGGAAGAGCGGAGTATACTTTTTTTGTTTTTTGTTTTCGTTTTGTTTTTTTGTTTTTCAAGACAGGGTTTCTCTGTATAGCCCCAGCTGTCCTGGAACTCACTTTGTAGACCAGACTGGCCTCGAACTCAGAAATCCGCCTGCCTCTGCCTTCCAAATGCTGGGATTAAAGGCATGCACCACCACGCCCGGCTCTCCCCCCCACCCCCCTCCATGTGTACTTTTAACCACTGAGCCATCTCTCTAGCCCCTAAAATGTACCTTCTTGATTGTCGGCCTCCTGAACCTTAATTGTCTGTTTCTTCATGGCCAGTTCAAGGCCAGCCTGGGCTACCAAGTTAAGACCCTATCAAAAACAAAAATAAAGGCGGGTTGGAGATCATACTAGAGATAGGGCTTTTAAAATTATGCTCATGAAAAGCCATTTCTAATAGGATCGTGTAACCTGATACCTGTGTGAAGTGAAGCAAAGCTATCTAGCCTACAGATGTTCTAGAAGAACCTAAGTTGTACAGAACACAAAGGCCCTATTGGCTGAGAATGTATAGCTACTGATGGGTGTGTGTGTGTGTGTGTGTGTGTGTGTGTGTGTGTGTGTGTGTGTGTGTTTTATCTGCCCATAAACCTGTAGGCCAGGATACTGTGTGTTGATATATTACAGATCTCAAAGAACTGGGCACTGAGCTGTTTTGGATGGCAGACTCTGCTGCTGTGCTTTGGGGCAAACACAGAGCCCATACTAGACAAGAACAAATCTCTGATTCAAAACTGCCTTTTACCTAAGATACACTATTACAGGAGGTTTTGATGCAGGGCCAAGTCAGAGCTAAGGCAAAGTGGATAAGCTCTCTAGACAGGGCCAGAAGTAAGGCAAGGTGCATTGTGGGATGGGTTTCCTTTCCTGCCTTCCAAGGGGAGAAGTTTCACCCTCCCACTACACCCCAGAGGGCTATGAAAACAGGAGAGGTGCCAACCAACTCCTTCAAGCCAGAGGTACCCCGAGGCCACTGCATGGCTCAAGCCCGTCTTCTCCACATCCTCCCCATCACCAAGCAGGGATGTGGGGTTTAGAACCAGGATTAGGAACAAGGCCACGACAGATCCAGAAATCCTGCAGGGATGAGTGACACTGGGCAGGCAGGCAGGCAGGCCAGAGGATTCTTGGGATGCCAAGGCACCAGATAGGGAGGTGTCTGCACTGAGAGTTTCCATTACAGAAGGGCCAGCCCAGTACAAGCAAACCCTAGAACTTTCTTCTTAGAACCACACACTTGAGGAACTGGAGAAATAGGATCATCAGTTAAGAGCATTGACTGCTCAAAAGACCCAGGTACAGTTCCCATCACCCAGATCCCGTGTTAGCTCACACTGGATACCTGCACACATGTGGTACACTCAAATTCTATATAGGTGGAGCTGGAGAGATTGCTCAGCAGAGATGGCAGTGGGTAAGAACACTGGCTGCTCTTCCAAAGGTCCTGAGTTCAATTCCCAGCAACCACCTGGTGGCTCACAACCATCTGTAATGGGATCCAATGCCCTCTTCAGGTGTGTCTGAAGACAGCCAAGGACGTACTCATGCACATAAAATAAATAAAATTTTAAAAAGCTCTATACAGGGGCTGGTGAGATGGCTCAACGGGTAAGAGCACCCGACTGCTCTTCCGAAGGTGATAAGTTCAAATCCCAGCAACCACATGGTGGCTCACAACCATCCGTAACGAGATCTGGCTCCCTCTTCTGGAGTGTCTGAAGACAGCTACAGTGTACTCACATATAATAAATAAAATAAATCTTAAAAAAAAAAAAAAAAAAAA